>CM053587.1:222074881-222090677 GCA_028646515.1 Pseudochirops corinnae | reverse complement strand
TGTTGACTCTCTTTTCATGATTTTCTTGCATCATTCTCATTTCTCTTCCCAATTTTTCCCCCACTTCTCTTATTTTGTTTTCAAAATCCTTCTTAAGCTTCTCTCTGGATTGTAGGAAGTCTTCATGTTTCTTGGAAGCTTTTGGTGTGGGAGTTCTGAGTGTGTGTCTTCCTCTCGTTCCATGCTTTGATCCTTTTTGTCCCCCAACAAGGAATCTAGAGTTCGATTGCTGTTCTTACTTTGCTTCCTTTGCCTGTTCATGTTGTTGCCAGTCAATTACTTGACTTTTTAGCTCTGTGGAACTCTGCTTCCAGAAGGGAAAGCTCTGTCCCAAATTGCTGGGGTTTTCGCAGCTGCCAGAGCTATTAGGAAGTTGCCAGGTTTTTTTTTGCAGCCCCCACCAGCTTTGGCTCACTGCAAATGCACCCCAGGACAACCATCCAAGACCACGATCTGTATCCAGGCCGCTCAACACAAGAGCACTTTAGCCTCTGAATGATTGCTTGGCCCCCCTGCATTCTGCAGGCCAGGAGCTTCTGACGCAGCCACATGGAGGCAATTGCAGGGCCTCAGCTTCTGCTCCTTCCTTGCCCTGGAGGAAGTTTAGCCCTGCTTTTCTCCCCCAAATTTACCTGAGTTTCACTGACCTTTCACTTTGTCCTTGTTTCTTATGGCTTGATGATTCTGGAAATTGCCATAGCTGCCACTGATCAACTCTCCCGAAGGCTCCTGCTGCAGCTTGTCCTGGCTGTGCTGGGGCCAAGCCACGGTTTCAGGCAGGGCTGGTTTCGGCTCCCAGCACACTGCAATGAGCCTTTCCTGCCAAGCTGCCTTCAGCGTGAGGTGTATTTTTGTGACTTTTGGAGCCCTAAAATTTGTTTAGAGTCATATTTTATGCATATTTGAGGTGGCTATATGTGAGCTGTGGAACTTTGTTGCTTCTACACCACCATCTTGGCTCTGCCTCTGTCTCTTCATTTTCAATTTAAAGTCCTATTGATTAGATTTTCAAATTTCTATGAAAGCATATTTTGACTTGTCACTGTTATTTTTTCTATCCTGGCTACTATTCTATTATTCTTGTGTTTTGAATCATGGTCCATAAATCCCAACCCCATTCTCATACATTATATTGTTAAATAATGCTTTACATTCCAAATTTGCATTTCTCTTCAGAACCCTCATGTTAAAAAACCAGCAGTGTTGAAAGAATCAGTTGTCTAGCTAAAGTCTTCAGTTTCTTGGCTAGTATTGAGTAGTAGTTGTCAGGCTTGAAAAGAGTTGGGAGTCTCTTCATTAAATCCTAATACTCTCTCTGAGAATGCCTCCCTATGTAGTTCATATTACTTTGACATATGATAAAATCAGTAGCAAGTGGTCACCAACCACTATGTGACTCATCTCTTTTTCTTCTAAGCATTCTTAAATGACTTCTCATCATTCTTTTTTATATGAGAATATTCTTTCATTTCAGAAGGTCTAACTTCATCTCTATTGGGAAAGAATCTCATGCTTATTACATACCTCTAAATGTCCTGTGAACCTTCACATATGGTTTCTCTGTGAGTCAGTCAAAAGAATTTTTTAAGTACTTTCTTTTTGTCAGATATTGTAGTAAGTGATCAATGAAACCGTAGTCTTTTGCAGTCACCAGATACATTAAATAGCTGTTTGATTTAGAGGTTCTTAACAGGGCTGGTGAAAATGAAATTTTTTGAATTCAAATATTAAAATATTTGAAATATTTTAATAACTGTATTTCAATATAAATGGTTTCTTTTGTTATACTAAATATTTTATTTTATGCATGTAAAATAGTATTCTAAGAAGGGGTCCATAGTTGTTGCTAGATTGGCAAAGGAGTTCATGACACACAAAAGTTTAAGAACCTCTGATAGAGTGAGGAGTTCCTTAAATATATGTAAGGAGAGAAATTTTCTCATTGATTGTTCTCCCAGTCATCTGCTTACAAGAAAAGTGGCTCATTATAGGTATATTTGTTCTGAGTATTTTCCTGAAGAAATTATGTATGTGCAAATGGCAATAAAACTATTAGGTTATCCTTCCCTTCCTCTTGGCTTACTGTGTGTTAGTGTAAGCAAAAAGTGTGGATGATTTTCATTGGCTGACTGAATGTTAAATAACAACAATTACTATAGCAGTCCTGTACTCTGAGACTAACTGCACTGTCTGATTTAGCTGCTTAGATATATAAAATGCGTAGTCCTGCCTAGAAGATAAAAAGTTCTAAAATAATTTCTATATTTTCTATATATTATCACTCCTCTTTTTGCCTCCCTTTTTCCTTTTTTTCACTTAAAAATAAATAGTACTTTGGAACAAATTGATTTTGCTAGATAGTTCATTGATCATGCACCTTGCCTGGGGACAGAGTATAGCTTCAGAAACAATAATAACTAAGACAATCATCTAATTTTACTGGAATAAAACTGAAAATGTACACCCGGCAGAATCATCTCTGAGACTACTTTAGGTGCATTTGTGCTTGTACTTCATCCTCAATGACACGGTAATCTACTAAAGTTCCTCTCTCGATTTTTCTCTTTGCAATCTGGAAGAACAGATTCACCAGTGATTGTGCTCATTTATAAAAGCATCCAAAACAAAATTGAACCCCAAGGCTGATAAACTATAAAGATGCTGATCAGATCTGAGCAGAATGGACGATGCTTTGGGGCTTGCTCAGCTAAAGATGGCTCTAGAAGACTGATGGCTTTATATACACAATTACAAACACCAGAGCTCTATTGAATGAATGGAAAATCATAAAATATGGTGCTTGCCCTTTATTAAGTAAAGAATGGCATTTGGTAAAATACTTCCTAAGATTTAGTAATTTTTTTGGGGGGGAGGTAATTGAATTCCCTCCATCCTTCAGTACAAAACTTAATCAAAGAAGCTTTTTAGAAGGAACAATCCAATAGAATAAACAAGGTAAATCCTTTTTTAAAGGTGGATAATTGATTTTTTAATACCTCCAAATCAAATGAGTGCACCTTGTCAACTTTATATAAGATTCATCTATAACCAGTAGCTGTGTCGTAATCAATAGGAGATTAGATAAATACATTTGTTGTCATCCATGTTTTTCTATAGTTGGACTTAAAAGCCTGTTTCAAATGATTTTCTTTGGTTTTGATAATACGAATAGATAATGAGGTAACTCTTATAAGGAATATGTAAGAAATAATGGCAGCTCACGTTCAGGTTAGTTCAGGTTGGACAGATCTACCTAGGAGACCTCCCTAACACTTGATCCTAGATAGGCTCTGGTAATTGAAACTTACTCTTAATTCTCTTAGAATTCCTTTTCTATTAAGTGGGGATTGCCTTGATTTAGATATTTTTGAGGTTCCCTTCCATCCCCCTAACAGCAAACACAAAATCTAAATTCAAGATTTTTTTATTAATAAATGTTTGGAACAGGAGCATCATCTCCTACACAAGCTCTATCCTGATCCTCATATTGATAAGGATTGAGGGAAATTTGACATTTGAAATTTGCAAACTGCATTTGTAAAGGGAGTATCCACCCCATGGACCCATGGACCTTTTGAAGTATCAAAGACTATCTATCTATCTGTCTGTTTCTAATGTATTCATTCATTTATTTTGTTTTTTAATCAACAAAAATGTCTCCCTAACATTCTCTCAATTCCATCACCCCAGTGAGAAAGAAAAACAAAACACCCCTTGCAAACATGCATAGTCAAGCAAAATAAATTCACACAATGCCCGTAAAAGATGTACTTTAAAAGCCAATATATAAGGTTGCCCATTCCATTCTCAAGGCTTTTCACCTTACCAAAGGCAAATATTCCATACTTTTAGAATCTTTTGAAAGCTGTGTGGCCAGAGAGATTGTCAGTAATTTCCAAGAGAGCAACCTCAAATGAATCATCTAAAGTCAGTCAAAAATCAAAGAATGTGAGCATTGGAAGGAAGCTCAGAAGCCATCTATTTTCCCCCATGTCCAAAAGAAATTCCCATGATAACATACCTGACAAGTGTTTATCTAGCTTCTGTTTGAAGACATTCAAGAAGGACGAACCCTGCCCCTCCACCCCAATCTCTCAGAAAGAGGCCATTTCACTTTTGGATGGCTCAAATTGTTAGGAAATTTTTTTTTTCCTTTCTTTCCCCTGACACAATGCTTAAAAGTGTCTCATTGCATCTTCTATTGAATGCTCTTGGTTGCTTTTGACTTTTGGAACTAAACAGAACAAGTCTAATTCCTCAACATGTCAAACTTTTGAATCCTTTAGCATAGCTATCATATTGATAGCTTAATCAATAAACATTTATTAAGTGCTTACTATTTGCCAGGCACTGTGCCAAACACCAGAAATACAAAAAAGAGGCGAAAGACAATCTCTGCCTCAATCAAATGTGAGAGACAACAGGCAAACAAATACATAAGAAGTAAGCTGTATGCAGGACAAATAGGAAATTAGAGAGGGAAGGCACTGGAATTAAGAGGGGTTAGTGAAAGCTTCCTGTAGAAGATTAAATTTTAGTTGGGACATAAAAGGAAGCCAAGGAGATCAGTAGTCAGAATGGAGGAGGGGGAGCAGTTCAGGCATGGGTGATAGCCAGAAAGAATTCCTGAGACCAAGAGGCACAGTGTTTTGTTGATGTCATAGCCAGGAGGCCAATGTCACTACAAGGAAGAGTACATATTGGGGATTAAAAGGTAAAGAAACTAAAAGGTAGGAGGAAGGTAGATTATAGAAGGCTTTGAACGCCAAACAGAGCATTTTGTATTTGTTCCTGGAGGCATTAGGAAGCCATTGGAGTTTACTGAACAGGGGGTTAGGGGTGTGTGTGTGTGTGACATGATCAGACTGGCAATTTAGGAAAATCATTTTAGTGGTTGAATGGAGGGTGAATTGGAATGGGGAGAAACTTGATATAAACAGACTCACCAGCAAGCTATTGAGATAATCCTAGCATGGGGTTACTCTTTGTATTTAGAGTGATGGCAACGTCAGAGGAGAGAAGGGGGTATATAGGAAAGATGTTGTAAAAATGAAACAAGCCTTGGCAACAAATTGGATGTTGGGAAAGGGAGAGCGAAACATAGTGAGAAATCCAGGATGACCCCTGAGGGGAACTGAGAGAATGGTTTTGCCCCCTACATTAATGGGGAGGGGGCAGGTAAGAGGTGGTGAAGATATAAGGGGGGAAATAATGCTTTTCATTTTGGACATACTGATTTTAAGATATCTATTGGTAAGGCAGTTTGAGATGTCTGAAAAGCAGTTGGAGACATGAGAGTAGAGGTCAACAAAGAGTTTCAGGCTAGATGGGTTGATTTAAAGATCATCAGCAGAGAGATGGTAATTAAATCCATTGAACTGATGAGACAGTCAAGCAAATTAGCATAGAGGGAGAAGAGAAGAAGGTCCAGGACAGAACCCTAGGGAATACTTATGGTTAGAGGGTATGATCTGGAAGATTCAGCCAAAGAGACTGAGAAGAAACAGGCAGATGGATGAGACGAGTGGTGTCCTGAAAACAGAAAAAAAAGATTATCAAGAAGGAGAGAGTGATAAACAGTATTGGAGGCTGCAGAAAAGTTGAAGAGAATGAGGACTGACAAAAGGTCATTGGATTTTGCAACTAAGAGATCATTAGTAACTTTGGAGACAGAAGTTTTTGTAGAATGATAAGGTCAGAAGTCAGAATATAAAGACAGTGAGATGAAAAAAATGAAAGTACCTATTATAGACAGCCTTTTTAAGTTTAACTATAAAGGGTAGAAGAGATAGCTAGCAGGAATGGAAGAATCAAGTGAGGGTTTTTCGGGTTGAGGGAGAGACATAGGCATGTTTGTAGGCAGTAGGAAATGATCCAGTAGAAAGGGAAGATTGAAAATAAGTGAGAATGGGGATGACAAAGCGGGCAGTCTGTTGGAGGAGATCAAATGAAATGAGATCGATTGAACAAGTAGACGGGTTAGCCCTGGTAAGGAGTAAGGCCACTTCATCATGTGAGACAGAAGTAAAAGAGGAGAAAGTGTCAGAAGGCACCTAAGTGATAGGAAGTGGGGAGTAGGGGAGAAGAGGGAATTCATGATAAATGGCCTCAGTTTTTTCTGTAAAATATGAGGCAAGGTTCTCAGCTGAAAGAATGAGAGTAAAAGAAGCCATGGGAGGATTGAGGAGGGATGAAAAGGTTTGGAAGAGCTGCTATGGAGAGTAAGACAGTGAGTTAAATAGAGAGTGTAAAGAGATTTCCTAGTAGCAAGGAGAGCCCAATTGAGGTTGCATAACATGAATTTGTAGTGGAACCAGTGTGATTTTTCTCCATCTTCATTCAGCAGCAGATGTGTAGGGCTACAAATCATGGGAGTGCTCCAGGAATAAATCTTGATTGGGCATACTTAGTGACATAAGAGGGCCAGGAATTCAAGAGAGGAGGAGAGTATAAAATTGAATTGATTTACCAAGGAATCAAGATGGTGATATGAGAGAGTGGCAAGTGTGGGGGAGAAGGCTTGGGAGAGAATTGAGGGGTCAAGGGATAAGAGGTCACAGTGTGGACAAAGAGTAGGGTTTTATAAGAGAAGGAAAATGGAAAGGTAAAAAACCAAGAGATTATGATTGAATGATATATTTCAGAATTCTTGAATGATAGAGGTGGTGCATTTGTGAGTGATGTCAATCAAAATCAAAGGTATGATCATCATTTTGTGTGGATAAGATGGAGTGGAGGAGTAGCTCAGGTAGGTTCATGAATTGAATGGTTGGACTATTTGAGGGAGAGTCAATATGCATGTTAAAGTCCCCTAGTATTCAGGCAGGAGCTGGGGAGGGGAAAATAATATTGTGAGTCAGGTATCAAATTCATTGAGGAAGGAAGGATAATGACCTGTGGGTCTGTAGAGTTTTGGCTTAGTACAGATTGTTTTTTCAACTGATCCTCATTTAACATGGATTCAGGGCCACCCACCATCCTCATTTAACACAATGCCTTCCATATAGTAATCACTTAATAAATACTTTTTGGTTGATAGATGAAAGATAAAAGAAATTAAAATGGTTCAAATCTCTGAAGCATCTTGTTCAAAAAAATTTGTTCAGGATTAGAGTGTTATTTGGAGAAGAAGATTTCTTTCCAAGAAAGTAGGTCAACATTATTGTATTATGTGAGGGAAATTTTCTTTTTTATTTGCAAAAATAGTTCTGTTTGTTAAACTGTTTTAGCTTGTTTCATTTATGTGCAAATTTAATTTCAATTAAAGTACCAGGATGAGTATGCCTGAGGCTTTTCCAGTGGCTTCTCCAAGTACTAGGAATTAACTTGATTAACAGGATTATTTAGACATTGTAGGGTGACAGATTTTCAAATTGGAATTTTTTTGGAAAAGTATATAATATGCATAAGTAAATAATGAATCACAAAGTAAGCAACTGCTGATATAATAAAACAGGAGTTTGTAAGTAAGGAGACACTTAAAAATATTTTGATAACTCTATTTCAATATATTTTATTTCCTTTGTGATCCTGTCCATTTTATTTTATGCATTTAAAACCATCATTCTGAGAAGGGGATTCATAGGCTTCGAACAGAATGCCAGAAGATGGCATGGCACAGAAAATGTTAAGAACCCCTTTGACAGAGAGATGCTACTTTAATATCAGCAGCAGCTACATGGCATAGTATGTTGGGCCTGGAGTCTGGGAGATCTGAGTTCAAATCCAGTTTCAAACACTTACTAGTTGTGTGTCCCTGTGCAAGTCACCTCTGTTTTTCTCAGTTTCCTTGTCTGTAAAATGGGGATAATAATAGCTACTACCTCCCAGGATTATTGTGAGGATCAATTAAGATGATAATTGTAAATGACTTAGCACAGCCTGGCCCATAGTAAGTGCTATATAAATATTATCTATTGTTATTATTTTTAATATTGGTTGAAATGGTCTGTCCTTGTTGACTATTTCATATATAACTTGCTTGTTGTGGTTTTGATGAGATATAGGCTCTGGGAACCCCCTTGAACTCTGACTGAATCTTCCCACTTGATGAGACATTTCCATGAGGCCATAAGCTTTTCATTGTGGCTCTGCCCAGACCTCTGTTACTAGCCTAGTCCTCCATTGTCCATCTACTTCTCACCCTTGAGCCTATCAAAATATCAATCTACCCTTGGGCTGGCCTAGCCCACCATTGACTTTTGGCTCCAGGTGGTCTCCAGCAACTTCCCACCCTTCATTGCTCATTGACCTCATTAACTCCTCCTGAAGACCCTCTTCAAACTCCTCCTCCAGACCACTCCTAGATTCTTCCCACAACCTTCCTGTATGGAAGATCCCATCTTACTCCTATGCCTGGGAGAGCACCATAGATTTTTCTAGCACATACTTGCTCTGTGTCCAGTACAGGTGAACTTTTAATAAACTTTGCTTTTCTTTGGCCGAGAGAAGACTTGAATTCATTTGGCAGGACCTGGCATGTTGGTATTTTGGGGTTCCAAGCACCCTAACCCTAACCCTCTTCATTTTATGGATAATGTCTTCAGTTTACTTGTTGCCTCCCCCATTAGATTGTGAGCTGCTTGAGATCAGGGGCTGGTTCTTGCCTTTCTTGGTATCCCCACTGTTTACCATAGTGCCTGGCACATACTAGGCACTTAATTAATATTTATTGACTGATTGATGGTATGACCAAGTCTGGAGTATTGTGTTAATTTCTGGGTACCACATTAGGTGAAAAACATTGACAAGCTGGATAGTGTCCAGAGGCAAGCAACTATGTCATAGGTCTACTACAATAGCCTTCTCTCTCCTGTCTCTCCCTGTTTCCAATACCTTCTTTCTCTAACCCAACCTTCCCACAATGCCTTACTAATATATGTCTAACTCTAACACTCCTCTGCTCATAAATCTTCAGTAATATAAGATTCAGTACATCTTATTGCCTTAGGATAAAATACAAAGCCATTAGCCTGGCATTTAAGGCTCTCCACAATTTGATTACAATCTAGCTTTGAGACCTTATTTTGCATTACTTCCATTTACTTGCTCAGTTCAATCAAATTGGATTCCTGATTTTTTCCTATTATGTCCCAGTTCAGTGTTTTTTTCTAAGCAAGGGTTGTTGTCCTTCCTTCTCGAAGAGGACCAAAATGACACCACTATGTTGGAGTCAAGGCACCATGTGTCTGACTGTGGTTGATCAGATCAATACCAGCTCAGGAGGCAATCCTAAGCAATATCCTAAGGGTGGAATGCAATCCTTCTTCATCTCTCCCAGTTGAAAACATTCTCTTAATTCAAAGCCCAGTTAAGGTGTCACTTTCTTCATTGGGCATTCTATGATTCTTCCAAACTAAGAGTGTTCTTTTTCTCCTCAAATATTCCCAGAGCATTTTATCTGAATCTCTGCTTCATTCCATCACAATCTTTTTGGTTCTGTATGTAGTTGTGTGCATGTCATATACTTTCTAGTGAATTATAAGCTCCTTGAGAGCAAGGACTGTGTCTTTTCCATATTCAAATGCCTAGTATCATTCACAGAGCATGTGAATAATAAATACATTTTAAAATCAGCACCTACTAATTTAGCATCAAGAAAAACCAAATTCATGTCTTTTTAGCTGAAATCCTCTATCACTACTCTCACAATCTCTCACATCAGTTTTGTTGTCCCTTCCTGGAATTACTCTTTTCTTTTTTCCCCTTCTGGATGGGTAGTCTATAGTATTCTTTTGTTAATATGTTGCTTCTCCCTTCACTGATGCTCATTTCTTCTTCCAGTTTGTAGATTTGTTTTACTGGAGTATATCTTCCTGATATGCAATGCTATGTCACTCCTTTCCATTTTTAACCTGATTTATTCTATTTGAATCATTGCCATAATTTCATGGGTCATAGCCTTCTGAGTCTCAGGTGAGATTGAATTTGCCGCTATGCATTGCGATTTTTAGCTCACTTTTTAGTTTATTTTAACTTATTATTCAGACTCTATAAACATGGCATCTTAAGGCATGAATATTATTTCTGTTCTTAGATACTGTCTGCTGTGAGTTACTGGATATAACTATTGCTATTCTTATTTATATATCATACTTATCACTCTCTGTGGTATCTGCCAGTGAATATATGTGGTCAATTTTCTCTTTCCATTTTTGTGCTAAAGTCATCTTCATCAGATCAGCAAGTTTCTGGAAGATAAGCTTTTCCCTTGACTTTATCAGATTCACTCCATTCTTGGTAAGGAATTTATGATTCCTTTGCCTTATACTCTGTTCCAGAAATCCAAAGTCTGTTCTTGTCTTCTTTCCTAATGCTCAATTCTTCATACCTACTTTCTCCCCTTCATTTGGCAGCAGTTATGGAAACATTACTGGTATTCCTAAGGCCTTTATTTTCTTGGCCAAGATTTCATAATCTTTAGAGTTTCATTCTAGGTCTTTACATTGCAGTGACCTTTGTCCCTAAATGCATCACCAGGAGGTAATATTAATTTCTAGGTTTGATAAGTCTTGGGTAGCTGTCATGTCCCAGAAATATGTCTCTCTAAGGCAATAAAGATACATGATTTTTCATGTCGGGTGAACATTTCCATCAGGGTGAAAGCAGTAAACCCTAGATTTTGCTTCTTTTCCCTGTGTCCAGTTGTAGGTATCTGCAAGAGTCTGTAGACCCACATCATTATTCCACAGAACATGGGACATTGCTTTTCTTCTCAGGGTGTCCTGCTTTACATTTTCTGGGAAGAGCCTTGCATCAATCTTCAAGCTTCAGAAAGCAGATCTATATGGTTTTTCTCTTCCTTTTCAATCACTTTCTTCAGTCCTTCAACTTCTTTTCTCAGGTTTAGATTCGTCTCAGACAATGTTTCCTCTTGGTCTTCTTTTGGAAGCATGTTTCATGAAGTAGCTAGGTGGAACAATAAAGAGAGGGTATCGACTCGGAGGCAGGAGGAACGGACGTTGAGTCTTGCTCAGTTGCTTCCTAACAGAACAATCCCTGCTAAGTTGTGTGACCTCTCCCACCATCAGTCCTATCATCTGCAAAATATGAATAAGAGCATCTACCTCTCAGGGCTGTTATGAGAACCAAATGAGGTAAAATGAGGTAAAACGCTGTGCAGAGCTTAAAGTGCTCTATTATCGTTATCCATTATTAAGACATGGGGAGGTATTCCTCTAGTCCTTTTATTTATTCTTGTAGTGTTGGTCCTGACTGACACGTGCACAGGTAGTTGTTACTTGATGATGAAAGGAATACAAACATAACGCCATCTCTGTAAGTCACTGGAACAGTGTTCTTGTCTTTCCTACTTGCTAACATGGAATTCTTTATTTCTATGTTGCAGGGTACATCTTCACCTTTCATACTTGTTAAAATGGAAGACTTTAGTTACAGGGGTGGAGCACCTGTGACCTGGAGGCCACATGCAGCCCTCTAGGTCCTCAAGTGTGGCCCTTTGACTGAATCCAAACTTCACAGAACAAATCCTCCTTTTGACAGAGTCCAGATTTTACAGAACAAATCCTTTTATTAAGGGGATTTGTTCTGTGGAGTTTGGATTTAATCAAAGGGATGCATTTGAGGACCTAGAGGTTCACATGTGGTCTCAAAGCTGCAGGATTCCCACCCCTACTAGTATTATGTTGCTTTTATTGTTAGCTGTACAGGCAAAATTACTATGGTAATCTTTTGTCTTTCCAACTCACTACATTGTAACCTTTGTTGCTGGGGTCCCTGCAGTTAGACTTTTATTTTTAAATAAATGATTTTTCACAGCTCCCTATCAATTCTGTCCCTTCTTCTCTCATCATTTTTGCACAACTTGTCAAAGTGCATACATTTTCCAGGCAATATACTACTATAGATAAGAATTCTCTCTAAGTGTTACCTTTAAAAAAGGTCAGGTGAAGAAAGCCAGTTTTTAGTCACGTCTCACCTCTCGTTGATAAGTTTATATCATTCTCCTTGTCAAAATAGAAGCTTCTTATGGGCAGAGATTGTTTCATCCAGCCTAACACAGTTCTGAGAACATATAAGGCATTGTTATAACAGTTGCTGATTGATAAAGCTCTTCTCTCCCCGATCAGTCATAAGATGTTCTCTACTTGCTTCATGCTTTTTTGCTGTGTTTTCCATAATTCCCCAGAAGGACTTTTAATTAGAAGCACAGAATTAAAAGATACTTTCTATGCAAGACAAGGGAGAGGTCTGGATTAGTTTAAATAGTGATAAGCGACAGCAAATTTAAGTAAGCAAGATACCTAATGGCATCCAGCTGTTTTATTGGGTATTACTAATTGAAACAAATCATGTATCAATACTTTAAAAAAAAAGTAGATACCTTAGACCAACATCTTTTACCATATGCAAAGATAAAGTTGAAATGGGTACATGATTTAGACATTAAAAGGTGATACCATAGGCAAATTAGGAGGGCAAGGAATTATTTACTTATTAGATCTATAGACAAGGGAAGAATTTATGACCAAATAAAAGATAGACAACAATAGGAAATGCAGAATTAATAATTTTGATTCAATTAAATAAAAAAAAGGTTTTGCACAAACAAAGCCAATGTAGCCAAGGTTAGAAAGAAAGCAGAAATATGGTAAGCAATTTTTATAGCCAGTGTTTCTGATAAAGGCTTCATTTCTAAAATATATAGAAAACTGAGTTGAATTTATAAGAATACAAGTCATTTCCCAAATGATAAATGGTCAAAGGATGTGAACAAGCAGTTTTCAGATAAACTAAAGCTATCTATAGTTGAGTGAAAAAAATCCTTTAAATCACTAATGATTAGAGAAATGCAAATTAAAACAACTTTGAGGTATCACCTCATACCTCTCAGATTGGCTAATATGACAAAAAATAAAAATGATAAATGTTGGAGAAGATGTCGAACATTGGGACACTAATGCATTGTTGGTGAAGTTGTGAACTGATCCAACCATTCTGGAGAGTAATTTGGAACTATGCCCAAAAGGCTATAAAACTGCAAACTGATCTAACAATGCCACTATTATATCTGTATCCCAAATAAATCATAAAAAATGGGAAAGGACTCACATGTATAAAAACATTTATAGCAGGTCTTTTTGTGGTGGTAAAGAACTGGAATTTGAAAGGATGTCCATCAATTGGAGAATGACTGAACAAGACTGAACAAGTATATGAATGTGATGGAATATTATTGTGCTTTAAGAAATGATGAGCAGGCAAGTTTCAGAAAATCCTGGAAACACTTATATGAACTGAGGCTGATAAGTAGAACCAAGAAAATGCTGTACACAGTAATAGCAACATTGTGCAATGATCAACTTTGATAGACTTGATTCTTCTCAGGAATACAGTGATCTAAGACAATTACAAAAGAATCATGATGGAAATGCTATCAATATCCAGAGAAAGAACTATGGAGTCTGGTTAAGTGACTTGTCCAGGGTCACACAGCTAGTTAGGATTTGAAGTCAAATTTGAACTTGGGTCTTCCTGACTCCAACTACAGCTGAGTAATGATACAATTCAACTAAATAGACACTTATTATGTGCTTACAGAGTGTAGAGAACTATGCTAGGTTCTGGGGAAGACACAAATGTTTCCTAGATTATGGTCTCTATACATTAAGAACAATTATTTAGGCAGCATTGCAAAGGGTGGATCCAAGAAGGAAGAGGAAAAAAGCAGAGAAACAGGTTAGAAGGCTACAGTATAGGGCAGAGGTAACAAGGGCCTTACCTTATGGTGATGGCAGTAGAAGGTAACAGAAAATGGCAGATAGGATGGGATAGATATTGCAGAAGAATTATCAGGCTTTTGCAACTGATTCAATATGAGTAGGGAGGATGAAAGATCAGATTTTAAGCCTTTGTGAATGGGAAGAAGTTGGTAGGCTCAACAAGAATAGCTAAGTTGGAAGGACAGGGAGGTTTGCAGGGGAAAATGGTTTTAGTTGTGGACATATTGCATTACAGGTATGGGCAGTATATACAGGTGAAGATATTGGGGATATATGTTGGAGAATGCCATTCAGGGGAGAGATCAATGATTCCTCAAATGTTTTAAAATATTTACTATATGCCAGGCACTGGGAATTCATTTACAATAACAATAGCTCACATTTATACAGATAATATTCCAAGGTTTACAAAGAACTTTGCATCTTTTCTCATTTGATCTTTACAACAGCCCTGTTTTGCTGTTATTTAGTTGTTCTTCAGTCCTGTCCAACTCTTTGTGACCCCATTTGGAGTTTTCTTGGCAAAGATACAGGAGTGGTTTGCGTTTCATTCTCCATTTTTTTACAGATGAGGAAACTAAGGTAAACAGTGTTAAATGATTTGTTAGGGTCATCCAGCTAGTAAATGTTTGAGGCTAGATTTGAACTCAGGAAGATGAGTTTTCCTGACTCCAGGTCTAGCATTCTAGCCATCGCACCACCTAGTTGCCCAACAACCCTATGAGGTAGGTGCCATTCTTGTCCCAGTTTTACAGAGAAGGAAAATGAGGCTGAGAGGTCAAATGACTTGTCCAGGGTTACAGAGCCAGTAAGTGTCTAGGCAGGATTTGAACTTAAGTCTTATCTCCAAGTCCAGCACTTCATCCATTGTGCCACCTAGCTATCCCATAATGAAACAATCTGTACTCAAAATTAGCTTCTATGGATATTTGGAAATCATACCTTTTCTCCTTTCCCTCTTTTTAACTGGACCTATGATTTCTTCAGAGCAGGAAATTCCCTATGAAGAAATTCCCTCTCTTAATTAAGATCCAAAATGTTCTTATAATCTTACCTCATATAGTAAGCAAAACTTAGATTCAGTATTTACCTTGAATGCAAAGATTTTATTTTCCATGATTTTGTCACATGTCTACTCTGCAATAATTTTCCACCCCAGAGAGGTGCTTGGGGATTTGATAAGTTAAGTGACTTGTTCAGAGTCATAAAACCAGTATATGTCAGAGGTAGAAATTAAATATAGATGTTTCTTTTTAAAAATTTAATCTTTTATTCTTCCTCAATTACACATAAAAAGAATTCTTAGCATTCGTTTTTAAAAATTTTTAATTGCAAATTCTCTCCCTCCTTCCTTCCCATCCCTACTCGTTGAGAAACCAAGCAATTTGATATAGGTTATACATGTGCAGTCATGCAAAATATATTACCATGTTGTGAAAGAAAACAGAGACAAAAATACGTTTAAGTATGTTTCAGTTTTCATTCAGACTCCATCAGTTCTTTCTCTGGAAATGAATAGCATTTTTCATCATTAGTCCTTTGGAATTGTCTTAGATTGTTGTATTTCTGAGAACAGCTAAGTCATTCACCATTGATGATTAAACAATATTGCTGTTACTGTATATAATATTCTCCTGGTTCTGCTCATTTCACTTTACATCAGTTCATGTAACTCCAGATTTTTCTGAGAGCATCCTGCTCCTCATTTCTTATAGCACAATAGTATTCCATCACAATTATATACAACTATGAATATAGAGCTTTCTAATTCCAAGGACAACTCTCTATCTAATAAGTCAGCTGTTTTCTACATAGTCATTCACAAAGAGGTGATAATTGAAGCCAGATAAGTAGATAAGAGTAAAGAATAAAGAATATATAAAGAAAATGTAAAGTGGGTAAGGACAATGTATTGGATGATATCCACACTTAGTGGAGAGAAGAAGGAAAAGGAAGCAACTAAGGATATAAAAAAGTGTTCAAAGAGAGACTGAGAGGATGATGGTATCCTTGACAGTATTAAGAATATTTGAGGGGGGCGGAGCCAAGATGGC
>CM053587.1:222044030-222074381 GCA_028646515.1 Pseudochirops corinnae | reverse complement strand
AAATATGGCTTAAATTCAATTTGATTTGGTGATTTTACATGCAGATAATTCTAGAATGTTGACAAGTTTAAATGCTGAATCTTGCAGGCATATATTTTCAGAAGCGGGAGTTTTGGACAGGAGATACCACACTGCCTTTTGAGTCAAGGGACCTGGGTTCAATGCTGGTTCTTTATTTACTATCTATTTGACTTTAGGCATTTAATCATTTAAATGCCAATCATTTAATCTCTTTGGGCCTCATTTTCTTCATCTATATAATGAGGGGGTTAGACTAGATGGGCTGTTAAAATTCTCTTCTAAATCTATGATACTATATGTTTCTCTTTCAGAAACTTCTAATTAATTTTAATTTAGTTGTAGAATTTCTTCATAGATGATTGCGGGAGTGGGGAGGAGAAGGAAACAAGAATTCATTAAATTCCTACTATGTGCCAGACACTGTGCTAAGTATTTTACAAATACTTTCACATTTGTGAGGTAAAGATTCCAGTATTAGGCTATATCTTTACTAGTATAGACATAGAATCATAGACTACTGTTGGAAATAGGCTGTGTATTTAATTTTCCAGGTTTGTTCATCATATTTTGTGCTAATAGAAAAAATCATATAAAGTTTTTATTGTTGTTAATAAGCAAGTTTTTGTCTGCTGACATAAATATAGAGTGAAAGGACAGATTTAATTTTAAATTCCAGATCAGAATCAGAAATGTCATTAAATATAGCCTCTCAGGCAGGGTTTCATGGGTCTTTCAAGGCAAGGACCATGTTTTGTCCTTTCTTTTTATCCCAATGCCTTGTACACTGCAGGTACTTAATAAGTACTTGTTGACTAAAGATAGAGATAGGTGGAAGATAGAGTAGTAGAAAGAAGTACAGTCAACTCCACCCCCCCACCCAAAAAAAAGACAAAAACAACTAGACAACTCCTCTTAAACATTTTGACAGACTGCGCTAAAGCAAATCCTGATGGGGAAATTTAAAAAAAAAATGTATAATGGCAGGAAGGGGTAAAGAAAAAGCATTTATTTATTTTTTAAAGAAAGTTTTTTATTTTATTTTTTCTTGGTTACATGTAAAAATAATTTTTAACATTTGATTTTTTAAAATCAATTCTGAGTTCCAAATTCCCTGCCTCCCTGCCCTTTCCTGAAGGTAAGCACTTTGAAATAGATTATACTTGTGAAGTCATGCAAAACACATTTCCATATTAGCCATGTTGTAAAAGAGAACACAGACCAAAAAAAAGGGGAAAGGGTGGAAAACACAAGAAAAATAAGGAGCACTAAAAAAAAAAAATGCTTTGATTTGCATTCCGATTATGTAAGTTCTTTCTCTGGAAGTGGATAGCAGTGTATAGACTGCCAGAACTGAGATCAGGAAAACCCATCTTCCCTAGTTAAAATCTAGCCTCAGACACTTATTTTCTATGTGACCCTGGGGCAAATGACATAACTTGTTTGCTTTAGTTTGCTCTGAGATGGAGAAGGACATGGCAAACCATTCCAGGATCCTTGCCAAGAAGACCCCAAATGGGGTCACAAAAAGTCGGATATGATTTACCTACCTAGTGCCATACCAATCAAAATGCCAAAAACCTATTTTATAGAGCTAGAAAAAATAATAACAAAATTCATCTGATAAAACAAAAGGTCCAGAATATCAAGGAAATTTATGAAAAAAATGCTAAATAAGTTGGCCTAGCCATACCATATTTTAAACTGTATTATAAAGCAGCAGTCATCAAAACTACTTGGTACTGGCTGAGAAATACAGTGGTGGATCAGTGGAATAGATTAGATACACAAGACACAATAATCAATGACTATAGTAACCTACTGTTTGATAAACTGAAAGACTCTAGCTTCTGGGATAAGAACTCACTATTTGATAAAAACTGCTGGAAGAACTGGAAAATAATATGGCAGAAACTTGGCATAGACCAATATCTTACAGTATACCAAAATAAAGTCAAAATTGGTTCACTATTTAGATATAAAGACTGATATTATAAGCAATCTGGGACAGCAAGGAATAATTTACCTGTCAGATTTATGGAGAAGGGAAAAATTTATGACCAACAAGTGATAGAGAGCATTACAAAATACAAAATGGATATTTTGATTACATTAAAATGAAAAGTTTTTGTACAAACAAAGCCAATGTAACCAAGGTTAGGAGAGAAGCAGAAAATTGAGAAAGAATTTTTACAACCATGTCTCTGATAAAGGCATCATTTCTAAAATATACAGAGAACTGAGTCAAATTTATAAGAATACAAGTCATTCCCCAACTGATAAATGGTCAAAAGATATGAACAGGCAGTTTTCAGAGGAAGAAATTAAAGATATCTATAATTATATGGAAAAAATGCTCTAAATCACTATTGATTAGAGAAATGCAAATTAAAAAAAAACTCTTAGGTACCACATCTCACTGGTCAGATTGGCTGAGATGACAAAGCAGGAAAATGATAAGTGCTGGAGAAGATGTGGGAAAATTGGAACACTAATGCGTTGCTGGTGGAGTTGTGATCTGATCCATCAGTTCTGGAGAGCAATTTGCAACTATACCCCAAGGGCTATAAAAATGTACATACCCTTTGACCCAGCAATATCACTTCCAGGGCTGTATCCCAAAGAGATCCTACAAATGGGAAAAGGACCCATATGTACAAAAATATTTATAGTAGCTTCTTTTTGCTGTGGCAAAGAATTGGAAATCAAAGGGATGCCTTTCAATTGGGGAAGGCTAAAGAAATTGTGGTATATGAATGTAATGGAATACTATTTTGTTATAATAAATGAGGAACAGACAGACTTCATAATAACCAGAAGAGTCTTATATAAACTGATGCTGAGTGAGGGGAGCAGAACCAGGATGCATTGTACACAATTACAGACACATATTTGTGATGATTAACTTTGATAGCCCAGACTCTTCTTGGCAATACAAGATTATAAGATAACTCCAAAGGACTCATGATGGAAAAGGCTGTCCAGATCCAGAGAAAGAATTATGGAGTCTGAATGCAGATTGAAGCAAACTACTTGCTCTCTTTCTTTTTCATTTTGTTTTGTTTCCTCTTCTTCATTGTCCATTCCATTGGTTATAATTATCCTTTACAACTTGACTAATGGTTAATGTGAAGGTATATGTAGAACCTATATTGGATTGCATGTCTCCATGGGGGAGGGGAAGAGAGGAGGAGGGAGAAAATTTGGAATTCAAAATCTTCTGAAACCGAATATTGTAAACTAAAAGTAAATAATTATTTTTTAAAGTCAGATGCGACTGAAATGCCTGAACAGGAACAACAAAAGCATTTTATTAGGTCCTTCAGAATTTCTTGTACCATTGTATTGCTGAAAAAATCTAAGTGTTCACAGTTCCTCATATAATATTGCTGTTACCATGTACATGATCTCCTGGCTCTGTTCTCTTCAGTTTGCATCAGTTCATAAAAGTCTTTGCAGATTTTTCTGGAACCATGCTGCTTCATCATTTCTTATAGCACAATAATATTCCATCATAATCATATACTGAAACTAATTTAGCCATTCTTCAATTGATGGACATTCCCTCAATTTCCAATTCTTTACTACCACAAGAAGAGTTGCTATAATTTTTTTTTTGCATATATAGAACCTTTTCCTTTTTCTTTGATCTCTTTGGAATACCATCTAGTAGTGATATTACTGAATCAAAGAGTATATACAGTATCATAGCTCTTCGGGCTCTCCAAAATGGTTGGATTAGTTACCAACTCTATCAACTGTGCATTAATATCCCTATTTTTCCACAACCCCTCCAACATTTGTAATTTTCTTTTTCTGTAACATTAGCCAATCTGATAAGTGTGAGGTAGTACCTCAGAGTTGTAGCCTATGGTAGAGTTGGCAGTTGAACTAAATCTTTTAATCCTAGATCTGGGGCTCTCTCCAATCCAATACACTGTTCTTTCTCCTATACTTTGAGCTATGAAGTTATATTAATGTGTCACTTATTTGTGTATTATATATTACAAAATAAACACATATGTAATTAAAATGAAACAACAACAACAGCAAATACAGGTAAATTTGTTAAACTCTTCATTTTGAAGATTAGATAATTGACAGGTGATGTAATTTCCCTAAGGTCACATAGCTCACAAGTGGTAGAACTAGGAGACAATCTAGGACTGTGACTCCAGATCCAAGTTGTTTTTTTTTTCCCCCCACTGCAAGAGAGTTTATCCTAATCAGTGATTCTCTATCAGTACTAAACATCATGAGGTATGAAGTATTAAAGACTTTTCTTTTTAATCTCACCCACTATGTAGGCTTTCTGACTTAGCTAATTTTTCACCTTTTTATAAAAAGTTGCAACTTATAATGTGATGGGATATATCCTCTCTTTCCTATCTACTTAATAAAGAAGAAGGAAGAAAAGGCCTAGAGGAAAGTGATTAGGAAGTACTGGCTCTCTCCCTTCTTTTTATGAAAATAAGGAGAGGAGAAACCATGTAATGTCTCGCTATTTAGCGATGAAAATTTCACTAAAAGAATGAAGTTCATTGAGCTAAGTTACAATCAGAGACTAAAATGGCACAAAAGTTTCCTAATTTTACTTTTTTTTTCTTTTTTTGACAACTATTTTTCAACATTGATGTATCACTTAATCCTCCTACCTTCATTTCTTTATCTTTAAGTAATAAAAATGATAATTTTCAATATATAATTCTAAAAATATTATAACAATATCCTTCTTCCTTTCTTCCTTTTCTTTCTCCTTTCTTTTTTTATTCCTTTTTTATTACTGAGAACTGATTTCAAATGGTAGGTTTAGTGCAAACCCACTCAACATGTTAGTATTTTTTTAACTGTTCTAGCTTTAATTCATAATTACAAGCTTATTCCAATTTCTGCATAATGAAGCCACATTTTAGACCAACAGCTGTTATCTACTTTTGCTGGTAGCCTTGGGGTATGCATATTTTAATATTCATTTACTATGTGCAGATAAACTAAATACTTCCTACTGGAAGTCTATCAAATTAATCACAATATCTTAGTTGCTGTTCTGTCTTCCATGTAACTCATATTTTTTTACACTTGCTAACTTTGCACCCTTATTTTCTAAAGCAAAAAGTGTTTTTTTTAAACAAAGTGTACAAAAGGAGAGAATTTAGAAAAATTCAAGTCAATAATGAAACATAGAAATGAATAAAACAATAGACATTTCAGTGACCCTCTTATCCCCACCCCATCTTACATAAAACCACTTTAAACCCTATTATTTTTGCCCATGGCAATGTTTTAATAGCTGGTTTTGAGTTTGAAGGCTGTGATTTTGACTATTATTTAAATAGTATTGGTCCTCATATGCAAATAAAGTGGCCTAAAGGTAGATTTTTTCCAATTTTCCAGTCATAATCACAGCTCCAAACATGGTTGTGATACACCATAAAGCATGTGGCAACTTTTGTATTTGGAATGCAGTGAATGAGTAGAAAATAAAAGGCCTGCAGCTCATTAAAGTTTAAGGCTGTTTATTGTGAAGCATGGATAAAGATGGGGGAAAGGCTCTAAGAAGGAATGAAAATAGATTACCTCATTGGTGATAGAAGGTAATAATGTCAAAGCTGGGAATGTTTGAGCTGGATTTCTTGTGCTTTTATCTCTTATAGAGCAAGATGATTACTGCCACAGCCCGGCCCTCTTTTCCCCCATTATAAAAGGTGAGCATTATTTTTGGATAACAATAAAAAATAGATTTATATAGAAAATCAAATCTATATCATTAGCAGTTTCAAGATTAAATATCTTATAAATGAGAAGCCATGACTGTGCTTGTCTGATTACTGTGCTGGAAAAATAACTACAGCAACAATCCATATAAAATTGCTGCACTTAGCCTTTTTTCCTTTCTAGTTACAAGGACCAGATACCTTGTGTGAAAGCTTATTTGGACACAGCCAGAGTACATGTGACAATATCCTGTGTGATCTTTCCTTCTCACTCCATGTTCTTGGCTCTTTGGATAACAGAAGACAAATGTTCAAGCCCTGAGTTTCCTAGGAACAGATGCTTTGTATCCATCCTTTGGAGAGAACTTTTATCTGCACTCGATTCTAAGAACAGATAAGAGCTTCTAATCTTTTCCATAGCCTTCTAACACATAATGCCTTCCTACCCATCTCACTTGCCTCTTGTCCTCCAACTCCCTTATCTTTCTACTTCTCTCATTACTGTTCTGTCCAACTGTTCCCCATGTGGGCAAATACCTATTGACGATAAGGCTGTACCTTATTTCTTTGCTCTTTTTGACTTTACAAAATACTTATTTCTGTCTTAAAGATCTAACAAACCCTAGGTTTGTCCTTCTCTTAACCCTCTTAACTCAATAGGAGAGCAAGGGAGGCATGAGATTTTTGTTTAATCTCCAGGGACACTTCTGTACCATCAAATTTCCAACTTATTTCCATTTCTTATCATTTCTAGCCCTTCTTTAATTATTGTTGATGTTGCTTCATAAAGTAGTTATCTGACTATGTCTACTCCTATTCAGAAAACTCCAGAGACTTCTTACTACCTCTGGGATAAAATTTAAAATTCTCTGACTACAACTTCTCTCTTTCCTTCTTTTCTTGTCTTCTTATACCTTATCTTTCCATTTCCTTTTCAATCCAATGACATTGGCCTCCGCGCTGTTCCATCGCCCTGAAATATTTTCCTTTCTCATCTCCTTTACAAAGCTTCCCTTACTTTCTTCAGGTCCCAATTAAAATCTCACCTTTTTAAGAAGCCTTTTGGATTCTCTTTAATTATAATGCCTTTACTCTAAACTTACCTTCACTTTAGCCTGTATATATCTTATTTGCAGTAGTTATTTGTATTTTACTTTCTCCATTGGAATTACTTGAGAGCAGGGAAGCTTTCTCCTTCTCTCCCTCTCCCCCTCCTCTCCTTCCTTCCTTCCTTCCTTCCTTCCTTCCTTCCTTCCTTCCTTCCTTTCTTCCTTCCTTCCTTCCTTTCTTCCTTTCTTCCTTCCTTCCTTCCTTCCTTCCTTCCTTCCTTCCTTCCTTCCTTCCTTCCTTTCTTCCTTCCCTTCTTCCTTCCTTCCCTCCTTCCTTCTCCTTGTCCCTCTCCCTTTTCCTCTTCCTCTCCCTTATCCTTCTCCCTCTCTCCCCCTGCCTCTCTCAGTTGTTAGCAAGTTGTCAGTCCCATTAGACTGAGTTCTCTGAGAGCCAGAGTGTTTTTTGCCTTTATTTGCATTCCCCATAGTTAATATAGTGCCTTATAGTTAGTAGGTGCTTAATAAATGCTGAGTAAGTCAGTGCATCCCACTTTGGGACAGCTCTATTGCTAGGAAGTTTGTCTTCTCTTGCACTAAGACCTGATTCTTTGCAATTCCCACACATTTCTTCTGGCTCTACCTTCTAGGATCAAGAAAAACAAATCCAATCTCTCTTCCATATGCCAGCTCCTTAAATATTTGCTGATGACTATGGATGCTTCTGTATATAGTGACTATCTATAGAGTGCCATTCCCCCCTCCAATTCCCCTTTATTAAAAATTGGTTTGATGTTGTTTTACAGAGTTGCCTTGGACACTGAGAGGCTAAGTGACTGAATCATAGAGTCACAATTTGAACCCAGATCCTTTTAACTCCATCTTTTATCTACCACTCTAGCTATTTTTCAAATATTCTATATTCTAGCCTAAACATCCTGTCCTTTAAATCAACTCTCATAAGGCCTGGCTTTTAATCATTTCACCTTCCTGCTTGACTTCTGGACATGTTCAATCTCTTTTCAACATCCATTCTAAATGTGGCATCCCAAACTGAACACAGTATTTGAGATGTAGTCTAAACAGGGAATGTTATAGTAGAAATAGTACTTTTACCCTCCTTATTCTATACAATATATATTTCCATTGATGCAGCTTAAGACTGAATAAGCTTTTTTGTGGAAAGAGAGGCTGCCAACTCATACTGTTTATTCATTTTGAACATGCAATTTACTAAAAACCCCACATGAATTGTTTATCTATACATTCCTCACCCTGTTCTTTTGCAGTCAGTTTTTTAAATTAGAAATATAAGACTTTATATTTAATGTGATTAAATTTAGTCATATTACATTGTTTTAACCAACTGAGATCTTATTGAATTTCAGTTCTATCACCCAAGATGTTAGTAATCTCTACTAGCTGGGTGCCACCTGAAAATTTGATAATCATGTTACCTATGACTTTTTTCATGACATTAATAAAATATTTAACAGAAAAGGACTCTGATATTCCACTAAAAATCTCCCTGTAGGTTGACATTGATTGAATCATCACAATCTTCTAGTTCAGTTCATTTAGCCAATTCTGAAAGTACTTAACTATACTATTCTCTAGTCTATTTCTCTTCATCTTTTCTAAAGGGATTTTGTGAGAGATTTTTGTCAAATGTCTTGCTGAAAGGTATATTATTCCTATAGTATTTCTCTGATCTATTCTTATCACCTTCTCCAAAAGGAAAATCAGCTTAGTCTGATATAACTTGTTCTTGATGAAATAATGCTACTTCTCAAAAACCATTCCTTTAATGATGCCCTAAAATTCTTCCAGGAACCAAAGTCAAGCATGCTGATATCAAGTCTGAAGAATCACTGTATTGCCATTTTTGAAAATCAGGATATGTCTTTCACATTTGTCTGAGATATCTCTCCCATTCTCCAGAATTTTTCAGATATCTCAAATAGTAGTTGAGATATAGCTCATCTGTCCTTATGGCTAAAATTCATTGAATCCAAGATATTATCTTACTATCTGATCATTTATCTTGGGCTTCAATTATCTGTTAACCATTTAAAATTTATTCTTACTTTTTTGTTTTTGAGATAATTCTTTTTTTAAATTCAGTTTATCAATCAATCAACCAAAAAGTATTTTAAAGTGCTTACTATGTTCCAGGCACTGTTCTGAGCAATGAGGATATGAAGAAAGGTAAAACAGAAAAGAAATGAATTTTAAGCAGTTTTCCTTTAATGAATCTCCCTTTAAAAAAGTTACTAAACTAAATAATGAAGACGTGTTTATCTGCAGAATATGGCACACAATATTTTGATAATCTCCTTAATTCTCATCCACTGCCTCCCTTAGCTGATCCTCTCTATTATCACTTTTTCACCCCTCCTTCCCATCACTCTTCCCTGTCCTCTTCCTTTCCTGCTTCTGTTGGATAAGATTATTTCTATATCCTATTGAGTATATGTCTGTTCTTCCATCTTTGAACCATGAAGATGAGAATGAAGTTCATGTGTTACTCCTTCACCCCTATTTCCTCTTCCACTGGAATAGTTCTCCCTTGAATGTCTTTTTTATGTGAAGTAATCTTCCCTATTCTTCCTTTCTCTTCCTTCTTCTCCCTGTATGTCACTCTTTCTCACTCCTTCATTCTTTTGGAGATCATTCCACCATAATTGACTCACGTTCATCCCCCTCTGTCTATGTAGACTGCTTCTAACTGCTTAATGCTGATAAAGTTCTTAGGAGTTGCATGTATCATCTTCCCACAAAGTAATACAAATAGTTTAACCTTATTAATTCTCTTCAGATTTCTTTTTCATGTTTATCTTTTTATGCTTCTCTTGAATGTTATGTTTGAATGTCCAATTTTCTATTCATGTATGGTCTTTTCATCAGGAATGCTTTGAAGTCCTCTTTTTCAACCGAATTTTACTGGGTAGGATTTTTGTAATCCTAGCTCCTCTGCCTTCCAGCACATCATATTCTAAGTTCTCTCAGGTGGTAGCTTCTAAATCTTGTCTGATCCTGAGTGTGATCCTAAGATATTTGAATGTTTTCTGGAATTTAACTATAAGTTTTCATTTTGGGATCTTTTTTAGGAGCTGAATGGCGGATTCTTTCAATTTCCATTTTCCTTTGGATTAAGATATCTGGGTGCTTTTCCTTGATAATTTCTTAAAATTTGATGTCTAGACTCTTTTTTCTTAATCATTTTCTAAATGAACTCTTTGGACCTATTTTCCAGTTATATTGTTTTTCTTATGAGATATTTTACATTTTCTTCTATTTTTTCATTTTTGACTTTTTTATTGTTTCTTAATATTTCATGGAGTCATTAGCTTCCACTTGCCCAATTCTAATTTTTCAGTGAGCTTTTGTACCTCTTTTATTATTTGATCATTTCTTTTTTTTAAAATGGCATTATTTACTTTAGCATTTTTGTGTAACTCTTTAACCAAGCTGTTAATTTTCTTTTTATATTTTTCTTTCATTGCTCTCATTTTTTCCCCCAATTTTTCCTCTTCCTCTACTATCTGATTTTCAAAATTTTTTTCCCCTTTCTTTAGCCTTTCGAGGAATTCTTGTTGGGCTTATGTCCAATCTGCATTTTTTATTGTGGCTCAGCTTGTAGCTAGTTTTATGCCGTTGTCTTCTGAGTGTGTTTTGATTTTCCCTGTCACTATTGTAACTTTTAACGTTCTTGTTATTTTATTGTTGCTCATTTTCCCAACCTATTTATTGACTTTGAAATTCATAGTGAAGTTGAGATCTGCTTGCCTTGGGATGTAGGTCACTCTTTCAAGTTTCAGGCTTTTTCTAAGCAGTTATTTTCACAGCTTGTTCTGGAAGTTTGTAAGTTTTCAATGATTCCAAGATGTTGTTGTTTGTCCTTAATCTCAAAAAGAACCAATGACATCTGAGAGTGATGTCTTGACTTGCACATGAATTGAAGTGAGGCAGATTTGCATAAAGATATCAGCCTCACTCTGCCTTCCAAAGTCATTGAAGTTCAGTGGCAAGAAAAAATCATGATGATTGGCAATGGCCTAGGATACAGTGGATGTCCTTGGCATCTTTGATGCCTGCCCAAGCTGCAAGCACTCCACAATGCCTGCTTTAGCCACCTTCATGGCCATTGGAACAAATTGTTCTCATCCACCAATTCTGTGTGGAGAAGTCTTCACATGTGATTGAAAAGAGGTATGATCATTGCTTTTCTTGTCTGTGCTCTGGTCCCTGGCTCTTTTGGATGCACAAATACTCCTCTCTGGGCCATTTCCCAACAGTTTCTGGTCCTGTGTCCAGTACTAGCATAGGGATTCCCTATAATCTATTTCTGACCAGTTGTCCAGGCTCCTTATTATCTCTTGTTTGAGAGTTCCTGGTGATGCTATTCTTGCTGCTTTTGCAGCCATGTTTAAGGCCTATAGCCAATGGGGCCACTGTTTGTGCTCTAAGTCATTATCCATCCTAATGTTCCAGATTTTTCTTTCTGAGCTCCTAAATTGTTTTGGACTGGAAAAATGTCTCACCTTGACCTTTTGTTGGCTATGTGTAAGCATAAGCAAGGTGGGTTTTTTCTTGTTTTCTTTTTTGAGTTCAGTTTTCCATGCTCAAGCTAAATTATAAACATCTGAAGGATTAAGTGCCTTTGAACCCTGATAATTCACAGCTGTGCTAAGTCAAGTAGATTTTGTGCCCTCTGGCTCTGAGTCAATCAGGAGCTGAATGTTATATATTAGGGGAGGTTAGTGTTTTGCTTTGTGGGTTTGCTCATGAGAAGGATCTTTTGATTTCTTGGTCAAGACTCTGAATAGCCATATGTTCAGAGCCCCTCAACTGCTCAGATGTCTGTGCTCACTTGGTCTGGTGATGTATGTAAAGTGTATGGTAATATTGCTATGTTCAGAGAGCTGGAGCCCTGTCTGTTGGTCTTTGTGTTAATTTCTCTGCTTGTATTTTCTATATTCACTTCTTTCTCTGTAATTAAAGTGGGATTGTTAACCCCTTTAAAGCTGTCTTTCCTTTATAAAGCAGATCAAAGAATCAATGCTAGCAACCATCCCGGGTGTTCTAGGGTGCTTGCTGTTGTACTATGCCTCTCCAGAATTCAATATGAGGCATTATTTAAAAGTTGTTTAGAGGGAAATGTTGAGAGAACTCAGCTGTAATGATCCCTCTACTCTATCATCATGACTCCAAAGGATTAATTCCAGGCATATTTATAAGATTTGAATCTAGCTCCATGAAATTAATTGTCTTAAGACAAGCTTAGTAAGAGGGACATCCCAAACATGCTAGTCAGTGATCATTTCTTTATTCATGCTGACCCATGAAGCACTTAAATTGCAAAATACTACTTAGTCCTCTAAAATCTGCACCTGGTTTAAAAGTGATGATGGTAGACTTGCAGAAAAGAGAGAAATGGGTATTATAGATTGTCCAGTTTTGTGATTAGAAACATTAGTTGATACTTTATTAACAAGATGTTTGTCCAGAAATTAAATCATCAATAAATTATTGGAGGATCATAGAATCATGCACCCACAACCACATTGACAGTGTCATTACACATGGATTGAGAAGATAATTAATAAGTACATGGAACTTTGCTGGGCTCTAGGGAGTAAAATACAAAATTGAAATAGTCCCTACCTTCAAGCAGCTTGTAGGCTACTATCTACAACATATGTGTGTTATGTATTTGTAAATGTGTGTATAATATACTTGTATATAACCATAAGTATACGGGGGCAGGGCAGCTAGGCAGTACAATAGCATCTCTAGAGTTAGAAATACTTGAGTTCAAATATGATCTCAGATACTTACTAGGTGTGTGACCCTGAGCAGGTCATTTAACCCTCTTTGCCTATTTCCTCATCTGTGAAATGAGCTAGAGAAGGAAATGGCAAACCACTTCAGTATCTGTGCCAAGAAAACTCCAAATGAGGTCACGAGACAGACACAACTGAAAAACCACTGAACAATATGTATATAGAGAGGTAGATGGCTCTCACCTTATCTCTATTATTATAATTGTAAAATACATGCATATAGGTATATATGTATATATACATCAGCTCATCAGCTCATCTACATACCAACATAGGTTTATCTTTCTAAGTGGAGGAGTATCTGAAAAGTTCTTCTTATAAACGTTAGCATGAGCTTAATTAAAGCTTGCCCTATAGTGCACATGATGAAGTTTAAGCAAAATTAATATTATGATGATATTTGTAGTATATATACCAATATCTATTTTAGATTAGAGATATGGATACATGTACATACAATTCTCCCTTTTCATAAGTGGACCATTCAGCAGACCTTTTTATAAAGCGAATTTACATAATGTAAATTTGCCCAGGGGCATGGGGAAGGAAAGGAGGAATGGCAAGCGGCAGGGACCTGGGTGCAGGTGGAGGGAGAGGGCTTGTATGTGGTTCAAGGACACATGGAGCTAGTTGAGAGAGAAGTTAAAGTAGGAGGAACAATTTCTGTCGTGATCTTCAATAAGTGTTTACTATGTGTCAGGCAGCATGCTAAGCACTGAGGATACAAATAAGAGAAAAAATACAGACCCTATCATCTAATGGAGGAAGACAACACACAATAGGAAACTGAAAAGTGGGAGAGGAGGAGTCTGGGCAGTGAGTGGAGAGGAGGTGGAAGAGACCACCAAAGGGACTGATGTTCTGTGGGATTAAAAACAAGCAGTGCTGCTGATAGACAATTGGGAGTTACCTGGAAAATTCCGGAAGTTGAGAGCCCTCTCAACTTGGGATGCATTTACTTCTCCGTTTTCCAACCCTCCAAACAGAGGGGAGAGAAAATTGAAGGAGTTAGAAAGCATGGAGCATTAAAAACTGAGTCAATCAGCATTGTAATAAGATGTCAGATGTCAGCTTATCCTGGGAGAAAGCATGATGTTCCATAGAGTCAAAGCCAGATAGAGCTACTGATGGAAAATGAAGAGGTGACTATTATTACCATGATCTGTTCTCAATGAGAGCAGTGGAATTGCCACATTTGAACCATAACAGTTCTGTTACCATAAAAAAGGAGGAATGACCTTGAGGACCATAAAATTTAAGGAGTAAGAAAGTAATTTAGTCCTGCTCCCCCCCATTTTACTGATACTGAAAATAAGACTCAGAGAATTTATTGACTTGCTCAGACTCGTTATACAGGTAGTAGTGAGCCATGTTGGGATTCAAACCCTGATCCTCAGATGCCAAGTTTAGCACTGTTTCCAGTACATCATGCACAATGAGTTTGACAAGTGGCAGGTACTCACCAAATATATACAAAATCTATCTGAATAATAAGATGGAATAATAACAGAAAAGGCAATTGAGAGGGTATCAATAGTGATCAATTAATATAGTTTCTTTCTTATCTCTATAAAAATCTTAAAGAGAATGTTGTACACCCCTTCCAAAGTTTCTTTGATGAAAATGATGAGGGTATGAATAGGTTTTTGCAAACGTTTTTGTATAGCATATTGTGTGTTAACAGTCACACAATTAAATATATAGAGGACACAAATTCTGCTTCATTTATTATTTGTTAATCACAGAATGACATTTGACTTGGTGGAAAAAGATGCATATTCTCCAACAAATTGTCTCCCATGCATGTGTTAAGATCGTGTAAGACTGCTTGACAGATGCATTTAGTAAGATAACTTTGTTCAGTGATACTCTTTTTATCAAGGCGTAGTGAAGGGTAGAAATGTTGGATGAAGTTGAATTGAATCAATATTAAAGAAGACATAAAATCAAGAAATGTACACATATTAAAAGTATTTGTTGGTATCAAAAAATATCGTTTGTCCTTTGTTCTCAAAGAAAACCAATAACATCAGGAGGGTGATGTCTTGACTTGAAAGTGAATTGGATTTAAGTGAGGGAGGTCTGTGCAAAGTTACCAACCTCACTTTCTCTTCCAGGATAATTGGAGTCCAGGGGCAAGACATGGGTCAGGATGACTGGCAATGGCCCAGGATGCAGTGGGAGACCCTGACCTTTTTAAGCTAAGATCTTTCCCACAACTCAGTAGCACCCATTCAAACAAAAGAGGGATACAAATGGTGAAGTTCTACAGATGTTCCTTTTTTGTGAATGACATTTAATAACTAATACTTATAGAACACTTATGTGCCAGGTACTGTGCTAGAGGCTTTATAATGATGACTTCATTTGGCATTTTCTCATCTCTTTAGAGCAACCCTGGGAGGTAGGTCCTTTTATCATCCCATTTTCCAGATAAGGAAACTGAGGCAAACAGAGGTAATTTACTTAGGTTCACACAGCTAATTTGAGTGTCTGAGGTTAGATTTTGACTCAGATCTTCCTGACATCAGGACTGAAAATATATCCACTATACCACCTAGCTGCCCCCTAATATTTTTCTGATAGCATCAAGTCCCAGAATGAATGGTACAAGACTTTTTCAATGAGATTCATAACCTTCCAAAAAAGACTGAATTGTCAAATCACATGGGGAAAACAATAGCTATAACAACAAGCAAATAGATTGAGACTATATATTTTTCTAAATAGTGTGCTACAGTGGATAGAGAGCTGTCCTCGTAGGCAGAAAGATTTGGCTTTCGGTACTGCCTCTCTCTCACACACGCTGGCTGTATGACCAAGGTCAAATTGCTTAACCTTTCTCTGTGTGACAGGTAATTCTCTAAAACTATAAATTGGGGAAAAGTTGGTAATTTGCATTGGTAGAGAGTCTCTAACCTCTAATGTTTATTTTTTGTTAACATAAATGAAATCATAAGTCTGGAGAAAAAGGAAAAAATGTATATACTGTAATGTTAATGGAAGAGGAATATCTTCCCTGTCCACTGATAGCCCTAATGTGACCACATGTTGATCACAGATGTCTTGCTACTTTTACAGCTATGATACATCCTGAGTTACATAGAGCCCACTAGAGGAGGAACTTGCCTGAGGAGGAGCTTTGCTTAGGGGGAAGTTTGCTTATGGGAGGCTCGTTTGTAGTAAGACTTTCACACCTTTTGTTACAAAGCTAATTAGGCACTGAGTCATTGAGGGTTGTGGTGCCTTCTGGCTCAGAGCCTATTAGTTGAAAACTATATATATTGGGAGAATGGTGTTTTACTTTGGGGGTTATGAGAAGGAACTTATGAGAAGGAACTTTTGATTCCCTGGATGGGACTCTGAGTAGCTATGTGTTAAGAGGCCTCCCTCCCCCCAACTATTTAGATGTTAATGCTATTCCAGGCCAGTGGTATATGTAGGTAGTTGTATTATTCTGTTTAGACAGTTGGACCCCTGTCTATTGGATTCTTTCCTGGATACTCACTTTTTTCTACTTATCTATACTTATCTGTCTGTTAATTAAAGTAAGATTGTTAGCACCTTTAAAGATGTCTTTCCTTTAGAAAAGTAGATCAAAGAACATGTGCTAGCAGCCCATCCTGTGTGCTAGTGTGGTTGCTAATACATTTACATACATTTCTTGCACAAAGTTGAATGGACAGCCAATTGTCAATGCATATCTTGGATAGAAACTAGAGATGGAGAGTGAACTGAGCCCAAAGTTGAGTAAGAAAAGAATGGTTTAGATTATATGTGGGAAATTGTACAGTTCTATAGTAGGTTCGTCCCTGATGCCACAACTCATCTTTTCAATCTTTTCTTCCAATGGTTCCATATGACTGAACTGCAAAACATAATCTTAAGAATTAAAATAGTTGATGAAAAGGGCATTAGAGAAACAAATGATGGTTGTAAATAGCTTGTAGAATGTTGTTAGCAATATCTCCAATGCACTCTGTGTCATGAAAAATATAATCCAGAAAATCTATTGGAAAAAAAGATGTTGACCAGTTATGCAATGCAGTCAGAGTGAGTGATAATGAATGCCTGGGTGCTTCACTGGTATTCATAAAACATTAGAAGACTGAGAGGAAGGCCTGCAAAATTCTGATGAGATCTTGTCTGTAGATGGTTTGTAGGAGGGCATGAGGAAAAATCACACAGGATAAGTATTTTGTACCAACTGGGATCCCCTACATCCACTACCTCAATCAGTGCACTTATGGGGACACATTGAAGTATTAAAAGATCATGGTGGTGGGTAGTTAAAGAATTCCAGGGGAAAAATGTCACTTGCCTCCTGGGCCAAAGTACATATAAAACATTTTCAAGAGAATATTTATAATGGAATGTAAACTTTGTTCAGAGGGTAATATTTCAAAAATATGGCTCTTCCATGCCTGAAATACTCTCCCTCCTCATCTCTGTTTTCTGATTTGCCTTACTTTTTTCAGATCCAAGCTCAAAACTCACCTTCTACATGAAGTCTTTCCTGATGATCCCTCTTAATGCTAGTACCTTCCTTTGTTGATTTCTTACCTTTGTTGATATATATTCTATACTTATCTTGATATCCATAACTATTTTTATGTTTTTCCTCTCAATGAATTATGAGCTCCTTTGGAGCAGGAACTGTTTTTTTCCCCACTTTTCTTTTTATTTCCAGAACTGAGCACAGTTCCTAGTATATATTAGAGAATTCATAAATGCTTGTTGATTTGACTTGACTTAGATCTTTGAGATCTCATCGATATAGGAGATTATCAAATTTAAGATGTGACCATGCTGATGTATAGATGAAATCCATTGGAAAAGGAAGTTATGTACGTTGAAGAATTGTGTGTTCAGGATTTCAGAGACAGTACTGACAATATTGTTTATCAGTATCATTGTTGAAGTCCTTGGCCACACTGATAGGAAATGTGGTATGGAAAATAGTAGTGATTCAGTTGCTGGAGTCATTTAAAGAGTCAGCAGAGTGACACAGAATCTAGATGATAACAGTAACGAGGATGGCAAGAGGGTGGGGTAAACGGATTGTATAGATTTCAAAGAAGTAAAAATGTAATAAAGGTAGAGGAATTCCCTGGATAATGGGAGTGATGACTATGCTAGGATTGTCCAACATTGTGTTAGTAAATGTTAATAGCCAGCTCTCCAGAAAAAAAGTGTCCTTGATGCATTTTAAAGTTTGATGTGCATTATTTTTTCCATTACCTTCTCAAGCCTAGACAATCAACAGAACAAATCAAGCCCTGATTTGTAGTGTTTGTTGATTTCTGATGTGTAAATGCTGTCACTGAACATTTAACATTTAGCTCTCCTGACTCAGTTTGAGCCAATTCTAGCACACTCCTAGGCATACCTTTGGCTATATACAACAGAGGACCAGAGAAGGATTGGCCTTCAGGAGAAAGAGTGTTGTGAGAGAGGTGATATCTTTCTGGAAAATTAAGTTTCATTTAAAATAGGGATATGAAAAGATTATTGATAAAAATAAGATTTAGAACATATAAGAGAGTGACTGGCACGTAATAGATGCTTAAAGAATGCTTACTGACTAAGATTACAAGAGTTCAATAGAATAGCATTGGAAATGGGCACTGTCTCAGGTTAGATTTGGCCTGGGGAGGAGTGAGACTGAGTCGTAGCAGAATGAGAGTTTGGAATAAAACATCATGGGTATGTAACTCACATCCAAGAAGGTAAGGTTAGATAACTGGGCTTGGGAAAATAGCATAATCAGAGAAAGACTGGAATTGCATGACAGTAAAGAAACAGGGATTGTTGAATTGGCAATTTTAGATAAGTTAAAAATCAAGAAACAATTATCAGTTATGTACTATGTTCCAGGCACTGTGCTAAGCACTAGTTATGCAAAGGAAAAAGGAAAGATTAAAAAAGAGTCTCTGCTTTCAAAAAGCTCATGCTCTAAGAGGGGAAAGAACATATCAACAACTAGGTACAAACAAGCTATATACAGGATAAATTGGAGGATACATTGGAGATAGTCTCAGAAAAAGGTTAAGGAGGAGTAGGTAAAGCTTTTTGTGAAAGGTGGATCTTTAGTTGAAATTTTAAGGAAGCCAGGGAAGCCAGGAAGTAAAGATGAAGAGAGAGGGAGTTGTAGGTATGACAGGAACTTGAAAAGAACACCTCAATGCCATGTTCTGCACAGAATATGGAATGTTAGTATTTTGTACTGTCAACAGAAATTCTCTACCTCCTATCCCAGCCTCTAGGGATTCTACCAGAGGTAATGGGACTTCCTGGGAGAGAGGTGACTCTTTATTTCCTGCTTGAGGAAATAGAACAACCTGAATCAACAATCTCCAAACAACCAATGAATATTCTTGATTTCCCTTACACAGGACTGAACCCCGTCAGTCCCGAAGAAAGTAGAATAGCACATGAATAAATCTGTGGAATAGGGTAGGTCGCAGAAGCTAGAGGGCAATTGGAAACTATGTTATAGGAGAATAAATGGAGACCGGAGACCATAGCCGGCTAAACGAAATACTGGGAGACCAGGTCAGCCAGTTATATAATCTGGTGTCAACTCTAGAACAGGAGTAGGGTGTAAAGAATAGACCAGATACAAAGACATGAAAACTCTCATAGTCTGTTTTTCCCCTTTAATATATCTCCTGAGTGTGTAACTGTATATCAAATATGGACTAGCATGAATTCCCAATAGAGTAAGTAAACTTATAGGTATTCATGTTTTGTGTATACATCCCTGTGAATGTGAATTGAGGGCCACTGGAGGAGTAGAGACAAAATTACACTTTGTTGATGAGAAATGTTCCTAGAAGATATGGATGTTTTCCCAGATTCTTTTAGGAAAAAAGACAATCTACAAACATATGGTTGTTTCTTTTGATAACAATTTTCTCCCATGTTTTTATGAGAATGACATTTGACCATTCTCAATATGTTTTGATAAATGGAGGGGAGGTGGGGGGAAGAGATGTGAAAAATCAGTAGATTGCAGCTTGTCGCTGAGGCTTCTAGATAGTTTAGGTGGACGACTTTGAACTCCCTTGGCACTGAGGAGTTGAAAGAAATTGCTTCCCTCCACCAGAAGGTAATTCTGCCAAATTTAACTTGTACATTTCTAAATCTCTTACATATTTTAAAGGATTAAAGTTAAAGATGAGATTAAAAACTCTCCTTGGCTTCAAAGGGAGAACTGGCTTCTCCACAGTATCCAACTGACAGCCCCCCTCTCCTCCTTTATGGTTTGGGAAATAGAAAGAGGGAAGGCTATTCAGGAAATTTTCTTTTAGCTTTTAACTCCTTGTTTTCCATTTGGGGTCCATCTGAGATAAATTTGGTCTGACTTTAGGAAACATAGGTGTGTCACTTCTTTTTGACATTACCCGAAAGCAACAGTTAACAGCCTGATACACAATACTTGCCTGTCTTTAAACTTGGCTCTGATTCTTGAGTCCTTAAGAGTGTTGTTAATTCAACATGTTGTGGCAGAATTAATTGTGTTGCCATAACATCAACTTTCCCCTAATAAATTTTCCTCTGTGGAGATTTCGACACTTCAAAGATGAGACAGCACACTTTTTGCTCACCAGATGATGATGAGGTTTCATGTATGCAATGGAGCCAATGATTATTTCTAAACCAACGTGTAATTATTAGGACACAATGGGAGAACTTTCAACATGCTCACAAGTGGCAGAACTGGATTGGAGCAGGAATGTCATGTCAGGGTTGAGGTTCAAAGTTAGCAGCCAGAGTTTCCCACTCTGCAGCTGCTATAATTACACAACTCTGTAAATTGGAATCATTTATCTTCTGCCAACTGTGGTAATTAATTTTCTCTTCAGTCAGTGTAGGGGGGATTGATCTTCCTTTTATGAAAGTCTTTCTCACGCAAATGCTGTATTCCTCTGTACTTTCTGTGCTGGGGAAAGGAAGGTTGTCCTCCTGCAGAACTGGAGTCTTAGCTCCTACCCCATGGGTCTGTGCCTAATACAAGTCAGAACTAAGTTTATTGATGAGTCTCCTTTCCCCCCTTTGCTTTGAGCAATCTAAAGCTTGTCAACACATAGACTGATTGAAATATTCAAATTATCTATAGCCCAGTTTGAATGTAACATAAAAGAGTGGTCTGCAGGTTATGTTAAATGTCCCAGTCTGGCTACAGAGATATAAGAAAACAATTATGCATAGACTTATTGTTTTGTTTAGAAAGAAAAAAAGAAATCTAGAAAATTAAAATCCATTATATCTGAAGGTTTCAGTTACACCTGGTTGTAAATCGTGGATGCTTTTGTGTGGTTTGGTGAACACCATAAGCCCAAGTAGTACCTAGTGGTTTCAAACTATGAAATCAGCTTGTAAAAGTGCATAATGTAAAGCTCAAGAATAGCTGAGGAACTGGGAGAATCTTAGAATCATCGATCTAAGGCTGGGAGCGATCTTTGAGGCCACAGAGTTCAACATGCTCATTATAAAGACAAGGAAAGTCAGGTTAGGTGATTTGTTCAAGGTCACAAAGGTAGTCTGGTTCATAAGATTATAGACCTAGACTAGAAGGTGTAATAGAAGTCACATGGTCCAGATCTCTCACTGCAATTCAGAGAAGTTGTGACTTCTTTAAATTCACACTGGTAAGTAACAGAGTCAGTATTTGAACTCAGGACCTAAGACTCAAAGCTCAAGACTTTTCCCACTTACCCATGCTTTCTCTTAATTGAATTACTTAAAACTGGGTCTATTAGCTCTAAACATTTTGTTTGCCCAAATTGTCATCCTTTAGTCTTGCTTGTTTGCCTTTTTACATAGTTTCAGTTTCCCCCAAAGTATGATAAGGCAGAACCAGTTGAGAAACAGGAAGTTCTTATGACTGAAATAATTTAATTTTTTGAGACTTACCCATTTACACATTGCTGAAAGATTTTCTTTCCAGGTAATTCATGATAATAGACTATCCTATCATAAGTTTTGCTGGATTTGTTTTTTGAATAGTGAAATTCTCTGTGATACATAAATAAAATATCACAATGGATGAGTCAAACAGGAACCAATCAATGACAAGACTTCTCCTAAGGAATTTGGGTCAACAGTACTACTAAGAGGGGATGTTATTTTATGAATGGATTTGAGAAGGACAGAGAAGTTTGGAATTAGATGGAGACAGTAGATAGATGCAAGAAAAGTAGATCTGAATCATCAAGGACAACAGAGGGAAGTATATAAGAAAGGGAAGCATAGACACAAATGTACACACATATTATTTCAAGATTATATTGTTTCTGGCAGAATAGAACTAGCATAGTGGTTCTCAACCTTCCTAATGCCATGACCCTTTAATACAGTTCCTCATGTTGTGGTGACCCCCAACCATAAAATTATTTTTGTTGTTATTTCATAACTGTAATTTTGCTACTGTTATGAATCTATCTGATATGCAGGATGTATTTTCATTGTTACAAATTGAACATAACCCACAGGTTGAGAACCGCTGATTTACTAGCAATTCCCAATGGCCTTGGCAAACCCCATAAAACACACACTAGGTTGAGCAGCTTGAAAGATATCCTCAAATTAACCTTCTAAAGATAAATTTAGTTGTAGGTGGTAGAAAGGAGCAGTCTTGCACATCGGATTGTAAGGATTTTGGTGGGGAGGGACAATAGGATGCTGCCCCATAAGTGGAAACCAGAGATCCTAAGTCATCCCTAGACTATTTCTAGGGAGCCTATCAGGAGAAAAGGAAGCAGACCTTGATTGGTCCAGACTGGGGAACCTCAGTTGGGGTATAGTTTGGAATCAGTGAGCCATCTAGTAGTTTCCTATTTTAGCTAATTATACTGGCTAACTGGGTGCTAATTTCAGTTTTTAACCTTCTGCATAAGATAAAAGTTCTGTCCACACTTGCTCACCTTATTGTAGTTACAGCTTTGCTTTTTGTCCTCTTTGGCTTAGGATCATAAAATTTTAGAGATGAAAGGGGCCTTCAAGATCATCTAGTCCCAAGTGGTTCTAAAATATGTTATAGTAGCAGAACTTTTCAATCTAGATAAAATTTGATGGAGTCCTCCCAGTAAAACCTTTAAGATATTTTTAATACCTATGATTTTATGATTCTAAGGGAACCAGTTTTTTAAAAGATGAATTTTGAAGAAGTTAATATTTCCAAATTAATTTTATTTCTCATCTAACAGTCATACTGTACAAACAACTTAGTGTGAAAATATAATCCTTTGATATCAACCATTGTAAGGTGTTTCTTCACAACAGTTTTCATGTTACCCTCTTTTTGGGGAGGGAGATATTTTTAGTACATCAATTTTCATCTCAACTATTAAAGAGTCTCATTTTTAAGTTCCCTGCATTTTTTTGCAGCTGACTTTATAATTTTGATAGAATGTGGCTACTTAAAAAAAAAGCTTTTGGTAACAAAGCATGTTTTAGAAATAAACACAAATTGAAAAATATAATGGTCATATTTTTTTTTCTCTGTGCAACATGTTGCCTATAATAAATTTTGATCATAGATTTGACTATTATTGACTCAACTACAATCACCTAAGTAAAATAATTTCTTTCCCTTCAGGGGTGGAGAATCTGCAGTCTGAAGGTCATATGCAGCCTTCTAGGCTTCAATGGCGGCCCTTTGACTGAGTCCAAGTTTTACAGAACAGATCCTTTAACCAATGAGATTTGTTCTGTGAAGTTTGGATTCAGTCAAAGAGCCACCCTTGAGGACTTAAGAGGGCCACATTTGGCCTCAAGGTCACAGGTTCCCCACCACTGCATAGTCCCATGGCCCCTAAATCTAAAAAATTCAGAAGTCCGTTTGATTGGTGCATGCACCTGTCTACCCCTGCAATCCTAGTATGGAAGAGGGGTGCTGCTTAATTGTCCCAAAGTCTAACAATGTGTTTTGGGCATACTGCCACAAATCTAAGGCCAACTAACACTAGGAGGAAAAGATAGGAATGCTATATTCACATTTGTCATTTCTTTCTATTTTTTTCTTTATATTCTTCATTCCTTCTGCATGATGACACTGAAATCCTCCAGGTAGTCACTGGATGTCCTGTTGTTTTGGAAATCGTACTTCAGTGTATTCCTGTGGTTCTTAAAATTGATTTGTGGTTATTTATTTCATTACCAGAGTCTTATTTGAATCTTTTCTTTTTTCCTCATATTCCTGAGTTCTCACCAATTATCTATAATTAGTGTTGGCACCTGCACACACACACACACACACACACACACACACACACACATACACACACACGCCAACATACAGATATATAGATAGGTATATATACATAGATATATACACAGAGAGTCAATAAAAGAATGTAAATGAATACTGATTGTTCACACACGCTTTTTAGAAACATTATAAAAATCAACTCATCGTTCATCATATATATTATGGAGTGAATTCTAGACAAATTAGAAGAGAGCTCTCAGCTAGCAAGATTGTTAGGCCAGTTGATTATTTTCCATATCTGTTGAACGTACATGATATTCTCACATGTGTTGCATAACAGACATATTTATTGGGTGTTTGTCTATCACTATACACTATACACCTCCTAGAATAGCATTTTTGTACTTGAAGACTCCATGGATCACAATTTGAGAAATGTTTTTCTAATCTAATTTCTTACCCAAGTCAGTGGCAGAGCTGAGATTCAGATGTAACTGCTCTGATTCTCAGTATGTTTCCCTTTCTACTACATTATACTGCCTCTCTATATAATTTAATAGTTATACTTGTGGCCAGTGAGGATTCAGTGACACAGACATTCTTGGTATTCTCACACATGACCCTCCATCTCACAACTCTGTACATATTCACTGGTTTTCCCCCATACCTGGAAAGTTCTTTCTCTTCACTTTCACTATTTAACTTTCTTTAATACTCAATGCTAAAACTTCCTTCAGCAAGAGGCCTTTCCTGGGTCCCTGTCTCCCTGTCCCTAACTTCCGTTAACAAGTCTTTCTCTCTGAGATTAATTCTCACACCTCCCATATATTTTGCATGTACTTATTTATTTGCATTTTTGTCTCCTCCATTAGAATGAGTTCCTTTAGAGTAGGGATAATGTTTTTGTCTTTTTGTATATCTAGCACTTAGCACAGTGCCTGGCACATAGCAAGCATTAATACATGTTTGTTGATTAACTGCTTCTTATATATACTCCACTAGCCTTAGTGATATTATACTAACTACCACTCTTCAGTGACTAAGAGGCTTTGTGATTGTAGTAACAGATTCCTCTCTGGTAGCTCTTTATTGCAGCATTCACAGTGGAAATTCTATACAAAAATTCTTTTTAACTCTAAATAAATATCAACATTTTCTTTTCTATACATTCAATCTAAAAACATACTCCACAGAAGATTCTCAACTGCTCTAGGGAGAGGAAATACTTCCATAGATTAGGAGCTGACCTCATAGAAAGAGCATTTCAAATTCTAGACCCTCCATTAATAAAGGCTGGGATCCTCTGGGAAGGTAAGGAATTCTGTGAACCTCCTTGTGCTTCTGTAAAATTCCTACCAGGGTCAGAGGTACTTAAAGGAATTCAAGCTTTGAGAGGAGGATTAATTACTTCTTTGAACAAGAGGAAACCCAAAGAAATAAGGCAGTTCAGCACCCTCTTCACTTCTGAACTCTGGGAAAGAGGAATTTGCTTTGGAGGTGGGAATGTTCAGTTGATCAAGTATTTGTCTTTTTGTGGCACTTGTACCAGGATGTGACACAGCCTATATCTTCCTTCTTCATCTTCCTACAACCTAAAACCATTTTCTCTTACCCTCTTTAAAGCCCAAGCTTATAGGAGCAGCTAGGTAGCACAGTGAATAGAACACTGGTTTTGAAGTCAGGAGGACCTGAGTTCAAATGTGATCTTAGACACTTGACACTTACTAGCTGTGCAACCTTGGGCAAGTCACTTCAGCCCAATTCCCTTGCCTCTAAGTAAGCTCAAGCTTACTTTCCTACCCTCTATGGGGTCACAGTTAGCAAAGAACTACAAAATGCAGGACAATGGGCTCCACAAACCATGGAGGGACAAAAGCACACTCCCTCAACAATCAACCTCCATGACAGTGCCTAGAGGGGAAAAAAAACCCAAAACCTTAGTTGCCCCACCCTAGTTACAACATGGTACCATGCCTTTTTTTCCCAAGGAAATTCTTTTTTGTGTCCTTCTGTAAATCTTTCATACATGAGCCACGCCATGCTTTGGATGTATTCCTCTGGTCTCTTGCCTATTTCAAGTATATCACACAAGACTCAAGCTGTCTATCCATTATCCCTCATTCTTGTGACATGAATGATCTACATTCTTTTCTTGATGTGCTTGTCTTTGATTGTTTCTCTGTACCACTGCATGCATGGAAATCATAATTAGTAATATGCAAACACCTAATTTGAACTTTTATTCTTCTTCCCTTTGGGCAACCTATGATTTTCATACTTCCAAAATTGTGATGTTTCGTAATTCATGGCCATATAAGCAGTACCAAGTAAATATTGAAGTTTAAAAGGTGAACATTTGTGACATGAATAGAGTCAACCATTCAGTTCAATCTCACTCCCTTATCCAATTGTGAGTCCAGTTTGTAATGATAATGATAGCTAGCACTTGATAACGATGATGATAACTAGCATTCCTACAATGCCTATTACATGACAGGTACTGTGCTAATCACTTTATGATTATCATCTCATTTGAGCCTCACAACCCTGGGAAGTAGTTACTATTATCATCCCCATTTCACAGATGAAGAAACTGAGGCAAATAGAGGTTAAGTGACTTGTCAAGGTCACAAAGCTAGAACATGTCTTAGGCTAGGTTTGAACTTGTCTTCCTGACTCCTGACCCAATACTCTAAACATTATACTGCCTTGCTGCCTCCAAGTACTTATACAGTGATTTAAATTTTGCAAAACACTTTACACACATTATTTCATTTTATTTACCTGTGTCATCTGTCCAAGATATATGTTTATACTGGTAGACTGAGATTCATGTCATAATTTGGGAAATGTATATTTTCCATCCACTATGTTTTTCCATCAGTGTGGATAGTTAAACTGAGTTTGGATTTTAATGAGGAGTCTTTTTCATGTTTTGGGCTTTGATTCAATGCCCAAATCCGTGTCCTTTGAAACGGATTAAAAAAAAATTAAGACACGGGAGGGACAACATACATTACAATGGCACTCATATACTTTTTAATATTACTACATAAATATTGAACCTGATTTTAGGAACATTTTCACTTTCCTTTGCTTCAAAGAGCATCTTTTGACCGGAAAAGTTTGTTGCTATGTTTTACTTTGATACCTTAAATCTATCTTTGTGTTGCAGTTTGATATAGTTAAGGCACATCAAACATGTTAATTAAACTAAGTTTATCAGAAGAAAACAGTCTGACTAGAAATAGTGAAAATTCTTTGAGTTTCAGAGGCAAGAGGACAATACATTTCTTTGGTATTTATTTCATATGATGACTCAGATTGATCCGTGTTTCAAGTTCTTAATCCTTCCCTTCTTTTATCTATGCGATGGGGGCTTTTGGTTTTGGTATTTGATGTTTATATAGATGGTGGTGGAAGTTAGATACTATTCTGCAGTTACATAATCTATAGCTGGCCACAGACAGCTCTTCTAATTAGAAAAGACAAATATTCAAGCTTATTTCGACTCTGGACACATGCCTTGATTTTTCTTCAGTCTAAGATGGTAAAAAAAAAAAAAGAACATGGTGAAATGATTTCATCTTGTTTTGCTTTATTAGTAACTTTCTGTGGGAAAAGAGGGGAAAAAACCCTCCACTAAATTGGGGATCTGGGTAACTCAGCATCTCTGGGTGGAACAAAGGAAGAGAACAGAGGGGCTAATTGTTTAATTAGTAAATGTCTGCTTGGTTAATGATATATTAATGAGTTTTTAAGACCGTCATATCATTTACCATAAAAGACCCATGTGCCTATCCCTGGATGTACTGTATAATTAAGTAATGTGGCCCAGAGGAGTTAATCATTTAAAGCCTTGTCAGCTTTCTCCACTTTGCTGTTATAAGATCAAGTAGGCTGGGCACATGCCAGGTAGGATCAGTGTGGAAGGTGATGCTGAAATATATTGCTATTTTGTAAGCTTTATTCAATATTTGATTATTTCTGCCCCAAAGCTAGTTATTTTTCCATCCACAAGTAGAAGGCACCTTAATGTGCAACAATTTTACCCTTGGCATCCCAGTAGTTGGTAGTGACACTGGCAATTGACAATTTATTGAATATAGAATAGCCTCCTTCCTAGGCTGTTTTATAAAATCTTCCAATAGGACATGTTATAATGGAAGATTCTTGAGTTCCAGAAAATGTGATGAAGCCAACTAGGGTATCTGCATATGGAGGGTACAATTTATTCATATCTAATCTCATCCAGTTAAAAGCTAAAAGATAAAGGGATGACTTCCTATTCATGCTGTGACCTTTGAACTCTAGCATGATCCCATTGTAGAAAGAGCATTTATTACTGAAAGTATACTGGATAAGGATTCAAGCGATCTTGTCTGTAGTCCTGGCTCTGCTACTAGCTCTCTGTGTGAATGAAGGAATGAGTGAAAAAGCATTTATTAAACACTTTTGTGTCAAGCACTATGCCATACCCTGGGGTTGCAAAAGCAAAAATGATGAGTCCCTCAAGGAATTTAGGTTTAACAGTGGTATATAATACAGGTAGGGAAGAGAAGTCCAGGGAATAATATTTTGGTCTGAGAAATCACAGGAATTATGAATGGAACCATAGGCAAGGATGTGTTGGTGTGTTAGAGTCAGTTCCTACTAGCTTTCTGCAGAATAGTATCTAACCTCCATCAGAATCCATATGTCCAACAGTATGACTGTCAAATTCTTAGCATGAGCACATACACCTTAGAAACTGGCAAACGCTGTAATTCAGGGCTTGATTTATCATTCTGTTGATATCAAGACTTAAGGAAGTCATGGAGAAAATGTTAATACTGCAAATTAAATGTAAGGGTGTATTCTGCATTCATTTTGATTTTGTTTTTGTTTCTGTTTCTGAAAACAGGTTATTAAACATGGATCACCACACCTTTGGTTGAATTTCATCTTTCTGGTCCTCTTTTCTCTCATTTGTAAGTGAAGAAACTGAAAGATGATCTCTCAGGTAACTTTTCAGCTCTAAAACTATGTATGTCTATTGTTTTCCATGACAATCATCTAAATCAGAATTCTTTCAGTCAGCCATTTCAGCCTATCAGTTAACAAGCATTTATTAAGTGGTTATTGTATGTCAGACACTGTGCTAAGCACTGGAGGGTTTTTTTTTCTTTAAGACAAGAATTTTTTTCCCTATCCTTGAAGAGGTCATATTCTAATGAGGGAAATAACATGCAAATAATTGCCCATAGGCAAGATCTTTCACCCTCCATATTCTCTTTTAAAAATAATAAAATGGTTCCTCTGAGTTTATTACTTTAAAAAAAGGTTAAAACAAAGGTTCCAACCAGTCATGGCTCCACTCCCTCCTTTTCCTCACATTCTCTAATTTTTCTATAGGTCCTACTCACAAAACTTAATCTGATTTCATAGAAAAAAACCTACACAGAGATAAAGGTAAAGAAAGGGTTGAAGACAATCCACCCAATGAGACAGAAAAATTTCATTGCCAAAGAATCTCTAGTGAAGAGAGCGAACATTCACAGAATCCAACTAACTGGATGTAGGCAAAGGGAAAGGAGGGAACGAAGAAAAAGATGTGAGAGTAAGCAAAGGACCACTCACTATTTCACACTCAGAATGACTGATCTGGGAGACAGAAAACTGGGTGAACCAGTGGGTATCTTGCTAAATGGCATTTTTCAGATATCAAAAATCAAAACATCACCTATGATATTATTGGTCCTCTTAGAAAAGAAAGCATGAATAACAACAATTGCTGAATATTAGGAAGTGGATCACTAATAGACAAGAATGAAGTCAAGATGGTATCCTTCTTCAAAACTATTCTGGGCTCCCAAGAACCACATACTACAAGTAATACTTGAAGGGGGCTAAGTTGTGTATGAATGGCACTGATTAGGCTTCTGTTACAAGTCGTTTATCAGAGGAAAGAAGAGTAAAGGCATACAGCATTGAAATTATATACTCCCCTCCCCCCCCCAAAAAGAGGAAAAGGTAGATGATGAAGATTAAATATCAGAAGACCTCCCAGATGACTACTGATGTGAAATGTTGCAAATACTGTGAGATGTGTTCCATTTGATGATTCATTCATGTAAGTGATTTTCTTTGTTACAAGACAGGGTTTAGGAAAGGTGTTGCTGGGAAATGAGTAGTATAAAAACAAAAAATATCAATAAAACTTAAAAAAGAAAAATGTACTCTTCTACCTCTCCCCCTCTATCCTCCCAGATCCCCACATAGGGATGGTGGTGGTGGGGTCAGGTTTGGGCTCCTTCTGTGGCTGGAGATGTGCAACAGCAAGCACCCTAGCATACCTAGGGTGGCTACTAGCACAGGTTCTTAGATCTGCTTTTCTAAAGGAAAGCAACTCAAAATGGGTTAACAATCTTACTTTAATCAAACATATCATTTACCTAGTTCAGGGGGAAAAGTCAGCACCCTGAACTTCAGAGAATACAAACAGAAGTTACAAACAAACAGAAAAACAGATC
>CM053587.1:221999409-222043530 GCA_028646515.1 Pseudochirops corinnae | reverse complement strand
CAGGGAAGATCTTCAGATTCCCATAACAAGATGTTGGGCAGAACACCTCAGAGAACAATAGGGCAATGGGCTTCCAGGATAGAAAAGATCCACTGGAGTCTGGTTGATAGAAGGCACAGTTTTGCAAGAGGTTCATTCACTCTTGGGTGATAAAAGGCACAAAGATTCTCATAGTGGCAGTAGCCCTTTGAGAAGTATCTGTAGACAAAACAGTTGGATTTATCTGTTCTACTAACTTCCTGGACTCTTTCCTTGAACTGAGGGGTGTTCTTAAGTTGGGGAATATTCTTAGAAGGATGGTGGCTATTTGATTTCTCTGAGGTTTTCTATCCATTGGAAGGACCATTCCTGTCATGGTCCCCAGAGCCTGTTCCCCACCCAGATTATGGATCCTCATAGGCTTAGTGGCTAAGTAGGGTCAAGGCCTGGGCCCTGGATCCCCTTTTATTAGGCATTTTCCCCAGAAGAAAAGTGAGAGGCTCAGAAGTAGTGAAATCACTGGTCCCCTTAATCCCCAAGAGCCTCTGTGGAAGACTAGATCAGGACCACCAAGCTTGAACTTGGCTGTGGGGGGGAGTGCCCAAGGAGGCTAGGTGGACCTCACACATATACTTTTTTTAGAGGGAAGTCTCATCCTCCATATTCAGTCTGTTCCCACGTTCCTGGACTACTGCAACAGCCATTTAGTTGGTACCACTTCCTGCCCTCAAAGCTATACCTATTTAGTTCATCTTCCATTCAACTGTCAAATTAATCTTCCTAAAACAAAGGTCCAGTCAAGTCATTCTCTTATTTGATTAACTCCATTAACTCTCCATTATCTCTTATATCAAATATAAAATCCTGTTTGACTCTTAAAGTCATAGAAAAGCTTTAACTATCCAGTCTTCTTACACCACGTTCCCCTCTATAAACTGTGATACAGTGACGTTGACCTCCTTGCTTTTCCTCATAGAAATCTTCCAACTGCAAGTATTTTCATTGGCTCTCCTCCATGCTTGAAATTCTCTCTTCTCACTTATGCTTCTTGCCTTCACTGGCTTCCTTCAAAAAAAAGCTAAAGTTCTATCTTCTACAAGAAGTCTTTCCTACCTCCTTAACTTTAGTATCTTCTCTCTGAGATTATATACAATTTATTCTGTATATATTTTGTTTGCATGTTGCCTCTCCCCATTAGACTGTGAGTTCTTTGAGAGTAGGGACTAATTTTGGCCTTTCTTTATATTCCCAAGACTTAACATGGTGCCTGGCATATAGTGGGTGCTTAATAAATGCTTATTGACTTAACGTGTCTTACAAAACCTCCCCCCAAGAACTCAAGTCTTTTTAATTCCAAATCTAGCACTCTGTTACATCTCTACAAAAAGTCGATATCTCACTCAAATTCCTGATTCTGTGTCCAAAAGCCATGGAATTCCTTTGTGCTTCTTGAAACCCCATAAGCCTGCTAGTATAAAGTATGATTCTTTGAGTGATTCACAGCCCTACTCCCTCTTGAATTATTCTAATCCCTAATTTCTTTTTTCTGAGTGCTTTATTTATGTGATTTATCTCTCTTGTGTCTGGCCACTATCATTCTGTCCCTTGTTAGTCAACTTCGATCCATTATACAATAAGCATTTTCCCAAACCTATATTTCTAAGCACTTATAAAAATAACTTTTATCCCAAGTAGAAAAGGGATATTAATTACAATAGTCATATAATTGGGAAAGGGAGCCATTTTATCACAGTAGGCTACTCAACCTTTAAGAAGAAGACACCTGTTTGGGCTACTGTGAGCAATGAAAATTATATTTATAATTCATTTTAGAAGCATAAATCCCTGTGTGCAGCCTATTTAATATTTATCATCCAATTTAATCTCAACTGTCAGTAACAATGTGACACTATCCTATAAGCCCCTTTAGTTTAGAATGAAAATTTATCTTTCCCTCTCTTCCTTGGTTGGCTCCCCTTCCTTTTTTTTTTGGCTATCAGTTTAGCAGAGAACATTGCAAATTTGATGAATATTTTTCTCATCTTACTTCATATGTGGAACTCAGCTAAATTTGGGGGAGAAAAGTGATCTAGCCAAACTGCCTATCGGGCAAGGAAGCGGCAAAAGTAGCCATCCTGCAGCTGCCTCCACGTAGCTCCTTCAGAGGTCCTGGCCTGCAGACTGCAAGGGGGACAAGCAATCATTCAGAGGCTAAGTGCTCTTGCATTGAGTGGACTTAATGTCGATTGTGGTCTTGGGTGGTGATCCTGGGGTACGTTTTTAGTGAGCCAAAGTTGGTGGGGGCTGCAATATACATATTCTTCTTCTTCTTTCAAATAATTTAAGATGTTAGTGAGGTTTAAGCATTTCCTGCCCCTCCTCCTCCAGTGTAAATGCTCTTTTTTGCATGTTTATGTGAGATAATTTCCTCCATTTTTTCCTCTCCCTTCACCCTTCTCTCAGGCCACTCCTCTTTCTTGCCTATCCATTTTTTTTTTAACATTATCCCAACATAACCAACTTTCATACTCTTTCTATGTAGAATCTTTTTAACTGCCCTAATAATGATAAAGTTCTTGAAAGTTACATAATCATCTTCCCACACAGAAAGGTAAACAGTTTAACCTTAGTAAATCTTTTATGATTTCTCTAGTCTATTTACCTTTTTATGATTTTCTTTAGTCTTGTATTTGAAAGTCAAATTTTATACTCAGCTCTGGTCATTTCATCAAGAATTACTGAAAGTCCTCTATTTCATCTAATATTCATTTCTCCCTTTGAAGGATTTTGTTGAGGGGGGTTATTCTTGGTTGAGATCCAAACTCTTTTTCCTTCTAGACTATCATATTTCAAGCCATCACTTCTTTGATGTGGTAGCTGCTAAATTTTGTGTGATCCTAACTGCAACTCTATGACATTTGAATTGTTTATAACTGAAGTATTTTCTCTTTGACCTGAGAGCTCAGTAATTTGGCTATCATATTCCTGGGAGTTTTCATTTTGGGATCTGTTTCAGGTAGTGATCAGTGAATTTTTTCCATTTTTATTTTACCCCTTGATTCTAGGATATAAGGGCAGTTTTCCTCTATAATTTCTTGAAATAGGATGTCTAGACCTTTTCTTTGATCATGGCTTTCATGTAGTTTAGTAATTTTTCAATGATCTCTCCTCAACCTATTTTATACATCAGTTTTTTTAAATGAGATATTTCACATATTCTTTTATTTTTTCTTTCTTTTGACTTTTTTTTTTATTGGTTCTTGCTATCTTGTGGAGTCATTAATAGTTTCTACTTGCTCAATTCCAATTTTTAAAGAATTATTTTTTTTTCAGTGAGCTTCCACATCTCTTTTGCTTTTTGTTAATACTGCTTTGAAAGAAGTTATTTTCTTCAGTGAATTTTTGTGTCACGTTTTTTATTTGGTCAATTGTGTTTTTAAGGTGTTATTTTCTTTAGTATTTCCCCTCTCTTTCACCAAATGCTTCATTGTCTTTTCATAATTTTCTTCCTTTGTTTTTTTTCCTCTATTACTCTTATTTGATTTTGAAAATCATTTTTAAAACTTCCAGGAATTCTTGTTGGACTTGTGTAGTATCTCTTGTTCTTTTTTTCTTTGAGATTTTGCTTATAACTGTTTTAATTTAATTTTCTTCTGAGTTTGTGTCTTTATCTTCCCTGTCACCTGACACAATTATTGTCAAGGTGTTTTTTTTTTTTTGCTCCTTTTTTTGCTCATTGTTCTGTCCTCTTTCTTGGTTTTGAACATTATGTTAAAAGTGGGCTCTGTTCCTGGCATGGGGGAGGGATGAACACTTAAGATATTTTAGACTTTTTTGCACTGCTGTTTTCAGAGATAGTTCTGGGAGGGTTTGAAGTTTTTGGTGCATCCAAGTTGGTTGTGTTCTGGGTAGAGATGTGATTGTTGATCTTCTGGTCTGTACTCTGCTCCTTACCTGGGAAGAGCTGCTTTTCCATGATATTTCAATTAATACTGTTCCTCAGGGCCCTTGCTCACTTGGGATTGGAAGTCGTACTGTTTCTCAGTTCCCTTGGGAACAAAAGCAATAGTGCCTATCACGGCTTGTGCTCCCTTTTGACTGAAAGTGCTCTTCTCAGCTCTTAAACTGTGATGCAGAAATGGGTATAGGGAATGGAGTTGTCAAATAGTGTCTGGTTGTGCTTTCAGTGCTGGTATATGTATTCTCTTTTTGACATGTTTCCAGATGCCCTTATCATGTCTGGCTCGAGAACTCTGGAAGCTGCTGTTGTTTCTGTCACCACTGCCTATTCTCAGCACTTGTGTTTCATCCATGTGGACTCTGGGTTAGTTTCTGCCCTTGTGTCACAAATTTCTGTTTATGACCCTTAACTTGTCTTGGGCAGGAAGAATGTTTCTCCCTGACATTTTGTTGGCTCTGCCTCTCCAGGATTTGGTTTAATTAAGGTATTACTTTAAAAATTTTTGGAGGAGAATGTTGAGAGAACTCAGCAGACTGCTTTCTCTACTCTCTATTTTGGCTCCCCCTGTTTTTACTTCTGTAGTGTGAGAGATATGCAAAAGTTTAGGTACCTTGGCCTTGTCTGTTACTACTCTCTCTTCCCATCTCAAATTACATTATACTGACTTTCCTTTGTAAATGTTTCTAATGGCAGCCATCTCTATGATGGGGGTGGGGGAAAGGAAGAAAAATAAAAGAAAAAAATTACATAGTGACTTTGTTGTATATTTAAAAGGAATATCAAGTTATACGTAGTAGATTTGCAGTTTCATGTGCGATCATCTTTTTTTATTATACTATGTTATGGAAATGCTTGTTCTGTTCCATAAATTAAAAATAAACTTTTTAAAAAGGTGAATGTATTGTCAAGTAGAATATAAAATCCACTAAATAGCTTCAATATTCTCTTCATCCATTGGCTTCTTTCTTGTAGCCTATAAACATATCTGGATCTTCATAATCCTACTAAAACAAAAACAAAAATCTTCACTACCTTGCCATGTCCTTAAGTTTGCAATCCTTCCTTTTGTAACCAAAATTGTGGAGTGGAGTGGATTAGAAAGCCACTATCTATCTACATTTCCTTTACTTCTATTCTGGTCTCAACCCCTTGCTATCTGGTTTCCAAGCCCACCACTATAATGAAACTATTCTTATCAAGGTTATCAATGATTTTTTAAAATTCTAAATCCACCAGTCTTTTCTTATTCCTCTTTTATTCTTGACCTCTCTGTAAATTTCAACACTTGACCAAGCTGTCCTCCTAAATATGCTCTCCTTTTTTGGTTTTTGTGGCACTATTATCTGTTGGTTCTCATTTTTGAATAGACTGTTTCTTCTCTGTCTCTTTTGCTGAATTCATATCATGCTGTCTGTCAGTTTTATCCTGGACTCTATTATCTTCTCTCTATACACATACTCTCTCTCAGGGATCTCATCACATTCCATGGATTCAGTTATCATTTCTATGCCAATGATCCTTACCTTTACATATCCATCTCCCCTAAATACTACTAGTCTTTTATCACCACTTGGAAAATATTTTCTGGTTGTCCCACAGCCTTTCTTTTTTTTTTTTTTGTCCCACAGCCTTTCAAATTCAAAATCTCCAAAAAAAGGAATCAATAATTTTTCTCCCTAAACCATCCCTCTTCTTTTCTTCTCTTTTTCTATTCAAAGTATTGGCAACTTTCTAGTTTCCCAATTTCACAACCTATGTCACTCTCAATTCAGTTCTTCCCTTAACAACTGTGTCCAATCAATTGCCAGCTTGTTTTTAATTTCCACAAAATTACTTGTATCTTCAGACCACTTTTATCCACTAACATTGCCACAAACCTTTTTCAGGCTCTGATCATCCCTTGAATTACTACAATTGCTTCACAATATTCCCAGTGACTACAAAATGGAAATCAAAATGTCACTAAATTTTAAGTAATTGGAAAACTAATTATTGTCTTGAAAAGCAGATAATACCTATTTACTCTCAGCAGAGAAGTAGGGAGTTGTATAGACATAATACTGGATGCATTATTTGATAAGAACATAACATCACTATTTTTTTTTTTAACTTAAGGGCTTTTCTTTGTTATAAGACAGGATTAAGTTAGGGAGTGGGGAAGCAGGGATAGGTGAATAGGTGGGGAAGATGTGTTAAAAACAAAGACATCAATATTTTTTTTTCTCTTAAAGTCACTATAGTGATTACTTATTGCCTCCAAAATAAGATAAAGAATGTTTTAAAAGCCCTTCACCATATAACTTTAACCTACTTTCCAGTACTTCTTTTTTTTTCAAATTACTTCTCGCACCTACTTGGCATTCCTGTCCTTCATACAAGACATTCCATTGCCATCTTCATGCTTGTCTATGGACTTTCCCACATGCTTGAAATGTTTTTCTTCATATATATATGTATATATATATATACATATATTTGAATTCCTACCTTACTTCAAAGGTTAATTTGGGCCTATGTGAAGCCTTTATTTACACCTCCCTTCTCACTCATATAATGCTCTCTGAGAATTCTCTGTATACATAGTTGGTATTTAGGAGAGAGATAGAACTAGAGAGGCTTTCATAAAATATTCCACCTTTCATTGTCATACACCACAAGTGTTTTCTGTACTATTCTCTTTTATTCCTTTTCTTGAGGAATACTATTTTTTCTATATATTCTATCTCATTTTTTCCCTTGATTCTCTTGAATTCTGTGCTTTTGTGGAAAGGTGTTAGTTGATTTGTTAGAGTACAATGCTTGAGCTTTTTCTCTACATGGGATGACATTATGGTAGGAACAACTGAGTTGTGGAAAAGATGGAATAGGTAAATCATACTTATATGTGTTTACTTTTAAAATCTGTCTTTGAAAAAAAACATCTATAATGATAGAATCATTGTTAGGCTATATTAGAGCAGCAAAGTATACTGTAAATAAGAGTTGGCTTAGCTATGGGTAGATATAGGCTCTATAGCTTTTTCTCCCAACCCCAAACTCCCCTGTTCTGTAAGATCCTCATCATAATGCTGGTTACTTGTCCCATTAAAGTCTTTGGGTAGCCCTGAGAGTTTGGGAACATTTTCTTTCCCCCAATGCTATAACTCATAAACTCCCACTGGTATGTTTTCTCCCATTATTATCAGTTAATATCAATGTCAGTCATCCTTAATTAACTTTTCAGAACTGGTATTTTTTGCAATACTAAAGTTGGTTCCTAAATTCCCAAGTGTACCCAAGCTTATAATGAAGGTAGCAAGTGAGGGTAACTCCTAGCTGCTGGATATCCTGTCATTGGAGTACTCAAGATGTTAATGCCCTTTAGGAGTAATGGGAAATTTCTGCTAGACTTCTTGAAAAACATTGAATCTTGTTTTTATTATTGCATCAAGTCTGTTCTTAGAACCCAACACAGACATTGCTATCAGCCCATTGCTGCCCTAAGGACCCCTACAGGATGCTGAAGAAAAAATTCAAATCATCCAATCCTCTGAAGTTTATGAGGTATTCTTTTGGTCAAGGCTGGAATGAAGAGACCAAGACTGAGGCTGAAGCTGTTGTACTCTCTCGCTTTCTTCCACATCCAGCAAATCTTTCTTTAGGTTTTGCCTGAAAGGCTTCCACACTAAGCTACAAAATGTTCAAATTATTTATTTCCAATATAACTCATTGTTTTATTGATGAGGTACAGGCTCTGGGAACCCACTTGAACTCTGATTGAATCTTCCCATTTGATGAAGTATATGTCTGAGGCCATAAGCCTTTCATTATAGCTAGGCCCAAATTTTTGTTACTAGCCTTCTCCTCCATTGTCCAGCTGGTCCCCACCCTTGATCCTCTCAAAACATCCATACCTAAAGCTGTTCCATTGCCTCTCATCTCCAGGTAGCCTCCAGCTACTTCCCACCCTCAATCTCATTACTGGAGTCTAACCTCATTTGACTCCTCCTGAAGACCCTCCCCAAACTCCTTCTGTAGACCACCCCTAGATTCCTCCTATAACCTTTCTGTATATAAGACCCCATCTTGCCTCCATGAGAAGGTGGAGAATGATCTAGCTTAGACTCACTCTGTGTTAGATTATTCTGGCCCACTTGTCCAATACAAGTGTCACAGATACTAAGCTTTGCTTTTCTTTGGCTGAGAGAAGACTTGAGTTGAATTCATTCAGCAGGACCTGGTGTGTTGGTAGTTTGGGGTCTTACATACCCCTAGATCCTAAACCTCAATATTTTATGTTTTCCTTACCTCGCCATATTGGGTAGATTCTTAAGGAGCCTCAGTATCTGTGATGCTTGTACTGGACAAGCAGGCCAGAATCACCTGACACAGAGTGAGTCTGTGCTAGATCATTTTCCAGAGCTCTCACACCTCATGGAGGGAAGATGGGATCTTGTATACAGAAAAGTTGTGGGAGGATTTTAGGGATGGTCTACAGAAGGAGTTTGGGGAGGGTCTTCAGGAGGAGTCAAATGAGGTCAGACTCCAGTGATGAGAGATTAAGGTGGGAAGTAGCCGGAGGCTACTTGGAGATGAGACAGTGGAGGGTTTGGGAGGATCAAGGGTGGGAAGTTGCTGGACAAAGGAGGGCTAGACTAGTAACAGAGATTTGGTCCTAGCTTTAATAAAAGGCTTATGGCCTCATCAAATGGGAAGATTCAATCAGAGTTCAAGGGGCTTCCCAGAGTCTGTACCTCATCACTAACTCTGACACATACTGGGTGATCCTAGGAAAGACACTTAAATTCTTAGTGTCCCTGATAACACTCTTCACACTGCAAATTGCAGAGCAGTGGATGGTCTGAATTAATAGAGGGGCCTTGCTCATCAGGAGTTAACTCTACTGATGAAATCACAAGTTTGATAAAAAGAAAACAGAACAAAACAAAAAATCCTAACTTCAACACATACTTGGTATTTAGTTACCTGTATACATACTCTATGTAAGACCTGAAAAATTTAGACTCATTGAGGATAATAATTACTTTTGTGTTTTGTCCTTCTGTTGTCTACTCTAGCATAAGTATCTAGTAAGTATCTAGTATCATAGTAAGGCAGTTTGTTGATCTGAATTGAACTGAGGTCAAAGCTTGTGTTTATGTTTGTCTCTATAGCTTAGTACAGGGTCTTTCTTGCCCTGCATAGTCAGCTAATCAGTTTTTGGATTGAAATGGGTGGGATTTTGAATTTACTGCTTAATCCAAAATACTGTTGTTGTTTTTTTTAATAATCTGAAGAGATATCTCCTTAGGCAGTAGACTCCAACAATCAGAATTATCTGTGTAGGTCAGGGGCATGGCCTTCTAGATCCTTGGATGTAGCCTTTTGACAGTGTCCAAGGTTTTCAGAACAAATCCTTTTACTAAAGGGATTTGTTAATGAAGTTCAGATTCAGTCAAAGGGCTAAACCTGAGTACCTAGATGGCCATGTGTGGTCTGGAGACTGCAGGTTCCCCACCTTCATAAATAAAGATTAGCATCCACATACACCTTCTTAGAATATGATTTTTTTTTTGTCCAGATCTTTCTATGGCTCCTCTCTAGGCAATCTACCCAGTGAGCCAAAGACTTTTGTTGAGTATTTTAATGTGATACAAATCTCCATAAAATGAAAGTGCCTCTAATCCTATTGATTCTCCTTCTGAAATAGCGTTTCACTCCTTTTATTAATAACAGGTGACATATATCACTGAATTTCTTCAAAGCACCTTATAAAATGGTCTCATTTGATCCTCACAACAACTCTGTGAGATCTTATTAAAGGTTTTAGGATCCCTGTATTACAGATGAAGAAACTGAAATTCCACAGAGATCAGCAACTTGTTTAAGGTCACAAATATAGCCAGTTTCAGAGGAAAAAATCATATTTAGGCCTCTTCTTGAAATGACGAGTCTTAAAAAGTGACCATAGAGTCTGAATAAAAAGTTTTAAGAAGCTTTAATTTACCAGCTGGGGCTACTCCATGTCAATTCAAAGGGAGGGAGCAGCACCTAGTTGGCGGGTGAAGAACCTTTTATACAGTTTTTAGGTTTATATATCTAACTAACACAATTGGTTACTAAGAAGGTTACTATACAGGTACAAGCAAGCTGTTACTAAGAAAAGGGGGGAGGGGTTGTAGGGTGAATGGAGGGACACAGGGCATACTGACCGAAAAGAAAAACAAATGAAAAATAGGCAAATTATTCTAGGCCAGTTTCTTGACTCCTATCTTAAGTCCATGAAGTTTCTACTTAACTAGTTCCTGGCCACTTTATTCTAACTCCAGATCCTCAACTCTTCCCACTATATTACATTGTTCTTAGTCCCATCACATTTCTATTACCCTGATTCAGATTCTCATTGCTTTTGTTTTATCCTATTTTAATAGCATCCTAATTGGTCTTCTTACCTAATTAATTTTCCAAATGGATCAATCTAATCATGTAATTCTATTAAAAAACAAAACAAAAACAAAACTTTAATAGTTCCTTATTACCTACTATGAGATAAACTCTGTAGCCCCACATTTAAGCCTCTCTAAAATCTGTTTCCGGTTTGGGGTGGCTTTTAAATTTTATTTCATAGTAAGTCTAGATTCTGGATAAACCAAATTGCTCACCTTGCCTGTTTTCAAGCTGTCATTTCTCATATACATATTTTAGGTTCAAATTGACTTGTTTTTTTCAATGCCTTCAAGGCTCAATTCAGGTATATGTCCTCCATGAAATCTTCCCTCATCTGCCAAGCTGAAAATGGTCTTTGTTACATTTCTTGCAGGAATTCATATGGTTATCTCCTTTTTATTCATTGTCTAATTTGTATTATAATAATTTGTGTATATGACTTATCTCTCATTCTAGCCTACAAATTCCTTGAGCTTGGATACTGGATATGATGGCATTTTTGTATCCCTAGTGTAAAGCATGGTGACATGTGCAAAGTCATCATTCAGCAAATATATCAATGCATTGGATCTCCAAGATCCCTCTCAGTTCTATAATACTGTGATTTTATTTAGTCCTTCGAGTGGAAAATCTTAAAACAGACCTTTTAAGGAAAGATTATTTGTAGTATAGGTAATTTACTGCATGGCTTTTAACAAATAAATTGAAGAATATGGTGGCTAGACATTTTACAGGTGATGAAACTGAGGCTGAGAGGTAACACAGCTCCTTGCCAGGAGTCACAGTTCATGTTTGTGGTAACATTCCAACTTCGGATCCACTAGAAAGTTTTAAGTAAAGATGACAAGTTATTGGGTATTCTGTAGAGTGGATTCTTGTTCAGCTATAGATTGAACCAGATGGCCTCTAAGGTCCTTTTCAGCTCTAAGATTCTATGATTCTGTATTTCTCATGTGCATTTACCAATCATCATTTGCCTACTTCACATAAAGCCAAAGAGCAAAAACAAACAAAAAACCTTTTGGTACTGAGTCATTGCCAGTGGCAAATGAAAATTAAAGCCCAAGCAGCTGTTTTGATAAAGTAAGATAGAGTGGTACCTATGTCTTCCCACATGCCCAAATTTCTGCACACAATTCAAGATAAATATTCATTATTTAAAAGACAAAAAGCCTTGAGAAACTGCGTATTTGGAATAAATGTAGTTAAAAGTAAACTAATGCCCAAGTTACCTACGTTAGTCAGCCTTTTATTTTGACAAGAGATAGGAAACAGTCCAAGTATTTGGAAAAATGCAAAGATGGAGCCAAACACTCCAGTACATAATTCAGAAAATGATCATTGCTTTCTTTGGCTGCCCTATTTCTTTTCTTACCTTATTTATTTATCTTTTTAAACTTTTACCTGCATGGAGGAAAATAAAAAGAATCACGGAATGGTTCAAGTCCTAAGACTCTTTCCTTGACACAAGAGAAACTAATATGGGAGGTAATTCTCTGAATCTCCGAAATAGGTGCTATCTAACCCACTGAAGTTCTCACACAAAAGGAATACGTTTGGCACAACTTGACTTCTAAGCAGTGATTATCCTTCCAAAGCTCTTTGTTCCTCCAAGTGGTCTTGCTGATTAGAGGCTCGCTGCTAGGTCTGTGGGGAATGATAACCTACTATACCTTGGCTCTCTGCTGCTACTTTCAACCTGTTTTGTTCTACCTTGAATGGGAAGAAACAATGCCTGTGGAATTCTCAGCCGTAAGAAGCTGTGCCATGTTGCCAAGAGTGGTTACCTATAGGGTATAAGGAAATATTCAAAGTTTGTTAAGCATTCTGCCAGTGTGATGCAGCTGTTGGGCTCAAGGAAGTGTTACATTGTGAGGTTTGCTCCATAATTTGATTATCTCCTTTTCAAGCATCTCTGTGAGCAGTGATGAAGTGTTCCTTTTATGCATCTCAAAAGCAAACCTTTAAAATTGCACTGCTATATACCAGGCATGGTTTCAGATTTATCAGCACATATTTACTGAACACTAACTGCAGCAGAGGCAGTAGGATATCTTCTGAGATGCTTGACGTGACACCAGATGTAGCAGATTGGGAATTCTGAACAATCAATTACAATAGGACATGATCTCAGATTGTTGCCTCATTCCCTCCAAAAGATGGCTCAATAAGGTTGGCAGAGAGAGGGAGAGGTGAGATAAGATTCTTTAGAAGAACTCTCTAGCTCAAAAATTCTATGACTCTTTGACTAAAGCAATTGAATACCTAGTTCGTAGAAGGCATTCATCCTTTACTTTGTGAGATAAAGCAAGATTCCTTTAATGTTGAGGCATAGGTAAAGGTCGTCACTAGTTCTTCTCACTCTGCTTTTTACCATAAGAGATTCTTCTAGTTCTTATCAGATGTCCTTGCTGTCCTCTAGCAAAATGTGTCAACCATATGTCCATCTTTCCTCATTCTTCACTCTCCCTCCATCTCTTTCTATATATTTACTCTTACTCATCATTAACTTATATCCTTTAAGCTTTTATCCATTGGCCATTGGATCACTTCCAATTGGTAATCTTTAGAGACTTTAGTGCTTTGTTGGACCTACAGTATCATGAGGAAAATGAGATATGATTTTATCATTGTAGGGGACTTCTATTAAAGTAATTATTTTCACTGAGCAGATTAACACTTATCCTGTAACTTAGAGTCTTCAAAGTTACCTGGATGCATCAAGAGGTGAAGTGATTTGCCCAGGGTAATACAGCCTGTGTATTATATACAAGACTTGAACCCAGGTCTTTGCAATGCTGACGCCAATATTTTACCCATTATACCAGGCTGTTTCTCACTAGTACTGTTAAAAAATGATGAGTTTTTGTGTAAAGGGGTAAATAGATACAATATATTACAATGATGATATGTGTTATAAATAGTTAAATAAAAGAAAATAAAGAGAAATAAGGAAGGAAAGAAAAAAAGAAAGGAGGAAGGAAGGAAGGAAAGAAGAAAGGAAGGAAGGAAAGGAAGAAAGAAGGATAAAACAAAGAAACAAAGAAAGAAAGAAGAGCAAGCAAAAATGAATGAATTCAGGAACTGTGTGATCAGAATATGAGAATATGAGTCTGGCTGATCATGTTATCAAAATAAGAAATAACAAGTAGACAGCCTGACTGGTATATAGTACATGGTAGTAGACTTAAGGACATGTTAATGTACTTCAAGTCTACTGGGAAGTTCCTCTAAGGAGGATTTTTTAGGAAGACATGCATAAGAAATATACAAGTTAATTATAACCATGAACAGGTTATAATCTGCATACATTGAGAAATAGTTTAGTGCCTGTTAAACTGTGACTGCTGGAATTAATTTCATAGCATATATTATATATTGGTGCTTCTTATAATTTTATACTTGCAAGTATCGTCTTTCTTCAGTGGGAAATGCCAATAAATTAATATTATTCCTACAGAATAGATACATATGGATAAATATTTGTTACATTAATAATTAATTATTTTTCTCCCCATGTTAAGACTTTTGTACTCCTATAGAAATCTGAATTAGTATTCATACATAGAATCCACATATAGAAGGGAAAAAGTTGTAAATACTTCTTGGATAAGACAACTATTTGGTAAATACCAAGGTTTCTGCCTCTTCCACCACATAAATTATTCTAGTTTTACCTTGGAAAGTAAGAAAACCATTCCTAAGATTTGATTTTTCCTAGGGATATGGATCATCTGTACCTCTCTTGAGGCAACTTCTTGGTAAGCTCTGGCAGTATTGAAGTAACTTCCTGGTTACCTAAGAGCATTAAAATGTTTCACTAATTAGAGTCATAGCCCTATAGACTTGATGAATGTAGAAGAGAATGTAGAAGACACCATTATCTTACCATGCTGATTAGATGATTTTTCATATGGAAGAGAACATATCTACCCAATCTAAGTGATGCTGTAGTCTTGTTAAATATCTTTTATATCATATGGCTAAGTGAACCTCCTTTGATTAACTATTGAATGCCCTATGAGTTTTGAATTTTGTACTAACACCAAATCTTAACAAACAAGGAGCCTGAGACTGGTCTGCCTCTATCAGAAGCCTTTGATCTTCTCTGGATAGAACATATTTCTGAGACTGGCCAGGCAATTTAGAGTTGGCAACTTATTTATAGTCTTATGTAGTTAAAAAAATAATTTTAATTGAGGTATTGTGTCTCTTACATCACCATGGTATCATATATACACACACACACACACACACACACATACATATATATATATAGACACACACACAGAGACACACACACACACACACACATATATATGTATGTATGTATATGTATATATATCTTTCCCTATGCCCCTCCCTCAGAGTCATCCTATATGATAAATAATGTACTTTTTTTTTTTTAGAGGAAAAAATGATAACTGATCAATACTTTGAAAAAGTTGAAAAACACATGCCATATGTAACACCTGGGGACATCTCACCTCAACCAAGGAGTAGGTTAGAGGTATCTTCTCATATTTCATTGTTCAACTACCACTTGAACTTCATAATTTTGTTGCATTTACTTTTGATTTTTTGGTGTGTCATTTTTTCCCTATTTCCATTGTTGTAGTTACTGTGTATATGATTTTCTTGGCTCTGCTTATTTCACTCTGCATCAGTTCATATAGATCTTTCCATGTTTCTCTAGATTCATCACATGCATACTTTCTTACAATGTAATGATATTGCATTAAATTCATGTGCTACACTCCCTTCCCAATCAGTGGACATTTAATTTGTTTCAAATACTTTACTACCACAAAAAGTGTTACTATAAATGTTTTAGCATATATGGAAATTTTTTTTCCTCATCAATGTCTTCCTTGGGATATAAGCCCAGTATAGTGTTTCTGGTTCAAAGGATACAAACATTTTAGTTACTTTATTTGAATAATTCCAAATTACTTAACAAAAATGCCATTTCGCATCTCCATAGAGAATGTGTTAGTGTGCCTATTTGACCACAACCTCTCCAACATTAATTATTTCCATTTTTGGGTAATTCCTTTTTTTGTGTGCCAATTTTGAGGGTGTGAGAGAAAACCTCACAGTTGTTTTGATTTGCATTTCTCTTATTATTAGTGATTTGGGCATTTTTTCATGTGATTGTGAATACTTTGCTGTTCTTTTGAGAACCATTTGCTCATATCCTTTCATCATTTATCTCTTGCGGAATTGTCTTTTAGTCACACACACATATGTCCATATATAATATGTATTTATTAGTTGTTTATATATATTAAACCCTTATGAGAGAAATTTGATACAAAGATGTTTTTTTCCCATTCAACCACTTTTTCTTCTTATCCTAGATTTATTAATACTAATAAGCTCTTTATTTTCAAGCAATCAAAGTTATCTATTTTATCTTTTGTAATTGAATCTAACTCATTTTATTAAAAAATAGATCTCTTTCCCATAGCTATAAAAGGCACATAATCTGTTTCTCTTCTGATTAAAAAAAATAGTACAAGCTTTAATATTAAGGTAACATGTCTATTTAGAACGTTTTGTTGAGTATTATAAAGGTTGCTGGTCTAAGCCAGTTGGTCTAAGTTCTGCCAGACTACTTTCTAATTTTTATAGCAGGTGTTTTTTTTTGTTTTGCTTTTTTATCAAATGGAGAGTTTTCCTGGAGGTAACTTATGTTTTCCATTTTATCAAATACTGGGTTGTTGAATTCTGTTGTTTCTGAGTCTCCTTTGTCTAGTCTGTTCTCTTTGTCTTTCTGTCTCTGTCTCTCTCTCCTCTCTTTATTCCTCAATACTGGATGATTTTGAAGACTGCTGATTTATAATACTGTTTGAAGCCTAAAAGTACAATTCCCCTTTCATCCTTACTTCTTTTCATTATTTCCCTTATTATTCTAGATCTTTTATTTCTTTCAAATGAATTTTGTTATTATTTTATCAAGTTCTACAAAGTATCCCCTTGGTATAGCATTAAAAGTGTAAATTAATTTTGTTACAACTGCTATTTTTATCATATTAGCATGACCTGGCCATGAGCACTGACTATCCCTTGAGATGTTTAGATTCTTTATTTCTTTAATAATTGCTTTGTAATTGAATCTATATAAGTCTCATTGTGCTTTGGGAGGTTTATCACCAGATATTTTATGCATTTGGGGGTTATTTGGAATGAGATTTCTCTTTCTATTATTGCTTCTGGTATTTTGTTATTATATATAAATATAGTTGATTTTTGAGGAGTTATTTTGTATTCTAAAATGTACTGAAGCTACTGTTTATCTCAATCAGTATTTTTGATGATTCTCTGGAGTAACCTCTGTGGTCTCAAATAGTCCATAGAATCACTGAAACATTCTACATATTCCCCTCATTAGCTATTCTTCAGTAATGAGGAAACATTCCTTTTCTATACTCTCATTCCATTTAACTAATTGCTATACTCAGAGATTCTCAAGTATAGACTTGGTAACAGAGGTAATAAATTATATCTCACTGCCCACCATTAACCATGTTGGGACCCCAGAAAAGGAGGGATCATCCCTAGCATATGTCAGGGTTAGGACTTTTCTTATGTAAAAGATGAAGTAGGAAAATCATCTTTGGAGGTACTGAAACACTAGCATGCCATTCTGGATGCAGATTACTGATCATTCTCTTACCCCCTTTCCTACCTTCTACCCTTTAAAAATTTCTCTTGTTAGACTATAAAGAATATCCTCCATATCAAATGATGATGTTTGTAAATTACTTCATAAACTTTATACCACTAAATAAATGCTAGCTATTAAAATGCTATATAAATGCTAGTTAATAGGTCTCTTTATGCACATATAAGTCTTATGTGAACTTTTTCCTTTTCATTTCTCTGATGTAGAAGCAGGATAGGTATGTAATTATTCATTTGGAGAGGCATTTGCTACCAGATGTAGCAACTAAAGTGAGTAGAAGAAACTGCTCAAAACTTCTAATCTTAATACTTGTCAGGGGCACAAAGAGAGCACTCATTCTAATTGCTACACAGGGTGATCCTAGTTTAAGGAAGTACTCACATTAATGAAATGATGATTTCATCAAAGAACTGAAGTGCCTTTTCCTTTATTTCTCATTCAATTGCCATTTACTCCCCTGACCATTCCAGGCTGCAGATCTTTTTCTCCACCATCATTCTATAGTATATATGGCTTATATCACTCATTTGACATTTGATCATAACAAAACATGACAGCCCCAAGGCATGTAGGATGTTAGGTGGGGTGGGTAACAGGAAGACATTAAATAAAAAGAAAGAAGAGGAAGGGTCTGTGGAAATGCAACTAATGAGAAGGATTAAGGATATGTAGGGGGAGTGACTTTGTATTGCATGGGAGAGAGGGTTCAGAGGGATAAGATAAATCTCCCATGTCTGAGGAAAGAGTAGACTGCTTGTTTGGTGATGATTTGGACCTGAAAACTGCATAAGCAGTGGCTAGATATGGGGAAAGATGGATGCTTGTTTATTCAAAGGTAACAGTTTTATTTTCTTCCTTTTAAATACACCTTTTAAAGACAATATTAGGATCGTCCTAATTCTTCCTAGTAGGAATGTGTGCTTAGTACACTGGGAGCTAAGACAAACATATTTCTCCATAATTCCAGATAGGGATTATGAAGAACAAAGGGTGAGACATTCTTCTGAAGCATATCTAGGACTTTGTGTTGTGAGACAATGTAACACAAGGTTTACATCATTTTTTATTACTATTGTCTCTAATTAAATATATATGGTTTGTCTCCCCAATTAGATTCTAAGCACCTCAAAGAGTGAGAATGGCTTTTATACTGCTTTAAATATCTGATAATATTATTCTAGGTCTTTTAAGCATAGGAAAGGTTGAAGAAATATTGTTTGAACTAATGAAAACTTTGATAATATACAAAACATACAATGAATATGTAATGCAATTAGATATAGTTAGCTTTCAATTATCCAGATGTTATAGATTATCCATGTTAAAATTTTCAGTCTTACTATGACTAAGTGGTAGAAGATTTTGGGAAGCCCAGTTAGGAATTCATATCTAATTACCTAACTGGGGTTATATGTTGGGGAAGATAATTGAAATTAACTCTAGTATTTTAAGAAAGAAGAAAGGAATAATGTGGTTGGAGTACCAAATCTGAAAGCCCTTCAAACTGACCCTTTTGTTGTGAGACAATCTGACACAAGCACTATATCTTCTTTGTATTGCTCTCATATTTTTTAAATTTTAAGATTTGTACATGTTTTAGATATCATTATAAGGTAATACTGAATATGCTGAAAGTGCCTACCTACTTGCAAGCATATAGTTTATGATATTTCAAGAGAAAGTCTATTTTTTAAAAGAAGTAAATAAAGCAATTCTTTTTGAATGAGCAAGCATCAGTTACTTCATATCTAGACATTGCTTATGAATTTTCCAGTTCTGTAGTATTCCCACTTAATTTGCTTAATCCTTAGTTATGGAAGATTGAAGCATATCATACTAGAGAGAGAATATATGCATCTGTACTAATGGAGAAAATGTCTTAATAAATCCAGTGGTGCAGGACTACATCCTTGACAAAGGATATATCCACAGGAATGAAGAGGAAAAGATGGATACATATGATACTTTATGATAACATATGACAGTGTTTTATGACTAGTGGGATATGAGGGACTTAATACAATGCCATGAACTCTATTTCACTTTATGCTTCTGTCAAAGTTTCGGTGGTAATTAATACTATTCTACTGACCCAAATATGATACTAAAAGTTATACCTTGGTGGATGAAAGACTACATAGTTTTAAAATATTTTAAATCCTCAGTGATAGAGAATATTAGCAAACATAGCAATGCTGACACTCTGTGGAAGAAAAATCAGCTGAATTCGATTATTAATGAGCCAAACTAAAGACTTCTCACTTTTCAATCCCACAAGACTCCTGTAATGTGTAAGAATCACTTTCCTCAGACTGAGAGCTTTTTAGAAGCTCTCTATTACATCCATCTGGCAACAGGGTACCAACTGTTATGGATCACTAAGACAGGTTGGTTGGAAAGGTAGATCATTTTTGTCAAGGAAGAAAATTTAAGGAGTCAAAAGATCATAACTCATATCCTCTACAGTAAAAATGGCTCTACTGATGATTTAAGAACTTTGGATGGTGCAATACAGCAAGGATAATTATAAAGAATACACCATTGTGGAATATTATTCTACAGGTCTGTAAATTTCCTGTCATTTTTCCTATTTCCCACTCATCTTACATCTACCCTCACCCTTTTGCTGTCCTTAAAAGAACAAAAACTTCTGTAATGATTATATCAAAATACTAGAGTACCAAGACTATAGAATTTCATTCAAAGTTATTTACTTTCTTATTAGTGTTTATGTACAGCATTATTTTTTTTACAGACTTCATCATACTGATCTCTAAATGTTTATAAGCTTGACCCTATAGAAATAGCATTGTTTTTTTAACCCCTGGATTAATGGAGTGCTATAAATCCACTTATTTATTTCACAAATAGGAAGAAACAAACTTCAAATTTTTCCCATTTCTACAAATTTTCAACAGCTATCAGATTTTATCATTGACACTAAAATGTCAACACAACCTCCCATTCTCAACCTGTACTCAGGTACTTAATCCAGAATCACATTCTTTGCTGTCTGTTCCTGGGTTAGATAGATCTGTCTAAAAGAAAGTTTATGTTATAGGGTCAAACTACTGAACTCCAAGATCTATAATTTGAAGTTGGTTGGCAGCTCTATAAAAATATACCTTAATAGGATGAACTGAAAACAGATGCTGTTCTTTTTTATTTTAATAATTTGAACAGTACATTGTCATTCCATTCACACCTTGTTCTATGGAAACAACCAAAGGCAATACAAATTGTGTTGCAGAATGAAAACTTTCTTTGCTTCTGTAAATAACTTTTTTTAAAAAATCTGTTTGTTTAGAACTTGCTGTCATAAATGTGCTTACTTGGCGACTTTCTGATGTGTTTTAATCAACCACTCTTCTCACTTTCATTTCAATGTCTCTTCCAAAATATGACACTGACCATATGCTAATGTACTCCAAGAAAGAGGGAGCAGATGGTAAGACATGTTCATCATTGAGAATCAGCCATATGACTTTCAACATGGCATTTCCAGGCACCAGTGGTTATGGGTGGAGTAAATATAGGATTTGGGATTTTTCCAGTGCCATTTTCCAATGGCAGTCATACACTAGGAATCTGTGACCATCAAGAAAAATGTCATCAAGGGCCCCTTATGAATAAAGAGATTTCGAATCTTCCTGCTATGTTGGGACTCTGTGGCTAGTCTCTCTCTGTAGGGAAAGAGAGAAAAGGAATCTATCAATATGATTTGCTTGCTTAAGTGATTTTTGCTTGCTTTCTGTGGCCTTTTGCCTTTTCCACATGTGGATCTAAAATCGCTGGAATAAGGAACTAACTGGAAAATTCCAATCCACAACTTGTTATCTTAATAGAATTGTCAGCTATAATAAAAGGTTAAATGACTTGCCCAAGGTCACATAGCTAGTATTTTAATCTATTAAAATCTAAGACTGCACTAAGACTTTGTGACATCTTGTGTACAACAGGAGACATGATTTGAAGTAGGGTATTTCTGACTGTAAGACCAGCTCTCTATCCATGAAACTATACTATCTCTCACCTGATTGATAAAAATATCAAACAGTACAGAGATGACTGTAACTGACTGCAACATTCCTCTAAAGACCTCCTTTTAAGTTGACATTCCATGATTAATGATTACTTTGTTTCTAGATATTCAATTAGTTCTGAACCCATCAAATATTATAATCATCTAGCCTACCTCTTTCCATCTTTTTCTTAAGAAAAACATTCTGAGAGATAATGTCAAATGTCAGCTCCAAGAAAAACTATATTGACAGCATTCTCTTGTTTTATTGGTTAAGTAATCCTCTTTAAAAAAAGGAAATGAAATGACTAACTTGTGGCAAAGCCAAACTAAGTCTTTGTGATTATTTCATCATTTCCTATTTGCTCACTATCCATCACATTAGTAATTTTATCAGGAATTAAAAACTTATGAATTAATAGCTGCCAAAGTAGAGGAGGGGACTAAGAATCACTGCTTTTTTTTTTTTTTTTTTACAATTTCTAAAGCCATGCTAGGGCAGCTTTCCAGAAGAATGGCTGCTATGAACAGTTTTTAAGGTTCTGATTACACAGTATAGTGAACACTCCATTTATTCTATAACAAATCAAAGGAAAACATTCACAGAAAATCAAGGTACAGCATTCACAATATTCACAGTATAATATCCACAACAGCTTATCATTAAAATGGCAACATAGTTTTTCACCAAAGTGGTCACAATAGTTTTCAACAAAGAACAATCATCTGGTATTCCTAAGGAGGTTTGCCTCCTTACTTAGCCCTTCAGTCATCTCAGAGTACAATAGTCAGTCTTCCATGCATGGGGCAACTAGGTTAACTCAATCAGTCACTTATTTAGCAATCAGTTACTAAGTATCATTAATAACTAAGTAAAATCATTAGAAAATACACAAAACCTCCACTTCTAGGTCACTAGTAAACCACAATTTCATCACAGCATTCAATACCCAAGGAGAGGTCTTTTCTTCATCTTGACCCAAGGCAAGTTCTCAGCAATCTCTGTTCCCGGGGAGACAAAGCTTAACAAAGCTATGACATATAATGCCAGTGTCCTCATCAATTCACTCTCTGCCTGAAGAACAGTCTCAGGACCCCTGAAAACATTAGCAAGACCCTCTTCCAGGATTTCTGTAAACATACAACAAGAAAATCCTACTTCAGGGCTTCTGAGCCAACAGCAAGGTTCCAGGACTTCTGCAACAAAAGCACTGTCCTTCACCAGCAGACAAGTCTGGCAAAACATCAAAACAGACAGACAGAATGCAGGCAACACAGCGATGCCCCCTTAGTCCTCCAGCAGTTTGGCTGGCCCTAAGACCCAGAAGAAATCTCAACTGGCTCCAGGAATCAAGATTATTCCTCCCAGGTTTTCAAAATCAAAATCATTTTCTCCAGCTGGGGTACGTGTGGGGGGTGTTCCTTTTCAGCCTTCCTGGCAGCAGCAACTTCAGCCTTCCCAGCAGCAGCAACTTCAGCCTTCACCAGATTCTGATCTCCAGGAATTCTGATTGTGCCTCTCTGGGGCTTTTCTTATATACACACAGACTTAACTTCTTTTTTCAGCCATCCTCTTCCTGTTACATCAGTAATAGGAGACAAGAGTTCATACCTTCTGTTTCCCCAACAGTGGCTTGGTCAATTACTAACTACTAAGTACCTGCTACCTTTACTTAACTTGAAACAAGGTGCTAGGTATCTGCTTACTTCCCAATACAAAAAAGGGCTAATTACCATTACACAATTACAATTATTAACTGTTGGTTTGAATAGGACATTTTTGTCCAATGATCTTTGTTCAATTTTACATACTTTTAGAAAGATGGTAAGACATCAACCAGGAGGTGGACAGCAAATGAACTTTAAATGAAACAGCTTTATCCCCATTTCTGTAATCCATTTTCATTTTTATTGGCTATGAAATCACTTTATCTTGTCTCTAGTGCTTCAATCTTTAAGATGCTAAATGAAGAAAAAGAAATGATATTTAAGAATAGATACTTTGTGTCAGACACTGAGTACAACAGAAGCAAAAAAAAAAGTTAAACAAATCAAAATAAAACATAGCCCTTTCCCTCAAGGAGGTTATACACTTATGGGGAAGACGGTAGGAAAACAACTGTGGGAATAGATACAGTGTGAATGGAAGGTAATCTTAAAGGGAAAGCACTAGCAGTTGAGGGCTAGAAGAATAGTCAAGGATTGGGAAAGGGCTCTTGTGGAAGGTGGAATCTAAAATGAGTTTTGAAGGTAATTCAGGGAAGAGGCAGAGGTGTGAAAGAGTGGGAGTATACCAGACATATAGGACAGTCAGAGAAAAGGCAAAGAATTGGAAGATTGAGTGTTTCAGGGACAGGAACAGCAAGAAGGATAGATTATGTGAGTTTAATAAAGGATAAGTAGACTAGAAAGATAAGGAAAGAAATAATGTGAAGGTCCTTAAAAATTAAACAGAGGATTTTGTATTGAATCATGGATGTAACAAGGAATCAGTAAAGTTTATTGAGTAATTGGTTACTGTACTCAGACTTGCACTTTGGGAAGATCACTTTGCCATCTGAGTGGAGAATGGACTAGAGTGGAGGAAGATTTGAGGAAGAGAGAACAATTGGCATGCTATTGCAATTGTCCTGGAATGAGCATTAATAGCACACCCTTTGTGGTATCTGTGTATGGAGAGAAAGGGACATATAAAAAAAAATGAAATGATATTAGAAGCAAACCAAGAGTGTACCAACGAAATCCATGCTGGAGGCAATAGTCTAGATTAAATTTACAGATCATTTTACATGATAATTTTTTGGGGAGAATAACAAAAACTTAAAAAAACCCACAATATTAATATCCCCCAAAAGGCTATTCATTATATATCAAAACATAGATGACTACTTTTTCATTTTTACAAAATCTTTTTGAGCATAATGTATATACATATTGAGATTATCCTTAATGAAAATATAAGAAGGGAACAAGCAGATATTGGTAAATGTTTTTCTGTAGCGGACAAATCTTTAGTGCTACACAATATTACAAAAGGTGCAGAGAATTGTGATACCACTGTGTACTGTGTCAATTGAAAAAAAATCTATTTGATTCATGAAAACAGAAAGTAAGCCTAAAAGGTTGCCATAAAAGAAACTTTATATATTCATTTTTTATTGACATAAGGTTATTTTTAAAAAATGCAACCCCAGATATAACTCTTTGGCCCTTTAATTATTGTTACTAACAAAGGTAAAAAGCATAGATATTTGCCAGCAACATGGAGATTGCCCAGCTTAGGTCCAAATGTAAGAAGAAATCCTTGTAGATGGTGAGACTCTCCACATATTTTAAGTGTATCAAATCCTAGAACCTTCATGATTTCTCAAAAGAATTGGCCTAGCAATCCACATAGGAAATGTTAAACAGATGAAACCTCTATTTTCCAGAGTATAATATGATTTTAGATGACTAGTCCATTTAGTTAGTATATCATTATATATCTCTTTAATACAAATTTAAAATGAACAATGAGTTAATACCAGAAATGTGTATGAAGAAGAGAGTAAATTAGATTGCATTTGAGAAATTGTATAGTGTTTTTAATGATTCCTAATGATTTTAATGATTTGGACCAAAGAACAAAACTCCATCTTTTTTAATGTAATTCTTTTCTTGATGATATAAAGTTTGAAACAGCAGAATCTCTGAAGAGTAAAAGTTGTAGATAACCAAAAGAGGGTTGGGGATGGAGAAGTACGTGGTTAGACTGTACCTTGTTTGCAACATCGGCTTCAATGCAAGAAATGAAACAAGGTGTATTTTTGAAAAAAGAAAGAATAAAACAGGAAAGGATGCAAACCTAGTTATGTAGGAAGACTGAGGAATAACATATAGACAGCCCCCCACTGCTCTAGCATCCGTGGAGTAAAAAGAAAGAACTAGTGAGAGGCTTCCTGGATGAAGGAATAATCATCTGTGGAAGGTCAATGAAATAATAAACACACAGATCATTCCAAACCTTATAAAACTTTTCTTTTTTTAAGCATTGGTACAGAATCTATTTATAATATATGTAAAGCACTCTGGAAATCTTTAAGTTCTATGTAGATATTTGCTGTTATTATTTCTAATATAACTAATACCAAAAAATGTTTTTATTAAAAGCATGACATTTAATGTCAACGTAACCAATAAAACCTGCATAGAAATTTCTTATGTTTAAATTAATTTCTGAGCATTACATACTTTAATGATTGTTTTCAATCATTCCTTCCATCTAAGTTGTCATCAGGATCCTTTGTTCATTCATTCTTATTCACTTTTTCTCTTATGATCCTTTTAGTGCATACTCAATTCTTCTGATTTTCCTTTTTTTGCATTATTTGATTAAGATATTTCCAAATTTCTTCATATTCATCATACTTAGCAATATTAATTTAATATGTCACAATGTAGTGAACCACTATCTTTTTTGCAATTGCATATAATAGTGCTATGATGCAGCTAGGTGTTGTAATAGAGGGCTAAGCCTGGAGTCAGGAAGAATTTAGTTCAAATGTTTCTAGCATTTTCTCCCTGGGCAGGTTACTTAACTTGTCTCCCTCAGCTTCTTCAACTATAAAATTAGAATAATAGCCTCTGCCTCCCAGGGTTGTTTTGCAGATCAAATGAGATATTTGTGAAGTGCTTGGCACACAGTAGGTCCTTAATAAATACTTGTTTTCTTCTTTTCTTCTTTCCTTCTTATGAAAGTCTTTGTTCTTTTAAATAACACTTTCATGGTATGTTTCCAACGATGGAAATTTCCCATGTGTAGTTTGTTTGAGAATAGTTGTTTGCATGATTATTTTTTAGTTATTATTCATTTGTCTTCCAAAAAGTTTCTAAAGTTTGCAATTCAGTAGCAAAGGATGAATATATCTGTTCCTTTATAAAACTGCCACCACACCACTGAGTTTTGTTACTTTTAATTATACTTCTCATCTGAAATCTACTTTTTTTGGTATTCATTTTTAGCTTTTTAGAGCTGTTAGCACCTGACCAGGACTAACCTCTCTACTTGCTCAAGTGATTCTATTCCAACATATTATGATACATGATTTGTGTAACCAATCCTAAGAATACAAAAGGAAGCAACATAATTCTTGAAATCCTTAAAATGGTGATAGTCTGAATAGTTTTTCTAAACTTCTCTGGCACTAAAGAATAATGTTTGACTGCTTATTAGTCATTAATAGTGAGTATTTATAAGAATAGTGAGGTAGCGTGACATTTAGAGCAAAGAAGGAATTAGAAAACCTAGTTTCAAGTCTTGGTTCTGCTAAATAATAGTTATGTGACATTAAGCAAACTTACTCAAATCCTGTGAAACTCAGTTTCCTCTTTTATAAAATTTGTAGGAAAATAGTGCATGCCAACTCTGCCTTACAGGGTTTTTGTAAGAATGAAATGATGTAATGCATGGGAGTATGCATTATTAGCTGCAGAGTTCCATATAAGTGCAATCGGGGTGAGGTGATTACAGCTTTGTTGAAGAGCACCTAATTTAGAGGGCCATGATGGCACTTGTTCTTGGTGTGGAAACAACACATTTTTCAACTCATTAATAGGAATAATTAGTAAAAATCATCAACTCCTTCCCCACTTTCATTCATGTTGTAGCTTCTCCAACAAGTTCAGTATCCTAGGATTTCTCTCTTCAATGTTGAGAGTGAGTTTCCCAGATATGGTCTGTAGTACTTGTCAAAGGTGCATACATTCCTGGTTATGGTTCTGAATGAAAGTTGTTTTAAAATTATTACTAGGAATCAGGGAAGACAGGGCTAAATGGGTTAAAAAGCAGTTTTAGAGAAAATTTAAATGTGTGTTTGTTTAGTGCCATTTCTATTTACTCACAAAACACATTGGGGGCTTTGATATTAAATACCAAATGTGATTACTCCACCATCATGGAAGGCTTAAAGGAATAGCTAGAAATTGAACTTAGTCTTAGAAATGGAGAATTCTGCAAAATATAGTTGAGGGAGGATACAAGATGACATGCTTTTTGAATACCTTCTAATTTTAATTCTTCATGTGGTTGTTGTATTGCTTATAACATCATCAGAAGAAAGCATGTGATACGTGAGTTAACTACAAGATATTGCTAATGAAGAGCTGCACAGAAGTGATATAATAGGTATTATCAAAGTTATGGAATACTGGAAAAGGCAGTAGGCTCTTCATCTATGATAGGAGTTCTTATGTATTGGGTCCACAGGTTTCAGAGGGTCTGTAATTTTGGATGGAAAAAATTCATCTTTATTTCAATATAATTGGTTTCATTTAAAATTATATGCATTTTAATTTTACATATTTAAACATTCAGAGAAGGGATCTATAAACTTCATCAGATTGCTGAAGGGATCCATGACAAAAACGTTAAGAATCTGATGAGTCCTTGTTCTCCAGTGTCAAAAAAATCTAAAAGAAATCTTCAAGCTTATTGGGGGGATCCACACATGGAGAAATTATGACAAGAACTACGTGGGTTTGTTATGTCATGGACTTGGTTGGTCCAACCAGAGGGAGTACTCACACAATGAGACTCCAGAATTTAAAAATCAGTTAACATAGGTAAAATCAATAGGAAATCTGAAGATGATATTATAAGCAATTGTTATACTTCTGGCAAATTGCATTCTTGGAAAAGCTCTGTCAGCTTGTGGTGATACAAATTAAATCTGATTCCCCATATAAACAATAGTATATCAGTAGGTTATCTTCTTGGGACATAGGAATCCATGAAGCAAAGAAAAATATAGAATAATTTTCAATGTGGTCTCATTCTTAAGTGGTCATGTGATGATATGTTTAAATTGGATCTGACTAAGCTTTCTGTACATTTTCCTTCTCCATTACTTCTTGCAGTCTTATGTAGTGACCTTCTACATAAACTTACACATTATAAAATTTTATAGTTTATTTTTCAAACTGGAATGGGATTTCATATCTCTGCATTTGTCAGAGATATCAAATATTTGCTGGCTGATGTGGTCCCTAGACTCTCTTGACCTCTTCATCATGGTGATTGATTCACATTAACCAAATTTCATTAGAAAAATAGTGATCATCTTTCCATTTCTGTTGCTTTATACATTTTCTGTTTATCCACTTCCTAATTTTGGAGGTCTACAACTTGCCAAGATAGATATTTGAATTTTTTAATAGCACACACACTTTTCTTCTCACTTTTTGTTCCTATACCTTAGTATTGATGTTGATCTTCATTCAGTAATTGGTCTAACTACACAGGAATGATTCAGAAATTATTTGTATATTCTTATATAGTCATTTCCTGTCCATTAGAATATAATCAAATTCGCTTTTTCTCTTATGTTTTTTGGTCTACAAACTCTGATCCATCCACAATGAACTACTTACTATTCTTCATACTTGATATGCCATCTCCCAACTGCATGTATTGGTGCTAGCAGATCCCTATTCCCGGAATAACCTCCTTCCTTATCTCTGACTCTTGACTTCTTCAAGGCTCAGCTCAAACCCCACCTTTGTTAGGAAGCTTTTCTTTATCCCTGCTGGTAATCCCTTCCCTCTGGTGTATGTGTGTGTTTATATATAAATACATACATACATACATATATATATACACTTGTGTACATATATGTATGCACACATTCAAAAATTCACTAATTGTGTCTTGTCAAATCTCATCAGAATAAGAATTCCTTCAGAACATGTACCACATTTTTTGCCTTTCTTTGTGTTCTCAGAGATTAGCACAGTGTAGTAAGTGCTTAACAAATACTTATGGATTGATTAGTCAAGTCTAATAGCTTCTGATTTTCTTATTTATTCATGAGAAATATACAAGAGACTTCTGTATAGTTTAGGAGCATTTGACTTCTCTTGTTCTTTGCTGCTGAACTGTGTCCATTTTAGCAGTGAAGTGACAATATTAAAAGATTCGCTGTTTTAATTTGGAGGGTTTTATTGAGTTTCTCACAGACTTTTTCAGCCTTCTAATTCTCTGCAATGGATGTTGGTGAAATCAGGGTGGTCTTTTTGCAAATACTTATGAACATTTTAATATGAGTGGACAAATGTGCAGCTAAATGATATTTCTTGTTGCCTTTAGCTCCATCATAAAACCAACTCCTTTGTTTGTCTCTCAGAAAAACCTCAGAGCTATCTTTCCATTTAACTGCTATGTCCTTTTGCCTTCTGCTTTCATTTGTAAATAGAATGTCAAGGTTTATATGATACTGTTTTTCCAGTAGTGTGCCCACTTATTATTCACTGGGCCAGGATTTTGCATTTATAGTATCAACTATTAATTCTTACAATGATGTAAAAACTATGTTGTTTTTAGCTTCCTTTCTTTTCTACAGGGCTTAAAAACAAGCCCTACATTTTACTTTGTTTAATGGTTTTCAGTAGCTGAAGAATTCATCTCCTAAATTACTTTGTAATTTGAAAGACTAACTCTTTTTTATTTTTTTGAGGAGGGAAGGCAAGGCAATTGAGGTTAAGTGACTTACACATGGTCACACAGTTAGTACGCATGATCAAGTGTCTGAGGTTGGCTTTGAACTCAGGTGCTCCTGACTCCAGGGCTGGTGCTCTATTCATTGCACCACCTAGCTGCCCCAGAAAGTCCAACTCTTAATAGGCAGATGTATCAGCCAGCACCCTAGCATACCCAGGATGGCTGCTGGGGTGCTTGCTGATACAAATGGCATCATGAACAGGATCTGCGAACTAAAAGGAAAGTATGGGGGCTGGGATAATTGTTTGTTTCCCAGTTGTGGTAGCTGTGACTCTGAGGAGCCATGGAACTGGAATGCCGAACTGCCTGCATGCTGACTTTGCTGAGATGAGAGCAGGAATGGTGAACTGCCTGCATTAAGACTGAGATAGAAGCCAGGAGTGGCTGCCTACTGCAGGAGGAAGAGGAACCCAAGAGTTCAGAATTCAGATAATACTATGCACCAAAGCAAGAGCACTGAATGTGTTTTCTTGCTGTGTCCCACAGTTTGGGACCCAGGGGGAGGATGGAGTTGTGTCTATGGTGGGTGGGGTGAAGTACTATGGACCCCCAAGGACCCAACCCTGTTGGTTTTGATGCCCAGTCGCCCCTCCGGACTTGGAAGCAGGGGCTGGAGCAGTGTTAGGACTGGGACTTGTCTCATTAGAGCGGGCACATGAAAGTGCCAGGAGGAAGACTGCAAGGGCAGTGTGGGGGGAAAGACACCTCCTCCCCCGAAGAGAACTTTATTTGGACATTTTTGTTTTGGATTGCTGGTAATGAGTTGCTATGTTATGTATCTTGCAAATGTGATGTCTCTATTTTGTGGGAATTATGTTTAATTAAGAGATGTTAATACTAATTCAGATTTTAGTTGCCTACTAATGGGCATGAAAGATCTTCAGGGCAAATGTTATAGGAATCTGAAGATCTTCCCTGTCCCTAGCCCTTTGATAGGCTTAAGTGGCTCTGAGAACCTTCCCTGATTTGAAAATATACTCTGCCCACTCTGACCCTGAATGTGGTCACATGGAACCTGTGGCAGGAGGCTTGTTCTTCAGGAATGCCCACACCTTATTACATCGTGATTGGGCAGTAGGTCAAGAGGGTTGTGACATTCTCTGATCCAGGAGAAGGCTATATATACATTGATGTGAGTTTTTGCTTTGGGCTCACTTTGGAAAGAGTTGTGTGATTTGGCCAGACGAGACTCTGGGAAGCCATTGAGCCCCCCTGCTTTGAAAAACCCAGATGTTGGTGCTTCCCTCTCTGGTAACTGACTAGGCATGAATGTGATGGTCAGACGGTTGGAAGCCCACCTGATGATCTGTTTCTTTGTCTGCTTGTAACTTCTGTTTGTATTCTCTGAAGTTCAGGGTGCTGACTTTTCCCCCTGAACTAGGTAAATGATATATATTTGATTAAAGTAAGATTGTTAACCCATTTTGAGTTGCTTTCCTTTAGAAAAGCAGATCTAAGAACCTGTGCTAGCAGCCAACCTGGGTATGCTAGGGTGCTTGCTGATACAGCAGAGAAGCCTATTTAGTATATATAGGCTTATATAGGCTTTGAGAACTCAGGTTTACTTAATGTTCCCATGCTGAATGGTACCTTCTAGAGATTACAACATGACAAAGGGATAAATATACAAATAGATTAAAGAATATTCATTAAACGCTTCTCATGTGCCAGTCACTATGCTAAGTAATAGGGATGTAGAATAAAAGAATAAACACTGAGATTGACCTCCTAGCACCCCAGAAGTATGTCTCTTTTAACTTTCTTCTTTGACATTTGTTGTTTTCCTTTGCTTTGTAATTTAGCTAATCTTCAATCACACGACAATATTCATAACATAGCCAATTTCACTGTGTTCTAGAAATACATTTTCATTAGATTCTGCTTTACTGAAATCAAAACATGTAACACATTAGGCTCCTACATTAGCTGTTTATATATGCATGCTTGGCTAGAAACTTAACCTCTGTTTTTCAAAGCTTTAATTCTCTGAATTTTTTTTTTTATAACTCATCTCTCATTTCCACACTTATCTCATTATTGGATAATTATTGTAAAAATTGGGCTTATGTTTAAAACCAGATGATTTGATGAAATTGTTTCAAAAATTTTCAGTGTGACAGATGGGCCAAACTCTTAAATTTCAGAATCATAGAAACTCAGATTTTTCAGAGACTGCATGGATCATTCCCTTATTAGAATGTGAACTCCTTGAGGGAATAAACTTTATATTAGTGCTTAGCACTGTGCTTGGCATATAGGATTTCAAAGTTCTTGTTAATTAATGTAGTTTGACTTTTACATAAGCCAGAATTTGTCTATTATGTCTCTAACCCAGTCTTAGTTAAAAGATCTTAAATGAAGGAGTCCTCAGCTCAAACCAAGACAGCCTATTTTACTTTTAGATAGTTTTTATTGTTAGTAAATTCTTCATTCCATTAAGTGGGAATCTGTTTTTGGGGAGCTTCCACCCATTTCTTTGATCTTTCTTTTCTAGAACCACTCAGCACATATCTAATCCCTCTTCTATATCACAGCTGTCACGCATCTTCTAAGTATTCTCCTCCAGACTAAGCATTTGTTACTTCTTTCAAACCCATTGGTGGTGGTGTTTAGGGAAGATTAAAACCTCTGGTATGAAGGTTTACCGAGCCCTTTTCAGGGCTGCTCATTCACCTTTGGTGTCCACCTGTCTCACCTGTAACTCCAAGAAATTAGCATGCACAGCAACCAGATGCTGGTAATCCATCTGGGCAGACAGGCTAAACCAGGATGAGGATAACCAAAAGACCTCAAACCTGTCAGTGACTTAAGGGATGTCTACCCCAAGCATGTGAAGAATTCCCATAAAATAAGTAGATGAGAACAATTTGTTCCAAAGGACATGAAGGTGGCTGAAACAGGTGTTGTTGAACTCTTAGTGCTTGGTCATACATCAAAAATGTCAAATTAATCCACTGCATCCTGGGCCATCACTAGTTGTCTTGACTTTTTTCTTGCCACTGGTCTCTGATAATTCTGGAAGAGAGAGTGAAGTTAATGACTTTGTGCAACTTTGCTTCACTTAAATCCAATTCATTTGCAAGTCAAGACATCACCCACCACATGGTACTCTTTGAAATGAAGGATGAGCAATGACTTCCTTCAAATGATTTTCATGTGGCATGTTCTCTGGCCTCCTCACTATCTTAGTCAACTTACTCTGAATATTCTACATTTTGTCAAATCCTTCCAAAGCTTTACCTCCTCTGCTCTCACCTGGCCTTTTCCCCCAGGAAGTAAATCTGTGATCCTTTTAAAAATTGCTTGCATTAGGGTTCCAAATTTCTAATTGCCATCCTTATACCTTTATATGTTTTCCATCATTAAAACCACAATAATAAATGTCCATTTATTAAAAAAGTTTTCTCCTGGACAAAAAAGCATTATTTAATATTAACTTTACTTAGCATAACAGTTTTTCACTATCCTTATCATGCTTCCAAGAAGTTTGATATCTAAAGATATAATCGATGATGCTCTGTGGCTTTAGAAAATGAAATTGCCATTGTTGGGTAGACCTGATAGAACAAGGCAAGGTAGCAAACAGGCCTCTGGAATGAAAAAAAAAAAGTATCCTTAATGAATTAAATTTTTCCGTAATTGCTTGAGGGGGGAGGCGGTAAATAATGTGGATATATTTCCTTTACTTGTGGGAAGATATAACTCTATATTCATTAAACCACATGATTTTAGAGCTTATCTGTTCAATCCAACTTATATAAATGATTTCCACTGAAGTTAGGAAATTTAACAAAAGTCACAAATCTATTTAGTGACAGAGCTAAATCTAAGATTCCTGACTTTTCATTTTTTCTTTTACAAGGTAGGTTGATAACTCAATGTTTCAATGAAGATGAGATCTTTCCTTTTTATTGTTACCCACAGTCTTTAATTATGTGACTTAACTGAAATCAGTGCATAACTGAGAAGGGACCAAATTGTTCTTTGTACCTATGACATTAGATAACAGAACTCTTTATAGAAAATTCATTCAGTATATTCACATAATATTGATTCCTAATGTAATTTTATTTAAAGACATAATGCCATATGACAATTGATAAGATTTAGGTTAGGCTGGGATTTGCTAGTAAGAGATTAAGTGACTTGCCCATGATCACATAGCTAGTATGTATCAGAGGTGAGACTTAGTCTTCTTAACTTCCTAACTTCCTAACTTCAAAGCTGGAGATTTATTATTACTCCATACTTCCTTTCTATCTATCTGCTATTCCTGTTATTCAGAGATCAGAGTTACCTAATCTTTACTTTAAGGTACAACTGAGGTGAGTGGCAATGGGTATGGTGGAAAGTAACATTTATCAATAGTTAAGACCAGTACTGACTTGACTATTAAAAAAAAATTACAGAGGTTAGGGCATTCACAGCAAGTCACTTAATCTCTTACTAACCAAAGAACTTACTAGTCCAAAGAACCCATCAAAATCAAATGATGGAGAACACTTGCCATTTATATTGGTGTATCAGCAAGCACCCTAGCATACCCAGGGTGGCCGCTAGCACAGGATCTTAGATCTGATTTTCTAAAGGAAAGCAACTCAAAATGGGTTAACAATATTACTTTAATCAATCAAACACATATCATTTACCTAGTTCAGGGAGAAAAGTCAGCACCCTGAACTTCAGAGAATACAAACACAAGTTACAAACACAAGTTACAAGCAGACAAAGAGACAGATCATCAGATGGGCTTCCAGTTGTCTGACCATTACATCCATACCCAGTCAGTTACTAGAGAGGGAAGCACCAACATCTGGGTTTTTCAAAGCCGGTGGACTCAACGGCGTCCCAGAGTCTCATCTGGCCAAATCATACAACTTTTCTCACAGTGAGCCCCAAAGCAAAATCTCACATCAGGGCATATATGTAGCCTTCTCCTCACTCAGAGAATGTCACAACTTTCTTGACTCAGTGCCCAATCACAAAGCTACAAGGCTCGGGCTTTCCCAAAAAATAAGCCTCCCACCACAGACTCCGTGTGACCACATTCAGCCTATTAGGGGGCAGAGTATACTTTCAAATCAGGGAAGGTTCTCAGAGCCATTTAAGCCTATCAAAGGGCCTAGGGGCAGAGAAGATCTTCAGATTCCCATAACAATTGGTAGATAGAACTTCATAGGTCACACACACACACACACACACACACACACACACACACAGGAAGAAAAAAGAAAAGAATAGCCCAAGTGGTACATTTCCATTCCGATAATATTCTCAAGAGAAAAAGGTGTGAATGGGTTGTGATTTGCAATACTGGAGGGAGCACCCATATTGATAAGATCAATTAAAGCATGAAAAAAATCTCAGACATTCATGATATAACTTTATTCAAAAAATGTGGAACAATTTAATGTTGAGATATTAATGAATCTTGATTGACATTAATACTATTAATGACCAGCTTTGAAAACGTGGCCTTTAATACCTTTAATACCAAACCTGAACAAATCAAATAGTTGTTCATTTATAAACAATATAATATACAAAATCTCAAATATCTTAAAAGCTTACATGTAACATAAAATACATAGAAATATCTGTTGCAAATTGGTGACTGTAAGAACATTTCTTTCTTAAGCAGATATACACAAGATATCATTTGAGTGACAGTGCTGATCCTTAAAATATTATTCCTGCTTTGGTCTTGATTTGATATACCATATACCATTAGGATTTCCAACATTTCATTTCCTTTCCTTTCCTTTCTGTGGAGTAATAGTAATACATATTACCACTAAACTGCTCAGACATTAAAGGAAAGGCATTTTAACATGCATTAGCAGTGTCTTTAGGCCGCCATAAAGCTTTTATTTCCCCCCAATGAGATAAATAGCCAAACACTTTAAAGGCTAAGGAACAATTGCTCTGTTCAAATGAATAGATTCTTATGATGATCTATGTTTGCCTTCTTGATTGAATACCAGCCATGATACAATTATACTGTAAAGAGCCTCTTCCCAATGGAAAGCAGAAAAATCCTAAGTATGCATCTGTCATGTGACAGTCCTCAGGATCCCCTTTGCTCTTTTTTCATTCCTTAGTTGTCTTTGGCTGGCAGCCAACCTCCTCCCTACAGTGGTTTGAAGAGTTGCAGAAGTGGCAGGATGATTTCCCTGCATCTTCGGGGATACTGTGATTATTGTGTAATGTGCATTGGAAGAGTAATTACTGGCATCCCTCATTAGAAGGCAACCCAATGGGTAAAATGGTGTAACACATTGTACTCAATTTGCACTCACCAAATGTTGCAAAGTGAACCTGCAATGCTCTAGTTACTCTAAATGGGTGGAGGTAAGAGAGTGGGGGAATGAATAAGAGAGTATCACAGTGATGCAGGGATTTGGGAAGCCTGAGGTGAGAGCATGGAAATAGTCAAGAGATAGAGCTAGTGCAATTTTTACATTCTTATGAATTTATTTTGCTGATCTCTATGTATTTTTATGGTTTACAAACTGCAATAAATTAAGGTAGAGTTAGCTGACAGGGATTTTGTAGTAATAGAGGACTGTCATGTTGAAAGTTTCCTTATCCTTACTTGTTTGGCTACCAAATATACTATATTTTGTTGTATTCCAGCAAACAATTATTAATTAGTTACATGAAGTGAAGATGAAATTTTAAGATATAATTACATTATTCAAGGAATTTAGGGTCAAAGTAGATATGACTAAAAATGGTGATAGATTAATAAAAGCTTCAGAGATTAAGACAAATGACCTAAGAAGTTCAAGGAGGGAGAATACTCTATAGCTAGGGAATGGAGTAGGAAACTGAAGTCATTATAGAGGAGACAACATGTTGGCCAAGCTTTGAATGAGAAAAAAAAAAAGTATTTCAACAGGTAGAGATGAGGAGAGAATTCATTCCAGGCATGGGAAAAGCTGTGTGCGTGTGTGTGTGTGTGTGTGTGTGTGTGTGTTTACACCTGTAGGAGGGAGAGGGAAGTATGAGACTGGGGAACTTCTAGTAGCCCAACTTTGTTGGATTAGGGGATACATGAAGAGAAGTATAATGAATTAAGGCTCAAAAAGTAGTTTGGAACCCGATTATGACAGATCTTGTATGTGTGGCTAAGGAGTTTGTATAATATTTAATAATAAATAGAGAACCACTGAATGTTTCTCTAAAGTAGTGTTGTTATCAGACAATGATCAATTCAAGTTGTGAGAAACTAAAGAAAGAAAGATAAATTAGAACTCTATTTTATAATGGTCCAGAGGAAAAGTAATCAGCTAAGAGAGGAGCTTAATAGAGGGGCTTTGCAGATGAAATAAAGTCGTAAAGAGGAAATGTAAGACATATCTCAGTTGTATAAATGATAGGACATGGAAAAAAGATTCTGTATATCCTGTAAAGAAGAGTAAAGAATGGCTGAACTTTTGAACTAGGATGAGTAGCAAAATGAAGATGCTATTGACAAATACAGAAGTTGGGAGTGGTACAAGTTTTGGAGGGAAGGTGTTGAGCTATGTTTTGGACATGCTGAATTTGAGATGCTGGTGGGTTATTTGGGTGAAGAAATTAAAGGAATATTGGAAATGAAGTTTTGAAGCCCAAAAGAGATATTCAGAGTTAGATATAAATAATTTCCAGGTCATGTGATCAACAAGATAGAGTCCTGGACATTTTCTTCTGTCCTCATTAACTCTCAAAAGAAAATCCAAAAAGAAATTATGTATCAAAGGTAGAAAATCTTAAAATTTTACTATTTTTCAATTACAAAGTAGCACATTTTTTTCTCCCTCACACCCCCTTAATCCACTGAAAAGAGAACAGAAGGAAAGAAGGAAAAAAGGAAAGAAAGAAAGAGGGAGTGGAAAGGAAATAAAGAAAGAAGGAAAAAAGAGCAGGAGGCTGTAAGGAATGAAAGAAGAGAGAAATAAGGAAGGAAAGAAAAGAAAAAAAATCCCTGTGTCATATATAAGCACGGTCAAGAAAAACATATTCTCACATTGGTTACTTGCAAAAATGCATTTCTTATTTATATTAAGGAATTAGGTGGCATAATGGATAGAGTGCTGGACCTGATGTCTTGAAGGCTTGAAATCTCGAAGTTCAAATCTAGTCTCAGCAGTTTTCTAGGTGTGTGAATTTGGGCAAGCCATTTAAACTTTGCAATCAATTTCCTCATTTTAAAAGTGGGAGTCATAATAGCAATGACCTCCCATATTTATTGTGAGGATCTATAGTACCAATGCAATATTCACAGCCATGACAGTGACTAAGAATATGCTGGCACACTTCTGAATCACAAAATATAACAGACTCTCTATGTAGAAGACAGAAGCAAAACATTTTTCAGACACCAGAAAACTGGTTTGGAGAAACCAGAAAGTCAAATCCATGAAAGCAACAAAGAAGTTAATACTCAGCAGGAAGCCATATGATCCTTTAGCCTTCCCATAAACAAGCAGTACCAAGCCTAACTGTCATAGCAGGGGGAAAACAAACACTCACAAGCCTAGCTGTCTCTTTGGATCTATCCTCTCCTCCCTCCAACTTTAACTTCTCTGACTCCCAGCATCTTGTGGACTCTGCCCCAACCTTCAGCAAACTCCTCCTACCACAGGCTCCATGTGATTACATTAAGCATATTAGGGGGCAGGGAAGATCTTCAAAACAAGAAAGATCTTCAATTACCTTAGGCCTATTAAGGGGCAGGAAAGATCTTTAAATTCCCATTACTATTGCAAGATCAAATGAGATAATATTTGTAAATCAATTAGCACAGTGCCTGAAACATATAAATGCAATGTATATGCTATATAAATTCTAGCTGTTTTGATGCTGCTCCTGCTGCTGTATATTAGAACATTATCTTTTTGTCATGAAGATGACATCATTCTTTTTTATCAGTCCATTGAAATCATGGTTGATCATTTTATTGATAGTTCTCAAGGCATTCAAAACTGTTCATTTTTGTAACATGAAAATGATATTATAAATTGTTCTTTTTCTGTACACTTTACTCTGCATCAGTTCATATAAGTCATTCTATGTCTCTTTGAAATATTTTTCTTGATTGGGGACAGAGCCAAGATAGAGGAGTGAAAACAGGAACTCATCTGAGCTCCTCAGTGAATTCTGTCAGTAACCTCTAAAAAATGAATTTAAATGTATTTTAGAATGACAGAATCCATTGGGAGATGGAGCATGCCAGATTCCTAGTCCAGGAAAGTGCTCATGTAGGACTGGGCAAGGGGAGGGCAGAACATGTGGGGGCTGCACCAGCATGGGCCAGAGATCAGACCACTATGGAGTAAGCATGAGCCCCAACTTTGCAGATCTCTCAGAATGGTATAGAGGATTAGTCAGAGCTGAGTAAGAGAAAGTACAGGGCATATAGTAGCAACAGCAGCTTCTCCTGGGGCTATCAGCCCACAGCCTGGATGTTTGAAAATCACCTACTTGAATTTCCAGGAGCCAAGATGGCAGAGTAAACCCTAGCTTCTCTAATCCCCCTCCCTGACCCTGAAAACCCAAAGATTATTGCCCCAGTGTAAAATTATGAAATAGTGGAACCAGCAGCAGGCTTGGGAGTCCTAGAGGGAGGGTGTGACTAAAGCTGTGCAGAGACTGAAGTGAAGGGTAGGAGGAGTCCCAACAAACCCCATCTCAGCTGACCAGCAGGAGATACCAAAGCCCAGGGTGGGGGCAGGGAGGAAGCCAGCAAGCACTAATACCAGAAGCCCAGGTATGGCTTAGTACAATCAAAGAAATCTGCAGACACCAGCATGGCAGGCTACCAGCTGTTGAACCTGCCTGAGCTATATAGCCCAGGGGCACAGAGCTGGAAACCTGAAGAGGCCAGACCACCCCTTCCCTATTCCTTTCTCTGTGAGCCTCAGAGTAACCAAGGGGAAACACTGAGTGTGCTGGCCTTGGTCTCAGTCTAGACACCTAGAAGCTACAGCGCACAAAGTCAACAACCAGGCCTCTAGCTTCCGGCTTGAGAAGCATGAGTCAGAGCCCTCTATACACCAGAAGCAGAAATGCAATTCAAAAGCCAGGAAATATGCAATCACAATGGGCCAGAAGCAACTTGGAAAGGGAAGATGAAAGATGATTGAATCATATTATGTGAACAAGAAGAATCACTTTCAGGAGACACCATCAATTCTATATCCACACCTGAGATCACAGAAGCAAAAATATGAATTGGTCTCAAACCCAAAAAAAAGCATTTTTGGAAGAGCTAAAGAGAGATTTTAAAAGCCAAATTAGAGAGGTAGAAGATAAATTGACCAATTCTTTTAAAATTACATTGGCCAAAATGAGAAAAAAATCTCACTAAAGAAAACAAATCCTTAAAAAGTAAAATTTGTGAACTGGGACAGGAGGTTCAAAATCTAATTTGAGAAAATACCTCCGTAAAAATGAAATCTGAACCTATGGAAAAGGAGTTTCAAAAACTAACTGAGGAAAATAATTCACTAAAAATTAGCATCAGTCAAATCAAAGATAATGACTCTATGATGCATCAAGAATCAGCCAAACAAAGCATAAAGATTAAACAATTAGAAGAAAATGTAAAATTATAAAAACAACTGACTTGGAGAACAGATCCAGGTGAGATAATCTAAGAATTATTGGTCTACCAGAAAATCATGATGAAAAAAAACCAACAGACTGGACAACATCCTCCAAGAAATTATCAAAGAAAACTGTTCTGAGGTCCTAGAACCAGAGAGTAAAATAGTTATCTAAAGAATTCACTGCACCTCCTGAAAGAGATCCCAAATTGAAAACTCCAAGAAATATTGTAGCCAAATTCCAGAATTACCATGTCAAGGAGAAAATATTTCAAGAAGCCAGAAAGAAACAATTCAAATATAGCAGAACTACAGTCAGGATCACATAGGATCCTGACTTCTACATTAAAAGCTTCAACATTAAAAGATCAGAAGGATTGGAATCTGATATTTCACAAGGCAAAAGAACTTGGACTGCAACCAAGGATCTAGCAAAATTGAGCATAGTATTTCAGGCAAGGACATGATCATTCAATGAAATAAGGGATTTCCAGACATTCCTGATGAAAAAGCCAGAGCTTAATGGAAAATTCAATCTCCAAATATAAGACTCAAGAGAGACATAACAAGATAAATGAGGAAAGCACACACACTCACACACATATATGCACACATACACGCACACACACACACACACACACCTTGTGATTCAAGCAAACTGTTTACATCCTTATATGGGAAACTGATACCTGTCAATATTGAGAATTGTATGGTTATCATGACATTTAAAAGGAATATACATAGATAGAGGGTGTGGGTCTAAATCAACTAATCTGATGATAAAGAACCTTATTAAGGGGTGCAAAGGGATTATAATGGGAGAAAAGAAAAAGAGGAGGCAGAAAAGGGTAAATTATGCCACACGAAGAGGCATAAAAACATACTATTGTAGAGGGAAAGAAAGGAGGGAGATGAACATTATATGAACTTTACTCTCATTGGTTTTGGTTCAAGGAGGGATTAACATAATCAGTTATATGTAGGATTCTAATGTGAAAAGACAAGAAAACTCATTATAGTAGAGGGAAAAGAGGGAAGGAGAGGAGCACTGTATGAAATTTTCTCTCATTGGTTTGGGTTCAAGGAGGGAATAACATACTTCATTAGGTATAAAAATCTATTGTGCCCTACAGGCATTAGGAGGGGAAAGGGGGAAAAAGAGGGGTGGTTAGAAGGGAGGGAAGGAGTAGTAAGGGGGAGGGGTATGTAAAGGGAAAGGGGTGATAGGAAGGGAATCCTGAGGTAAGTGGTGGTCAAAAGAAAAACTCTTAAGGATGGGGAGAAGGAAGAAATAAAACCATAAACAGGGGAGGGAATAGGATGGAATGAAATACATAGATAGTAATCATAACTGTGAATGTGAATGGGATGAACTCTCCTATGAAATGGACGTGGATAGCAGAGTGTATTAAAACCCATAATCTTACAGTATGCTGTCTTCAAGAAACACATTTGAAACAAAGGGATACACACAGAGTAAAGGTAAAAGGCTGTAGAATGTATTATGCTTCAGCTAAAGTAAAAAAAAAAAAGCAGGAGTAGTAATCCTTATCTCAGATAAAGCAAAAGCAAAAATAGATCTAATTAAAAGAGATGAGGAAGGAAACTGTATCCTGCTGAAAGGCACCATCAAGATTGAAATAATATCATTATTAAACATATATGAACAAAATAATTCAGTCCTAAATACAACAAGCAGTATATAGCATCCAAATTCTTAGAGGAGAAGTGAAGAGAATTAGAGGAAGAAATAGACAGCAAAACTATACTAGCAGGGGCCCTCAATCTCCCACTCTCTGAACTTGATAATTCTAACCTCAAAATAAACAAGAAAGAAGTTAAGGAGGGGAATAGAATTTTAGAGAGGGTAAATATGATAGACCTCTGGAGAAAATTGAATGGGGATAGAAAGGAATATACCTTCTTCTCAGTGGCATATGGCACATACACAAAAATTGACCATGTACTAGGGCATAAAAACCTCATAATTAAATACAGAAAGGCAGAAATATTAAATGCATCTTTCTCAGATCATGATGCAATTAAAATTATATGTAGTAAAGAGCCATGGAAAGACATACTAAAAACTAATTGGATACTAAATAATTTCATCCTAAAGAATGAGTGAGTCAAACAAGAAATTGTAGAAACAATCAGTAACTTCATTCGAGAGAATGACAATAATGAGACAATATACCAAAACTTGTGGGATGCAGCAAAAGCAGTTCTTAGGGGAAGTTTTATATCTTTGAATAAAATAGGGAAAATGGAGGTCAATAAATTGGGCATGCAACTGAAAAAAACTAGAAAAAGAACAAACTGAAAATCCCCAATTAAATACTAAATTAGAAATACTGAAAACCAAAGGAGAGATTAATAAAATTGAAATTAAGAAAACTATTAAATTAATAAATAAAACTAAAAGCTGGTTTTATGAAAAAAAGATAAAATTGATAGACCTTTAGTCAATATGATAAAAAAAGAAGAAAACCAAATTATGTGCATCAAAAATGAAAAAGGTGAACCTACTTCCTAAAAAAGAAATCAAAACAATAATTAGGAATTATTTTGTCCAATTATATGCACACAAATTTGATAATCTTAGTGAAATGGATGAATATTTACAAAAATGTAAGTTGCCTATATTAACTGAAGAGGAAGTAAGTTATTTAAATAACCACATCTCAGAAAAAGAAGTTGAACAAGCCATCAATGGACTCCCTAGGAAAAAATCTCCAGGACCAGATGGACTTACTGGCAAATTCTATCAAACATTTAAAGAACAATTTACTCCAATACTTTACAAAATATTTGGGAAAATTGGAGAAGAAGGAGTCCTACCAAATTTTTTTTATGACACAAATATGGTACTGATACCTAAATCAGGAAGAGACAAAATGGAGAAAGAAAATTATAGACCAATTTCCTTCTTGAATATTGATGCAAAAATTTTTAATAAAATATTAGCAAAAAGACTACAGCAACTTATCATGAGAATAATACACTTTGTTTGGGTAGGATTTATTGCAGGAATTCAAGGATGGTTCAGTATTAGGAAAACTATCAGTATAATTGATCATATCAATAACAAAACTAGCAGAAATCATAGCATTATCTCAATGGATGCAGAAATTTTTTGTTGTTGAATCATCAACTTGTTTATTTAGTTTTAGTTTATAAGATTCAGTTCCACAATCCCTTGAGTTTCAATTTTTCTCCTCTCCCTTTCCCTTCCTCCCCATGGCAGTGTGCAATCAAGTATAGGATCTGCAAATACTTTCACATTGTTCAATAGTCTGGTTGTATGGAAGGGTTGTAACCAATGAAGTGGACAATGGGAAAAAAAAAAGAAAACCAAACATGAAAAAGAATGATAGCATGTAGATTGCTTCAGTCTCCATTTAAACTCTGGTCTTTCTAGATCTTTCTCTGAATGTAGATATCTCCTTCCATCCTGAGACTTGTAGAGTTGTCTTACACCTTTGTGTTGCTGAGAAGAGTCCAGTTTGTCAAAGATGGTCATCACCCATATGATGTGAATGTGATTGTGTACAAATTTTTCCTGGTTCTGCTCTTTTCACTTAGCATCAGTTTGTATAGGCCTTTCCAGGTGAATATGAAGAGTGTCTCCTCCCCATTTTTTATAGCACAATAGTATTCCATTACATTCATATACCACAACTTGTTTAGCCATTCCCCAATTGATGAGCATCCCTTAATTCCCAGTTTTTTGCCACCACAAAGAGAGCTGCAATAAATATTTTTGTACATATGGGTCTTCCTCCCACTTCTATGATCTCTTTGGGATACAACCCCAGAAGTGATATTATTGGGTCAAAGGGTATGCAATTATTTATAGCCCTTTGGGCATAGTTCCAGATTGCTCTCCAGAGTGGTTGTATCTGTTCACAGCTCCACCAA
>CM053587.1:221945529-221982668 GCA_028646515.1 Pseudochirops corinnae | reverse complement strand
TTAATATTTTAAAATCAATTTCTAGTAGTAATATTGGCCCACAATTTTCTTTTCTGCTTTATCTGTCTCTGGTTTGGGTATCAGGACATGATTTTTCTCAAAGAAAGTTTGGTTACAGATTTCTTTATGTATTTTTGTGAATAGTATTTATAGTATTGCTATCTTTTTTTCTACTAAATATTTGAAAAAATCACTTGGGAGCATATCCAGACCAGAAATCTCTCTTCCTTCTCCTTATTTTTGGAATTTATTTATTACTTACTTGATTTTTCTTTCTGAAATTATTTAAATTCTTTTCTTTCTATTTAATTTAATTTCCATAGTTCATATTTTTGTAAATATTTGTCATTTTCTTTTAGTTTTCAGGTAGGGGGCATTTAATTATTTATAATACTTTCTGATAATTTTATTTATCTTCAGTTATTAATTGTGAATTCTTCATTTTCCTTTTTGATATTAGTAATTTTGTGTTCTTCTCTCTCTTTTGATATAAATGTCCTTAAGAGTTGTATCAGCAAGCACCCCAGCATAGCCAGGGTGGCTGCTAGCCCTGGTTCTTAGATCTGCTTTTCTAAAGGAAAGCAACTAAAATAGGTTAACAATCTTACTTTAATCAAACATATCATTTAACTAGTTCAGGGGAAAAAGTCAGCACCCTGAACTTCAGAGAATGCAAACAGAATACAAACAGAAGTTACAAGCAGACAAAGTAAAAGATCAGCAGACAGGCTTCCAGTCATCCAACCGTTACATCCATAGCTATTCAGTTACCAGAGAGAGAAGCACCAACATCTGAGTTTACAAAGCCAGGGGCTCAACAGCTTCCCAGAGCCTTGTCTGGCCAAATCACACAACTCTTCTCAAAGTGAGCCCCAAAGCAAAAAACTCCCATCAGGTTATATATAGCCTTCTCCTGGATCAGAGAATGTCACAGCCCTCTTGACCCACTGCCCAATCACAAAGTAATAAGGCGTGGGCATTTCTGAAGAACAAACCTCCTGCCACAGGCTCCATGTGACCACATTCAGCCTATTAGGGGGCAGAGTATACTTTCAAATCAGGGAAGGTTCTCAGAGCCACTTAAACCTATCAATGGGCCTAGGGGCAGGGAAGATCTTCAGATTTCCATAACAAGAGTACAAGTTTTTCATATTTTTAAAAATTTTGAATATCCATAAACTAGTTCAATGTCTAGCATACAGTAGTCACTTAATAAAACTTTGCTAATTGACTAGGAGTAAATGAACCAGTTTAATGTTCTTTAAAAGAAGAACTTGCTATATTTTAAGCTCAATAACTTCTAAATTTTGTTTTTATTCAACACTTCTAATTTTGAATTTATTTGGGGATATTATTTTGTTGATTTTGTTGATTTCCTTTTTTTGTTGCTTGGTTGATTCTCTTTATATTAGTCTTTGAAAGTATGACTTTTTTCCTCTTAGCCCTATTATAGCTCCATACCACATATTTTGAAAGACTATTACTATCATTTTATTTTGTAAATTATTTTTTATTTGATTTATCATTTTATCTATTCATCATTTATGTTATTTAAATTAATCTTTTATTTGTATTTTGTTTATATATGTAGTACTCATTATGTAAGTGAGTTTGTTCAACCCTTTCCTCCAATCCAACCCTACCCCCATTGAATTTGAGCCTATCTCTCTTCTTATAAAGTTTGGACATGCATATTGACATCTTCATAAAGGACAATTGATAACACCTGAGTTTTTTTATTCCTTTGATTCTCATTAGTTTCCTGTGACTGGAGAGCCTGTTATACACAGTGAAAACCTACCCCCGAGCATATGCATATGCATTAATCTTGAAAAAACAGCAAATAGCTTTGAGTATGCACAGAATTGAATGCTCAATGCTCAACTCCCAATGAAATTGATGAGTCCCCATTACAAGATTACTTTATCCCCTCATGGTTCTAAGGTTAATGCTGATCATTTGAACATGTCTTTCTAATGCCATGTAGTTTACAACTCCTCACCAGTATGTTTCTCTACATGATTTTTCAGTTGATATTAGTCAATCAAATTTATTTGGTTGGTATTTATCATGATGATATGGCTGGTATAAAATATCCTGGCAAATGCTGAGATATATTGTCTCCAATATATAGAGTCCAGGGGAAAGCATGCTCAAGACAGAGAATAGTCTTGGCAAAGAGTTTGCTCACAGCTCCTGGACATCTTCTTGTGGTAGAACTAAAGATGTTCTCCTTAAGTTTAGGATAAATTTTCTGCTGGGCTCTTTGTAACTCCTGGAATCTTTGTCTGCCTCATACCTGGCTTCACATGAAGACACTACCACCAGTGGAAACTCTCTTAGGGATACTAATAGTATGCCTGTTTGGAAAGAAAATGAAAAAAAATTGCTTTATTGTCTTTTTTTAACTAAGGGGAGGTGGCGGTAAAGGTGAGATATTATCTAATACTCTTCTTCTAGCAGTTCCTTCTCAGAGGTTAAACTACAATGCTCTTTTCTGTTTTATCACTAGTTCCAAATCTCAAAAGCTACTAGCTTCCAGATTTTATACAGACCCCTGAGGTATTATCAAATCCCTTAACCAATCTGAACAGATTTCTAGCTGCACCAAGGAAGGTGTTTAGTCCTTGTGAACAATGAATACATATTCTTAAGTGATAAATATATGAGACCTAGATAGTTAAGATGTGTTTTCACCCAATAAATATATCAGGGTGAGTGGGTTTAGATGATTTCAACATTAGGCAAATTCTGAATTAGGATTTTATTGTTGTTGTTCTTTTACATTTTTCTTTTATATATAATTAATTTATTTTCAATTTTCAACATTTACTTCCATAAGATTTTGAGTTTTAAATTTTCTCCTCTTTCCTCTCCTCCCACTCCCTAAGATGATGTCCAATCAGATATAGGCTATATTTAATACATATTAAACATATTTGCACATTAGTCATGATATAAAGAAGAATTAGAACTAATGGAAAGAACTACAAGAAAGAAGAAACAAAACAAAACAACAAAAGAAAAGGAGAGCAAATAGTATACTTACAGCTGCATTCAGACTCCCAAATTCTTTCTGTGGATATGGATAGCATTTTTATCATGAGTCTTTTGTGGTTGTCTTAGATCCTTGCATTGCTGAGAAGAGCCAAGTCTATCAAAGTCAGTTATCACACAATGTTCTCCTGGTTCTGCTCATTTCACTCAGCATCAGTTCATTTTTGTGTTTCTAGGTTTTTCTGACGTCTGACTGTGCATCATTTCTTATAGCATAATAATATTCTATTACATTCATATACCACAACTTGTTCAGCCATTTTCCAATTGATGGACATCCCCTCAGTTTCTAATTCTTGGCTACCACCAAGAGAGCTGCTATAAACATTTTTGTATATATGGGTCCTTTTCCCATTTTTGTGATCTCTTTGGGTTACAGAATTAGAAGTGGTATTGCTAGGTCAAATAGTATGCAAATTTTTATATCCCTTTGGACATAGTTCCAAATTGCTCTCCAGAATGATTGGATTAGTTCACAACTCTACCAACAATATATTAATGTTCTAATTTTTCCCACATCTTCTCCAATATTTATCGTTTTCCTGTTTTGTCTGTTAGTCAATCTGATAGGTATGATATGGTACCTCAGAGTCATTTCGATTTGCATTTCTCTAATCAATAGTGATTTAGAGCATTTTTTCTTATGCCTATATATAGCTTTAATTTCTTCCTTTGAAAACTGCTTGTTCAAATCCTTTGACCTTTTATCAATTGGGGAGAAACTTATATTCTTATAAACTTGAATCAGTTCTCTATATATTTTAGAAATAAAGCCTTTTTCAGAGAAACTTGCTATAAAAATTGTTTCCCAGCTTTCTTCTTCCCTTCCAATCTTGGTTGTGTTGGCATTGTTTGTGCAAAATCTTTTCAGTTTAATGTAATCAAAATAATTTGTTTTGCATTTCATAATGTTCTCTTTCTTTTGTTTGGTTATAAATTCTTCTCTTCTCCACAGATCTGACAGGTAAACTATTTCTTGTTCTCCTGTTTGCTTATAGTATCAGTCTTTATATCTAAATCATGTACCCATTTTGATTTTATCTTGGTGTAGAGTGTAAGATCAAATTTTCTGTTGAGCTCTGGTCTGTTCATTAGGAAGGTTTGGAAGTCCCTTATTTCATTGAATATCCATCTCCTCCCCTAAAATATTATGCTAACTTTCACTGGGTAATTGATCCTGAGTTGTAATCCAAGCTCCTTTGCCTTTTGGAATATCATATTCCACACCCTCTGATCATTTAATGTAGAAGCTACAAGGTCCTGTGTAATACTGACTCTGGTTCCATGATTTTTAAATAATTTCTTTCTGGCTTTTTGCAGTATTTTCTCCCTGACCTGATAATTCTGGAATTTGGCTACAATATTCTTTGGCATTTTCAATTTGGGATCTCTTTCAGGAGGTGATCAGTGAATTCTTTTGATGACCATTTTAGCCTCTGGTTCTGAGACTTTAGAGTAGTTTTCCTTGATGATTTCCTGAAAGAATATTTTTAAAATCATCTGTCCTGCATCTGTTTTCCAAGTCAGTTGTTTTACCAATGGGGTATTTTACATTTTCCCCCTATTTTCTCATTCTTCTGTTTCTGTTTGACTGATTCTTGATATCTCATAGAGTTGTTAGCTTCTATTTGCCCAATTCTAATCTTTAATGAATTGTTTTCTTCTATTAGATTTTATACTTCCTTTTCCATTTGGCTCATTTTACTTTTTAAAGAGTTCTCTTCAGTGAGTTTTTGTGCTTCATTTCCCATTTGGCCAATTCTTCTTTTTAAACACTTGTTTTCTTCAGTGTACTCTTTTTCCCATTTGGCCAGTTGTATTTTTCTACAGTCAATTTTTCTCTTTCCTTTTCCAAGCTATTGACTCTCTCTTGCATACCTCTCATTTCCTGCTTCCCTCAATTTTTCTTCTTCCTCTCTTATTTGACTTTTAAAATCCTTCTCAAGTTCTTCCAAGAAGTTTTTTTGGGTTTGAGACCAATTCATATTCTCCTTTGAGGTTTTGGGTGTGGATACATTGACGATGTTGTGCTCTTCTGAATTTGTGCCTCAATTTTCCCTGTCCCCATAATAAGAATCTATGGCTATTGTCTACTTCTGCTTTTTACTCATGGTGTTTGCCTAATTCATGGCTTTTAAAGGTGAGCTCCCCTGTTGGAGTACGGAGGGCATTGATCCAAGCTTCCTGTGCTGGGAGCCTGGGATCTGGTCACTGGCTTTGTGTGCTGGGGCCACAGGTGCTGGCAGCTGGAGGCTGTAGGAGTCTGGCAGTTTATCTTGTGCTAAGGTGAGATCAGGAACACTGGAATTCTTGGGGTGGGGGTAGGGAGTCTGGCCCCTGGGGGATGCCTGCTTACCCAGGCTTCTTTAAACCACTTGAATGTTTGGTTTCTGGAGGATGTCTGCCAGTCTGGAGCTGTGCCTCCTGGAGTTTTGCTGAAGCACCGGGAGATTTGGCTGCTGGAGAATGCCAGCACATGTGGTGGTTTACCCAGCTGGTGTCTACTGGTTCCCCTGCCTGTGCTGAGGCACTTGGGGGGTCTTGGTATTGGTGTTTGCCTGGTCCACCACCTTGCAGCTCAGGATCTCCCCTTGGCTTGCTGAGGTGGGGCTTGCTGCTGTCTTGCTGGGACACCTCTCATCCTATACTGTTCCCCCTCCTCCAGAGCAAGAGGAGCCTTTCCTATTAATCCCCCAAGTTTCCTGGGCTACAATACTGCTGCACCCCATCTTTCTGCTGGCTATGCTGTTCCAGGATTTTTTCCTGGGGCAATATTTTCTGGGCTTTCAGACATCACTAAGGGAGGGTGAGAGTGACTTAATTCTTACCCCACCATCTTGGCTCTCAGAAGCCTCTTTTACATATTACCACAAACAATATTTTCTACCTGCTCTCTTCCTCTCACCCTCAAGCCCTGACTCTTTATTTGTCAATCATGTCTTTGGTTTTAGAATTTTATTTGTTAATTCCTTTGTTTTTTTTTTCCCCTAATTATTCCCTACACACTTTTCCTCTTGAGTTAAATGTAACATCCATCTTTCTCTCATTGTTTTGTATCAGCAATGCAGCATTCACAATGCCTACAGTAACTATAAGTATGCTGATATGGTTATTAATCACAAAATGTAACAGGCTCTCTACATAAGAAATATAGCTAGAGCATTTATTTAAATACCAGAAAACTGAGTCCCAAAACCAGAAAGTCAAAGCCAACACAGTAGTTATGAAGTTGGCACATGTAGTTAAAGTAGTAAACACCCACATTCTCAAGCCTTCAAAATAGGACAGGCTACCTCAGGCAAAGATCCTCCTCTCCTCACTCACAACAACTGCTCAGCATCCAAACAGCTTGCTCCCTGCAGCTCTGGCCCCCTGCAGTTCCCATCCCTGGCAGTCCTCAGCAGGAGTCCTTAGCAGAGATTCTGGCTAGCTGAAAGAAAAAGGAATTCGTGCTGCAACTCCAGCCGCTGCCTCTGCCACTGCTTCCAGTCAGCACCACATGGAGGCTAGCTTGGTTCCAGCATTCTCTTGCTCCATCCCTTCCTGCTACATCAGCAAGTTCAAGGGGCATGGAAAATCTTCAAATCCCGGTATCGTTACACTTTTCAACATTTTTTGTTAGGGTTTTAAAAATTCATTTTTTGTGCCTTTCTCTAAAAAAAATCTTTCCCACATTCTCTTCATTAGTTCTATGTGATTTGTGTCTATGCTAATATTTTATTCTTTGATTCATGTATTTATTTATTCCTTCTTTAAGCTTTGTGTTCCTCAAGGAATCAAGGGATTAAGGTTGCCAAAGTACCTATTTTGAGTTCCTTTTTCTAAAGCATTTCTATATTATTTTCTGTATAGATTTTTCTTCCTCCTTCCATGTTATCACAAATTCATTATAGTCAAGTTCCCTCCAGGATCATTTGACTTCATCTTGGTCCATGACTTTAAGCTAGCCTGCATAGTTCTAGAAATGCTCTACTTATATTCAGAACAGTTAGAATAAACATGTGGCATTTTCTGCATCTTTCCTATCTAAAGCTATGTATATTAGAGGATTTTTCCTCTAAGAATTCCCTATACCAGTGAAATCTCAGATTCAGGTTCTATCCCTCTGCCTATTTTGAATAGCTTTCCTCTCTTAATGAGATAATTCTTATGTTATATAAAATAGCATTGCTAAAATGTGAATTAAACAGGTGATTAATAATGCTTATTGAATTGAATTGACTTTCCCTAACAGTTAATATAATGAAAACTTTAAAATGAGGAAGCATTTATTCCTATAATCATTCCCCTAAAATATTTCCAATATGCTTTCCTCTGGATGTAGAGTGTAACAGTACTTAGGAATGTAATTTTATTTGTATGTATTATAGATAGTAAAGGTTTAATCATTTTACTTTCTTTTCTTTTCTTGTCTGCTTCCAAGTTATGAGCTCATCTAAGCTTTGAAAGATGAAAAGATTTTTACACTGACCTCATCATATCTCCTTTATCTTTTTTGACGTATACTCTCCATATTAATTGGTTCTTAATTAATCTTTGTGCTTGGGGATTTGGAATAGCTTTAGAGTATTAGTAGCCAGTGCCTATTCTTGCTCATATTTTACAATGTTGATTGAAAATTAATTCAAAGTGGAAGAAAATGACTATATGCAATGGAGCAAAGTGGCCTTTGGGTGCTCTAATTAAAAAATCCTGCCAATTAGGACCATAATTTCAACCAAAGTTTGCAAGCAGACCACTAAAAAGGCATTGTCCTACAGCCTAAAGGCATAGACTCCATCCAGAAATGATCCTTCCCACCCCCCCCACCCCCAATGAATGAATATATTGTTCACTCTCTGGAAAGATGACAAAAAATATTTGTTGCTGACTTTTAAATTTCTTGTTAAACATTATTAAACATTATTGAGTGTAATTGTATCCTGTCTGAGTTCTTTAAAACAACATTTGAAACTATAAAAAACAAAACCCTCTGAGTGTTCCTCCAGAATCAGCCCCCAGCCAGAGAGAGAGCTGAAAAACATTTGATTAAGATTTAGATCTTATTGCCTGTGTTGTTCTTACTCTGGGGGAATCATTTTATTTATGGTCTGCTCCAAGTGAAAAATTTCTAGCAAACTGGGCTCAGATGGCACTCAGCAATCAGGTGTTTGTTATTTTTGTCACTTGCAAATTTGGAATTGTTTTATAGACATTTTGGAAGCAAAATGCATCTACCATTGGGGTCTCTAGGTTGGAATTGTGAATTCCTCTCTGAGATTTCCAGTGTGCCACATGATGAATGGTCCTGGAACTCAAAAGTTGCTACAGCAAGGGCAGTTCACGATGTGAACATGTTTCTTTTAATTTGTGATATTCTTGTGTTTTCAGCATCTTACAGTGGAATGCCAGGTTGCTGCACTTTTCAAGTCAGAGAGTCTAAGTGCCTCAGTGCCTATTTTGCCCTGTTAGTAGTAGTGAAATCAAAATGTGAAGAAATTAGGTTAGAAAAAAATCTGAAAAACAAACATTTATCTCGAAGTGTTTTGATGCTATGCTAGACTTCACATTAGAAATTTAAGCCAAATCAAAATATGTAATGATAACAACTGATGTTGACATAATGATTTAAGATTTGGAAAATACTTTGTATGCAGTATCTCTTCTCAGTCTCATAACAACCCTGTGAGGGAGATGTGAGAGGTATAATCCTTGTTTTATAGATGAGAAAACTGAGGCATATAGGTTATGTTACTTAACTAAGGTCACATACTTTAGTATCTGAGGTAAGATTTATACTCAGAGGGCAATTAAGTGGCACAGTGTATAAGAATACTGGTCTTAAAGTCAGGAGTTCAATCCATTCTGTATTCAGTCAATTCTGAGTTCAAATCAGACTCTGCCTCACAAAAAGAAAAAAAAAAAGAGGGGGTGGCTAGGTGGCGCAGTGAATAGAGTACCAGCCCTGGAGTCAGAAGGACCGAGTTCAAATGTGGCCTCAGACTCTTGACACAAAACTTGCCATGTGACCTAGGGCAAGTCACTTAACCCCAATTGCCCTACCTTCCCCCCTCCAAAAAGCAAAAAAAACCATTTGAACTCAGGTCTTCCTGATCCAAATTTAATACTTTATCCATGATAAATTTGTTCTTTTCTGTAAATTATTACTTCTAAATAATAGTGAAAACTTAGAAATAAAAATCTAGAAAAATAAAATATATTAAAAGCAAAATGCATACAACCTCACAGCAAATGGCAGACCATTCTTTTCAAATTGCCCTAAATTTTCATTTCTTTATTATAAGCTGAACAATCACAAAGTTTCTTCCCATTGCAGCAGATCTGTATAGTTCAGCCAAACAAAGATTTGGTCAGCTTGGTTTTGCATTATAGAACCTAAGATGATAGTCCTCCAGAACTACTTGTTGTTGTTGTTTTTTTTTTTTTTTGGAGGGGGGATGTAGTAAGAGAGGGAGAGAAAAGAACAGGAGCTGGGGGCATGGAGTTCCACTATTCTCAGGGTTTTATAACTAGCCTCTGGTTCAGAGACCTGGCTGAATGTTTCTGTCATGCCTAATTCAGATTTTGTCACATGTATACATCACTTAAATGTGATTTCACAATCTGTAATTGAATTTTGAGGATTGCTATGGTCAATAACTAAAAGAGTACCTTCTCTTAATGAGGTGCAAGGTTTCTATTTTTTCTCCTTAAACAAATGCATGCTTGCACACATGCACACACACACACACATACATACACACACACACAGACACACACACACAGAGCCTATTTCCTATTGATCAGGCACCAGCCCTGTATATCTGGGCAATTCCTTCTTGATCTAGATTGGTTGATGTGTCATCTTGGTGTCAATAGGTGGGTTTTCTCCTTTCTTTAGAAGCAGATCAGAGGCTTGGAGGAATGGCGGTTCATGTATTACAGTAGAAAATGTAGACCCATGCCTTGCATGCTGGATTTAATCACTGGGCCACTGCTTAAACTATGATTTAACTTACTCAGGTGGTTGGCATTTAACTTTGTAGGATCTTCAAACTTTATGCCATTGTGGTCTTTCAGATTATGAAGAATTTTATTAGAAATAAAGTCTGTTAATGGATACCATTTGGTGGTGGTGGTTGGGGTTTCTCTCTGTTTTTTTTTTTCTGTGAAAAGCTTCTTGAACCATGAAGTCAATTCTGTTCTCTCTGCTTGATCTCAGGGGTCAAGCAATGAGTACAAGTGGGTGCAGACAGATTTAGGCAGAAAAGTGATCAGATAAATAGCAGGAGAGTCAAGAGTGAGCAGAATCCCAGAGGGACGTGGTTAGCAGTGTCAAATGTGGCAAAGAAGTCATTTAGAAAGATGAGCACTAGAATGCACTATCTCTTCATCTCCACCTCATAGATTCTCTCTTAAAGACACAACTCAAGTATCATTTTCTACAGAAAGTCTTCTCTGTTTGTACAAATTGTCAATGTCCTTATTCTTTAATTTTATGTAACATGCTTTTAAAAATTTATTCTGTATATTTTTATTTATGTACATATTGTCTCCCCTAATTGAATGTAAACAGTAGAGATTTCTTAATTCTTTCTGTTCATATTCTCAGCACCTAGTATAGTGTGTAATACAAAGTAGATGCTTAATAAATATAAGTGATTGATTATCCTCTAATACGTGGACACAAGTGCCACAAGGGGACACTTTCCTTCCTATTTTGAAGAGGGGGGAATTGTCTGTGCTCACTAGTGTACATCAAATTAATTTTGATATTCTGAAACTTTAGCAATAGGGTTCTAGAAAAACCATGTCCCTGGGAAGGTGTACATATGAAAAATGTGTCATCCAAGACACCTAGGGAGATGGATTGAGTTAATACCTGAAGCAATCAGGAAATAATTATTCAATGGGTTCAGGAATCATCTGCCCTTTCTGAAAATTTTCCATTAAGTAGAGGTGTCCTTTAGATAGAGCTTAATGGAATACCCAGTTGATAAACAGACTTCGAAATAGGAAACAGGATATCTAGTGGCTCTTGCAGGAGGGATGATGGAAGAGATTATCTCCAGGAAATGGCGGTTAGAGCCACTGAGGCTGCAGACTCACTGGCTATATGTCTTCCAGGAGGTTATGGGACTAGATACTGGTCTAAAAACAGAGGTAGAACAGAAGGCTTCCTTTAAAGAATAGGACTAGCTTTAATAACTAGCTAAGGACATCTATTTCAAGCAAACCACCTGGAAGGGAGAACTACGCTGAGGGCAGGATAACTGGAGCTATTAAGACTTTCACTCATGTAACATAGGTGACTTCAAAGGTCAGAGAAGGATGATCTGGTACTCATGAGAAGATTTTTAGCAGACAACTAGAAAAATATCTTTCTGATCCAGAGCCAGGGGCAGGGTAACATTTCCCAGGGCCTAGCACAATTGACAACTTCAGTGTGAGTAAGGGGAATGGTCCTTTCTTGAGAGGCTAGGACCAATGAGAGACATCTTTGAGGGAAGGTAAATTAGAAAAGCACTTTTTCCCGGATATAGAAAACATGTGGAGATAAAGTTCTAAAAAGATTTTGAATCCCAAAGCACACTTGCCAGACAAAGTCTAACTTGGAAAGAATTCTCTTAACTTCACTGAGTATCCAGCCTTTAAAGGATCATGACTGGATGACTCTGAGAAGAAAAGAAATGAGATTAGTCAAGGCTAGGAAATATCAAAGCCTATTTCCATTTTATATGAACTATTGAACTATTATATGAACTATTATATAGTTGGGCAGTACTGCCCCACTATTCCTTTCTCTTTGTTAATATTTAAGTAATCTACTAAAAATAGTATTGTTCTAAAATAGAGACCCTAGTATTTAATTCTGCCTCATTTAAGATATCAATTTACTATGTTCTATTTTATTCAGGTTGTCAGAAAGAAAATAGCAAAATGAATAATTTCTAATAAATTGCATAGAATACAATTACTAGTAAGATATTAGGATAAGTTTTAGTCAGAGAAACATAGACTGCCTAGCATGATTCTGCTAGAATTAGATTGAAATTGAAACAGCAGGAGGTGGTAGGAGAACATGCCTTTCATTGAATTATATTTTGTGAGATCTGCTACAGAACTTCTGTGATGAAACACATGCTCTGGTTAGAGTAAATTGTATTTTATGGGATCCAAGTGGTAGTTGTGAGATTTCAAGGTTATTTTTCTTCTGTGCCTTATAGTTCACTTTGCCAGGAACAGTTCCTGGATAAGCACCAACATAGATTCTTTCGGACCTGGGAATCCAGATGTAAAGGATGGGGCAAGGTCTATGCTTGGAAAATTTTGCTTATATGGTACCTAACACATTCCAACAATTAACAACCTGGATGTGGTTGTTGTTGTTGTTGGTCAATATGATGATGATATTTAGGGCCTGACTGTAGAGGACTTTAGTGTATTTGAAGAGCTCAGAGTATCCCTTTGAAATCATCAGTTGAATGATTTTCTTGAAATTATGAAAATTAAGTAACACATGTAAAACATGTTGTTAACATCAAAGTGCTATATAGATACTCGTTATTATTATTATTCTTGTTATTTTGATCTTCTACCCTCCCCGTTCTCTATGTCACCATGAAATTTACTACATCATTCCTATACATTGCTTCCAATTCAAACATGGCATCACCATGAAATACTGCTCTGAGTTGATACAGCCCATCTTAATGCTGCCAGTTGCACTACTAGCTTTCATAGCTACAAAGACATAATGAAAAAACAAACAAACAAGCAAGCAAACAGAAAAACTTAAGTTGATCTTGACTGAAAACATAGATCTTGGCTGAGATTATCCTTTCTTCTCCAAAATCTCAATAGACTGAGGAAGAGAAGAAACTCAGAGGAGAAATGTACAGAAACTGGGCTCAGGCAGCATCTGTCAACAGAAAGCATGAACTCCAATTCAATTTCAAAATTAAACACTTAATAAGCATTTAATAAATGCTTCCTGCATGTCAGACGATGTGCTAGGCAAAGGAGAGTCAGAGACAAAGGACAAAAATAGCCAATAAACCAATCAACAAGCTATTAAGACATCACGTGCCAAGCACCGTGCTACGTACTGGGCATTTAAAGGCAATCATGAAGTAGGCCCTTCCTTCATGGACCTTACATTCAATTGGAGGAGACAGCATTTAATTGTTAAAATAGGCATAGTGATAAGGACTAGACCTATGATTTCATTAGTGTAGGACCTACCAGTTGAGGAAACTTCTTTGTTTGTTACAAATACAGGCTGGTGGTTTCTTTGCATCTTAGTATCTTAGAGAATTGCCTCAGTCACTAAGAGAGAGCATAAGAGGGATGGCCAGATCAGCACAGTGTATTTTGGACTTGAATCCAGTACTTCATGGTTCTAAAGTCAGCTCCCTAAACAAGAATGCCTCTCTGCCCTTTGTACATATAGGACTCTCTCTCTCTCTCTCTCTCTCTCTCTCTCTCTCTCTCTCTCTCTCTGATTCTGACTCTGACTCTGTCTTTGTGTTTGTCTCTTCTTCTCTTCTGTTTTTATCTATGCCTCTCTGTCTCTCTATCTTCTGTTTTTGTCTATGTCTCTCTGTCTCCTTCTGTCCCTGTTTCTCTGCTCCTTGTATATGAATGGCTCTCTCTCTCTCTTTCTCTCTTTCTCTCTTTTTCTCTCTCTCCCTCGATATAGATACACCTGTGTGTGTGTGTGTGTGTGTGTGTGTGTATGTGTGTGATAAAGAAAAGTCTTGGGAGGAAGGACACTAGAGCTGAGGGCGATCAAGAAAGACTTCATTAATAAAACAATCCCTGATCACTTACTCACTAGAGAGTGTATTGTGTATTTTCTCCTAGGGAAGTGAGACAACATGTAAACAGGTATAAGTAAATACAAAGTAATTTGAAGGTTGGGAAAGCACCAGTGACTTGGGAGGAAGGGAGAGATGAAGAAATTGTCATTTGAGCTGACAATGAAGAGTGCTAAGGAATTGATAAGCTATAGGTAAAGAGGAATAGCATTTCAATTATAAGCCATGGCTGAGTGTCTCCTAGTTATGGGTTTTCATAGATCAGTGTTGTTACTTTGGCCTCGAGAATTACTATCTTTTTGGTTCATATTGTTCCTTGACATGTTTACTCCAGGAAACCTTTTGCATCATTGAGGAGCATCATAGATTTGTGAAATAGATAAAATGTAAGTAAAACTCTTAGAATAAGCACCTTCCATTCTGTTTGGTATGTAAGCCTGTTTAAGCAAGATTCAAAAAGAACCAGCGTATACAACATGATGATTTATAGTGGAACCCCAAAAGTGACTCCTTAAGACCTACACAATTAGGAAGAGTAAAAAATAAGTTGAAAGACGATATCTAAAAGGAGGCACATGTGAAATTTGTAGAAAAATGAAACCAGCCTCAGACTATTGAGGTAAAATTATTTTCCTCCTTTGTCAATTTACAGCATATTGCATATGTGTGTGTGTGTATGTATGTATTTAAATCTTCAATACATCCCTAAGAGATAGGGGGTAATTATGAATCATTATTTCTACATACATTTGATGAAAAATATTTATTCATAGCATACTATAATATTGAGCCACTGGTGACAATTTTGTATGCAGATAGCACTCAAAGGTGCATTTAGTTTAAATTTTGAATATCTTTTATTTTGGATTTTGTATGGTTTTTTTATATTAGTTGTGTTGCTTTTCAGAAAGTTTAGTAACTAGACATTCTCATGACAGCTGCTATCAGAATCCTAACCAATGAGTATGAACATTTTAATTAATTGTTTCTAAAAGAAAACAAAGGTGAATATTGATAATATTGCATTTTTAATATGTGTCTGTGTGTGGACACCCAGAACATACAAAGAGATCAGAAATAGAGTGGTATTTTACATGTTACATTTGGGGCATAAGACGTAGGCCTTCATACCACAACATCTCAAAACTAGAAGACACTTTACAAATAATTCAATCCAAACTCCTCCATTTGAAGATATGGGAGTTTAGAGAGATTTAGTTACAGGAGTATTCAATATTTTGAATTTTTACTTTATAGTTTTATCACTAGGATGGGTCTTAAAGATCATGTAGTTTAGTCTTTGTTTTCTTTTTATGAAATAAAATCATGAGGCCAAATAACTTGCCCAAAATCACACAGGCAAGAAGTTGCAGAGCTAGAATCTGTACAATGATCTGCTGAGTCCCGATTCCATGTCCTTGTCCCTATACAATCTTCCATTCAATTGAGCTGTGTGCCCTACAGCTGATATTTCTTTCTTTACATAACATATTCTGATTTCCCATCTTTTTTTATTCTTTCCTCTATAGTCAATTTTAAATTGGCTATAAAATCAGAATTCATCTTTGGATATGAAAAAAACATTTTTGTTCTATGGAGAATTTTATTCTACCCTCTTTTTGTTAATTATTTTCCTGTTACACTCATATTTCTTCTCACCTTAATGTATCCCTTTCTTTCCCTCTGTCAGAGTAGTGTTGATGACCATTGGGAGAAAATTCATGGATATCTGTTCTGGGATAAAAGGATCTATATGAATTGGGCAAAATAAGCCCACAGCTACTTTATCCAATCTCTCTTCTAATTACATACTTACCTTTACTTCCTTCCTGTAAAATTAATTTACCCTTGGCTCATATGTAATTTCATTTATATATTGGGTTTATTCTGATGTCTCTATATCCTATCCCCCCTTTCTCTTTCCTTTTCTCTCATCCCTCCCCTCTCTCATCTATATTAACAGCAATGTTTTCATTTCACCCTATTAGTTTTAAAAATCAGGTGAAATATCTATTCTGTTCTCTTTTATACCATGCCTAATATCTGATCTCATGAAAATAGGTACTTTCTAAATGTTTCCTCGTAATAGGAATGATGAGGTAAAGCGTTCTCTCAAAAGCTGCTTTCTTTTCACTCAATATTTTTATTTGTATTTTTCCTCTTATCCTTTCAATGGATATTGAGAAGGGATTTTCTAAAAGCATTAGCTTCACTTCAAATACCCAAAGCTATGTTTGAAATTGAATATTCTAAGAAAGGCATTTAATAATGGAGATGATATAACAGGAATGGGTCCCTGGAGGGCATGAACTTTGACTTCTTCCTCTTTCCATTCTGCAGAGTACCTAGCACAATTCATAGCACATAGTAGGTATGTGATAAAATATTTGTTGGAAGGATGAATGTGTATTTACAAATTAATCACACATATGAACATGTATATAATTAGCAAAATATTACCTTCTGACTTATTCATAAAAAAAGAAAAAAAATTAAATTAATGAATATTTCTCTTTATACTCACATTTACAAAAGAAACAATTTGATAATATTAGTCTCTGATTTTGACCGTTCAGTAAAAATATATATAAAGATCTTTAGGGGAGTAACCGATCTTTTTTTGTCTTTTATATTGCCATTGTTTAACCCATACCTTGAGCATAGTAAGCCCTTGATAAATGTTGGTTGGAATTGTTGGTTGAGAATAGTTTTATATTTTTATAAATGGGCTAGGATGTACTCAGCCTTCGTTTCCCCTGCAGGAAGCCAACATCAACAACCCCCTTTCATTCTATATGTCTTATTGCTCCAAATATAGGCCTTAAGTTTTGTTCAAAATGTGATTTCTATTACATTTGAGGTCTGTATATAATCTTGTTCTTATTACTGAGAACCGTTCTGAATGACATCTGGTACAACAATTAGGAAGAAGGGGGCAACAGTGAAAATGATAAATAATTTTGAATGACAATTTGTTTTTGTCTAGACCTGTGATTTCATGTATATTGTTCTCCCACTAAGGAAACATCCTCTTCTAATGCAGATCTGCAAGCTATTAGGCAATGAGGAACCCAAGATTGTCAGTTACCTGGGGGCACTGAGAAGTTGTGACTTGTGTGGGGTATACAACCAGTGTATGTCACAAGTGGAACTTCAATTCAGGTTTTCTTGATTGAACTGTAATCTTTTTTACTTAAAGGCTGGTTCTCTCTCTGCTCTGCCAAATTGAGTGATTTTTTTTTTTTAATCATGGAACACTTTCTGTGTGCTACATCAGGTTATGCCACTAATATGAAAACTGGATAGTGTGGTTCTTAAACTCTCTTGTGTCGTGGGCCCCTTGGGCAGTTTGGTGAAACCTATAGACCCATTGGAGCATAATATTTCTAAGATGCATAAAATTAAATATGTAGCATTAGTAAGGAAATCAACTGTATTGAAATACAGTTATCAAAATAGTCTTTTTAAAAAGTTTATAGATCTCCGCGTCCAGGGAGAAGAAAACCACTGGATTTAAGAGTTGAAGGTAGCATTATAATTTTCATTTTTATATGAATTTCCCACTACATCCTCATCTAAAGAGTAATAGAACTTGGAAAATGGAAGAAAATGGAAGCCTAGTCTACATAATCTAGCGTAATAAGAATTCAACAGAACATTCTTAGCCTTTTGAGGCTACTCTGCATATATTAGCAATTTACTACCTTTGTATGTTGTCTATATTATTTAATACCTAGATAGGTCATTCTGTTTCCTCCCTTCTCTGAAGACTCATCCTTTGGAACAGTTTTAAGATGCTGAAATTAATAAAAAATAGACAGGAATTTATGGATTTGATTGCTGAATAATTTAAAAACCTAAGTTTTTAAAATGTTGTCTAAACTTGTTAGTCATGTTTTCTAACATATTTGTGACAGAATTAATGGAGGAGCTTAGAAAAGTTGCTGTTTCCTTTGTTCCATCTTGGCCCCGCCTCTCTTTTCTAACATATTTGGAATTCATAAATACAGAAATGAAAATGTAAAAAAAAAAATGAAGAGGATTTTATAAATATTTAAATTTGCTCATGTTACATGTATTTAATCCTTTTGATTTTACAAATCTCCAAACAAGATTTTAATCATTGAAAAGTGGAATTTATCATAACATGCCATACTACTACAAACAGAGAAGCCTTGTCTTAAAAAATTTTTAGGTACCAAGTGTAAGGTATTTGTTAGAGAAGAAATATTCATTCAAATAAATAATACCTCATAGTATGTTGTAAATTTTTCTCCTCCTCAAACGATTTTCATGTACATCATACAAAGCTCTATTGCTTGGATTTAGCCTGAAAAATTATCTTTGTTAATTAACAATACTAAGGTTTATAAAAATGAACTTTGAATTAATCAAGTTTAAATTATTCATCATTTTTGGTCAAAGGGCAATAGGACATTGAGTTGCCTAGGGCATCAAAAATCGTCTGAAGTATTTTAGTGTCAATTTCCATTTAGAGGCATGGTATATGAGATGGAATACTGGACTTGGAGCCAAAGATTCCTGGGTTTACAGCCTGTCTTTGACACTTAATAGCAGTTTGACCACAGGTGAGGGGCCTGGGGAGAAGGAAAGGACAAATCACTTAAACTCTCTAATCCCCAGGTAACTCCCTAAAATTTATCTACTAAGTTGCAGATGGTTCTCTTTTTTGTTTATGGACAGAATCACGGGTTCTTGGCTGCAATGCTGACTTTTTTGGATTAAATCTGCAATTTTATCAGTGTTTCTCTTCCTGGAGAGGAAATTTTTCTACAAAGTGGATGAGCATCTTCTCACTAAGTTATATTCTTAGAGCAACCCCAAGAACTGAGAGGTCAAATGACTTCCTAGGGACACATAGCTAGTATGTGTCAGAAATGGGGTTTTATTACTCCTTAACCAGCTCTCTACCCACTATACTACACTGCCTCTCAGTATTAGTTCAGCAAATTTTTAAGTGAAGTATAGCTTATGATGAATTATCTTATTATTACCTTAGAACTCGTCTTTTTCAACTATTTCTCAAAAATAATGGAGTTTAACTTGTGTTATCTTTGTAATCATATCATTAAGATCATAGTTTAAAAAATAGAATTAGAATGCCCACAAAAGTATTACTAGATAATACCTTCACCAGGAGTTACATATCACAATAAATGCAAATAGTGCTTTTGAAGTAATTCACAATACAATGGATCTTAAGAAGATAAATATTACTTTATTGAATTAGATTATATCTCTTTTTATGGTCACCATTTTTCTTATACCTAACTACTTTTGACATTCTATCTCATTTCTTCATTGTTTAATTTTAGGTTAGTTTTTATTTGTTGTTTTATTGAATAGAAGGAGAGATGTGTTGTGTTTTATTCATGTTTAATATAGTTTATTTTCCCTCCAATTACATGCTAAAACAGTTTTTTAACCTTTGGCTTTTTTTTTTTTTTTAACATTTTGAGTTCTAAATTCTGTCCCTGCTTTCTTTCCTCTTCTCCTCCCCCCTCACTGAGATGGTAAGCAATCAGATATAGATTATATATGTGCAATCATGTAACAAAATTAATGTGAGAAATTTTTTTTTTAAATTTCAAATAAATTGCTTTCAACAGCTGGAAAATTAATAGGTACGAAAGTGACCTCGGGAAAGAAAAGTGTTTGGATAATGGGCAGTAGGAAGAAATATTTCTTTCTTTTTTATTAGACTCAACTATTTGGGCTGTAGGCTCTCAGTAAGGAAAGGCGCTACTCAATCTACAATAGTCACAAGAGACTGACATAGCTTGTGCCATAAGATCAGGTATTTATAGAACAGGCGAATTTCTTACGTGTTTTAAATGTTCAATGTTAATATCACTTTTTATCCTGGAAGCTTTCCCTAACTGCTCCCTTCGCCCTTCCTTCTACCTTTTTGGCTTGGGTTTCACATAATACAGTTTTTCACCTCTCTAAGACACTTAACAATTAATGATATATTGTAGTATTTAGTGTTGTTTTGTCTGGATCTTTGATTTCATTATATTATGTGGAGCCTCCTTTGACCAATGCAGTTAGGCAAGTTCTTTTGAAATTTAGAGTTTTAGAGAACTGTCTAGCACACCAAAAACTTAAATGACTTTTGTAGGACTTGAATCCTCTTCTTGACTTCAAGGTTACTTCTTTATCCACTACACCCCACATTACCTCTCAACTTATAGTTCTCCAGATGTATGTCCTCCTGTTAGATTTTAATTTCAATAAGATTGAGACTACGTCTTCTCTAAATTTTATATCTTGCATTTCATTATCACGGAGCTCAGCATGCACTGGGTATCTGGGTATGTGGGTATGTACTGTTGGATTTACAGCTATCCTTCCACATTGGGCTTAGGGCTGTAACACCCCCACAATCTGAAAAATCCATAAAATTTTTTGGTTCTCCATTTATACCAAAGAAGTCTGAATTATTATTATATTAGAAGATAAAATGTGTTGATATTATACAATACTGTACGTTTATTTTAGGTGTTTCTGAGTTTCTAAACTTTTTCTGTGCTGCTGCTTATCTTTGTGCGTCATTTGTGGCTTCCACAAAACTCTGCAAAAATTTAATTTCTTATGCTAACCCATGATGTATCAAAACCATGATGTGGAAAGTTGGGATATGGAAGGGCTAACTGTAATTGAATTAAGTGATCTGTGTCAAAATTTTGATCACACCTGACTTCCTCTGATTCATTGCTCATGTTTAAGTCTGTTCCAGGGTTTGATTTCTTCAGGGACTTTTGTCATGGATACCTCAAGCTTGAATAGGGCGGACAGGTCTGCCGAGTTCATTTGGAAAACAAACAAAAAATCAAACTAAAAATCTTCAGAGTTGTGAAGAGAGGTAGAGGTGTGGCATTGGAACTGAGCAGTTATGTATAAGGATCTACCAAGACCCCTTCTTGAAGACATGGTTGTAACCCACATATTTAGAAGAACGATCCCTTTAACATTGTGTAACATGAAGTCATGAGTCGAATACTCTTTGCCGTAGTAGAATGAATGACCATATATAACTGAATCACTCAGTGGTTTAATGGGGAAAACAATCCAAAGGAAGAATTTATTCTCATGTAATTATTTGCAACAATGTGTATTTTTTGTTACTATGGACTTTAAACTCGATATTATTTAGTTCATATCATTAAACATTTATTGACTATTTTCTGAGATGCACTAAACCAGGCACTGAGGATACAGAAGGAAAAAAATCCTCAAGCAATTTACATTTTACTAGGGAACATGAGAAAGAATGCAATGTAAATCATTATTGTTTTGGGTTCATATTTTGTCACTTTCGGCAACTCCAAGTGCAGAAAATCATTCCAATACAGATTGACAACTTTTTTTTTTAACTTAAGACTATTAGAGACTTGCCTGGTGTACTGATGGGTTAAGAGACATCACATATCCCAGATGTGTCAAAGGCAAGAGGATGGCTTTTCTGTGTTCCTCATGTTCATTCTTTGATACAAAAAATATTCCTTCACATTCATACATTATGTATTTGTAGCCGTTCCCCAATCAATGATGTATACTTTGTTTCCGATTCTTGGCTACTACAAAAAGTACTGCTATAAATATTTTGGTGTATACAGAGACATTGTTTAGTCAATGACCACTGGTAGAATCTTAAAGGGTAAGGATATTTCACCTATTTTGTTTATACAACTCCAGATTGCTTTCCAGAAAAGTTATACTAATTCACTATATCAAAAATGTAATGCAGTTGAGTGGTGAAGTATATAGAGTACTGGACCTGGAGTCAGGAAGACTTTAGCTAAAATATTAGCTATGTGACCCTGGGCAAGTCACTTAACCTCTGTTTGCCTCAGTTTCCTCATCTGCAAAAAGAACCTGGAAAAGGAAATGTCAAACTTATTCAATATCTTTGCCTAGAAAACCCCCAAAATGGAATCGTGAAGAGCTAATTTGAAATGACTGAACAACAAATAAGCTATGCACTAGAATACAAAGAAAGGCAAACACATTCCCTGCCCTCAAGGAACTTACATTCACATGGGGAAACAATATATAAATAACTAGGTACATAAAAAATTTTCAAATTATGAATTAATGCTGGCAATGCTCCATAGAGGCAGCATTGTGCAACAGATTGGCAGCAGGCCTCAGAATCAAGATTATCTGGGTCCAAGACCTTCTGTTTGCACAGACTGCATATGTGACTCTAAATAAGCAACTCTCAGTTCTTTAGCCACACCCAGTCAGACTCTGAATTTCTAAGCAAGTGCCTAGCTATTCCCTATACAACAGAAATCTCAAGTCCAGACCCCTGCTTCATTCCTCCCCACCTGAAAAAAAAATAGCTCCAAATATACATCTGTTTATCTGAAGATCTGAACTTCCTTGTGAAATCTACAAAAAGGAATATCCGACCATGCCAGATATTGTGGTGGAGACAAAGGGATATGAAGGACAGAGACTCTACCCCCAAGGAGCTAACAATGTGTCTGGGACATATAAAAAGTGAACTATTAGAAGATTTCCATAATAACCTAAGATAGCAATGCAAGAGAGACCTCCAAGGCAGGCCATGCTTAATTGCCAAATGAGTGGTATGGGTTTCAGTAAACAAAGAGGTTTTTGTGGGTGGTAGCAGTAGTGTGGCCTGGGCATTTTCCATGTAAAGGAGGGAACCATGAAGCTGGTTCATGGTCAAAAACCACAATGTCAAAATGTGAAAGAGTGCACCCATGTGTAAATGATCTAACCAAGACTTAGTTGGAAAGAATAAAAGAAAATGGATGAGGAGTTCCAACAATGTATCAGCTGTGGCCTGAGCATAAATACATCCTGAGCCTTTGTCTGACAGGGATTTGGACATGTTCTATTCAGCACCATTTATTTGCTGAGACCACTGCTTCCTGCCAGGCCTGGTTATGGTTATGGTGGAGGAACAATGCTATGGCCCAAAATGAGTTCACTGGTTCCCAGGGAGTCTAGCACTTAACCTAAGATCTGACTGTGGTCCGCCTTTGAGGTCTCTCTTGCATGCTTGCTCAGGTTATTATCGAACTCTTCTAATAGTTAATTTTTTTTATATGTCCCAGATACATTGTTGACTCCTTGTTATTAATTTTTGAAGCAACAACTGTTCATTTATTTATTTTTATTTTACCAGTTAAATTCTGTGACCTGGTCCTCGTGTATTTCATATGACTTCCGCATGAAGCCCATTAAGAAATGGCCATGGGTAATCTAAGGACCACCAGGCTCCGTCACTGCCAAATACAAGGCTGGATGAGCCCAGCACTCCGTGTCTGAATGCTGCGAGACAGTCTAAATGTTCTGTCCTGTTCTGTCCTGTTAAAGCAATCCGCCTCTCTCTGTGCTTTTCCAGATTGAAGAGCCCCGGACAGGGAAAAGTCGATTGGCCAGTAGATGGCAGTGTGAGAGTGGGGAATTCAGATCCGGCCCCACTTTGCATGAAGCTAGTCCAATAAAAATGGCTTTTTGACTTGGAAGCACTAATGAAAAGAACCGTCAGCCAGACTTTTGTCTTGCAGCCAGGTTCCTGCTCTTGAAAGCCAGGGCAAACCACAGGTGCTGCTTTGCAAGTGCTTTGTCTGAAACCGGGTTGCTCCCATCCCCTGGCACTTGAATCTTTCCCCTCCCCACCACTCCCCAGCCTGAAGTTGGAGAACATATGTGTGCTGCTCATTTACTCAGAGCCACGCAATCTGCCAATCATCCTGTACATCCTTGCTTTGTGCCTGGGGAAAAGCTTCTCACCACTCAGCAGCCGTCCCTGTACTCTTCTGCCCTCTTGACAGAGTGCCAGCCCCTGCCTGGGAACCACACATTTAAACCCACATGGTGGAGGTCTGAAGCCTGTTCATCTTCAGGTCTCAGAATGATCCCCATCGTTCTCTCTTCCCTAGACCCCAGAAATACAAGAGGGTGACTGGAGGGGGTTGGGTTGCAATTCTGAGCTGACAAGTTTGGCTACTCATGGGAAGACTGCTTCCTGGAGCTGAGAGAATATTCCCCATGGCTCATCCAGTAATGGGTTCTATTCAGAATCCTTGAGAAGTCATGCAAAATAGGGCACGCAGGCAGGAATCTAGGCTTGGTTTTGCTTCTTCATAGTATAACTACTCCTGATTGTGACAGCTTTTACCTTTGGCAGGATTTTAAATTTGTAGCTAGTGACACAGCTTTTTAATCTCTCTTTTTGCAAGAGGTTATGAAAAGAGAATATGTTTTTCCTCAAGTACATTGAACAGAGAAGGGCTAACCTAAACCTTTGATGTTCTCAGCACAGTCTTTACTAGAAGAGAGATCATAATTCTAGAAGCTCATTGCTGTGCATTGTCCTAATTCTGGAACTGCCACAGAGGTAGAGGGTTAGGATCTTGATGGTTAATGTGGTTTTCTGGGTCAGTGATGTTCCAAAAAAACATACCAATATTACTTTGGTCATATGTGCAAGAACAGAAAATTTATACTTCTAATTGTTAAAATACATGAAAGCATCTGAAGCATTTTTCATATTTTCATATGAGGGAATTGTGTGATATAGTAGGTTATAATTTCAGCTCTGATACAAACTTGTGAGGTTCACATTGCAAGCGGTTGTGTCATGCCACAGGGAAGTGTTTGAGGCTGGGGAATTAGTTGGGTCACGTGGAGGTCAGGGCATATCACACTGTCCCCTGCCAGGGGATACTGCATTGCTCAGGACTCTCTTGCATGGGTTTACCCTCTGTTCCTGATTGGCATCTCCACACCTTGGGGCCTTCATACCCTTGTAATTGCATTCCCCCTCTCGCAACTCTGTTCAGCTGGGTTCTATCACATGTGGTAGATGGATCTGGGGTCTATTTAAGACCTAGGGCTGGGAGGCATCTTGGGAAGCCTGCCTTAGTGTATGGTTTCCCCATGGAGAGACCTTAATAAACTTTTCTGTTTAGACCTCAGAGCTGTGACTCTTCTGTTCCTGAAAGGAACGCTAGTGTCGTTGAGTTGTGTGTGAAACCAGTTGCCTCTGCTGGTAAGTTAGGGCACTCTAAGAGAGAACCCTGACACAAACTTACTTCTGGGGGTTGAGGCAAGTCGTTTAATGATTGGGTCCTTAAGTTCGTCATCTATAAAATAGGGTAAGGGGAGAAAGGGAAATGGGTTTAAATAATCTGAAATATAGGTTCCAAATCCTGATTTCAGATAAACCTGCTCCTTTAAGGGCAGAAGACACATAACCATTATTAATTGGACCAATTTTTGAAGGATTCTGTGCTTATGTACCTAATGTACATAGTAAACTATCATTTTCTGATGGTCTTTGATTATTTGAGTTCTTAAACCTTTTACAGTATCATAGAATCATATAGAGAGAAGGGCTCTCAGAGGCCTATCTCTTAACATAAAGCATGCATGACTGCCCTTTTCTCATCCTTGATAAGTGGTCATTCAGGTCCTACTAGGATCCCTCTACCTTTTAAGGTAGCATATTCCATTTTGGGACACCTCCAGTTTTTTAGAAAGTTGTTCTTTTTTTGTTTGTTTTATTTTTTGTCACGCAAAATTTTGTTACCTGAATGCATTGCTCACAGTTCTGCTGTCTGAGCCCATGGGGAAAAATAAATTGTAATCTCTTTCTAAATTGTAATTCCTTTGTCATAAAATTTTTTTCCTCACAAATTGCCTTGATTATTTTTACAGGGAAATGGAATATTGAGTCAGGAAGGACCTCAGATGTCAATTCATCCATTCAATATCTGAGTGTGAGTCATCTCTTTACTATTTACAAATATGAATCACCATCACTTGACTAACTTATACTTGTGAGAACTTTGTACCCTTGTTTAATTAAAAAACATATTGGCATCTTAAAAAAACACAAACTACATACAAAACCATCTCCTGAACCTATAATCTCAAAATATTAAGGATCCTCAAAGGTCATTTAGTCTAACCTATAATTAAACAAGAATCTCCTTTACAACATATTCAACAAGTGGTCAACCTGCTTTTGTTTAATGACCTCTACTGATTATCCACAATAGCAGCCCATTCTATTTTAGGATGCTTCTAATGGTTAGTATGCTTTTCCTTATATTAAGTTGAATTTTGACTTCCTGAATATTTATCCATTGATCCTAGTTCTTCCCTCTGTGACCAAGAAGAACAAGTCTAATTCATCTTTTAGGTGACAGCCTTCCAAATAATTAAAGATGACTGGCATGTCACATCAGCTCTACATTTTCTCTTCTTTAGGCCAAATATTCCAAGTTCTCACACAAACTGAACTCAAGATCCTTCATCATTCTGGTTACTTGAATCTGGATCTTCTCCAGATTATCCATGTGTTTTCTAAATTGCGCAGCCCCAAATTGAACAAAATATTCCGTATGTGGTTTTACCAGTAGAGTAGGGCTGTCACAATTCACATTCTAGATGATGGCCTTCCTTTAAAAGCAGATTAAAATCATATTTGCTTTTTTGGCTACAACATAACAAATAAATTTTATTGGCTTTGGGCTTTGGTTCACTAAAATATTAAATATCTACTTAAGACATCCCCTCTATTTAATCTATTTGAAATTGATTTTTGAACCCAGTATACATTTTCATAGATATTATTTAAATTCATCTTGTTAGATTTTTCACGATCTTCTTCTTCATCATCATCATCATCATCATCTTCATCTTCTTCTCCTTCTCCTCTTTTCCTCCTCCTGTACTTCCTCCTCCTCCTCTTCTCCTCCTCCTATTCTTCCTCCTCCTCCACTTTCTCCTCCTCCTTCCTTCTCCGTCTCAATCCTTCTCCTTCTCCCTCTACTTCTCCTCCTTCTCGTACTTTGATGCCTCTTCATTCCTCTACAATCTTTTAAAAATCACTGATATCATAATAATGACTCATCAATCAAATTGACTAATTCATTCAGTTCCCTAACTTAAAGCTCATCCTGGTGTCTTAAATTGATCAAGGGGAACTAAGTGCTCTTTTTCTACATTCTTTGCTTGAAGACTTCCTGTGAATGGACCTTATTATTTACCAAGGCTATCTGCTAAAGTTTTGTACTCTTTTAATTGTTATGCAATATTTCTTGATATCAAACTGTAATCTGCTTCTTTATATCTTCTACCCATTGCTCCTGGTTTATTTCACTTTTCATAGTTTTGCCCTTTGGGCCAAGCAGAATAAATCTAATCTTTCTTTTACATGACAGCCCCTCAAATCTTTGAAGACAGTTATCATGTCTCCCCTAAGTCTTGTTCCCAGGCTAAACATGCCTGATTCAATCAATCTGTTCTTGGTTGTATAGTTTGAAGTTTACTTACCATGCTGGATGCTTTCCCCTAGAAAATTTTCAGCTTGTCAGTGTCCTCCCTCATATATGGTGTCCATAATTGAACATAATATTCCAGATGGAGTCTGACAAGGACAGAGGACAACAGAACTATCACCTCCCTTGCTCTGGACACTATACTCCAATTTTTACAGACTGTTATATCAATAACATCTTTTGGTTGCTTTGCCACACAATTCACTCTTAATGAACTCATAATCTCCCAAATCTAAAAGATCCTTTTGAAGCATCTATCAATCAACAATCATCTATTAAACATAGAACTGTGTTCTAGCCAGATCTCCCTTTCTTGTACTTGTGTAGTTAATTTTTTAAATGCAAGTTTATAATTTAACATTTATTTTTGTTAATTACATCCTACTAACATGTTAAGAACTTTGGTAGTGTTGGGGTAGATCTTGACTCTTGTTACTTTACCTCTCTTGCACAGCTTCATGTCACCTATGAAAAACATGCTGTCTACCTTTATCCACAACAATAGTGATAAAATGTTGAACCAAATAGTGCTAAGATCAGAGTTCTGTGACATTCAATTAACTTCCCTGTAAGTTTACAACATTCTCTAAATCACCTCTAGTTGGATTTGGTTACCTAATGCTTCCAAATCTAATTTATTGCAATATTATTCACATTTCAAATCTACAAATATTCCAGAGATAATTTCTCAAATTCTTCCCTGAAATCCAAATATCTATGTGCTTTTCAATTCCTCAATTTTCCAGGCTAATTAACACTTAAAAAAAAGAAATAAGGTTAGTCTGGAATTACTTTCTTTTTTTGTGTCCATAATGACTTTTAGTGATTTACTGTTATTTTTATTTTGCTCACCAACCTATAGTTAAAACAATTCATTTTCTTTTTTCTTTTTTGAAAATTAGCACTGCCTCTTCCAGTTTTTAATTCTATTGCATCTATCTCATTGTCCATGATTTTTTGATGATGTGGCTCAGCAGGAAAAAAAAAAATTGATTTTTTTTTTTTTAGTTACCTAATATGTGTTCCATTTGGGCCAGTCAACATATTCAGTGAAGTCATCTATGTATTCTCACTTACCTTGCATTTTGGTTTCTTGTTAATAATTTTGCTTCTACTCTTCCCATGCTGAAGATCAATGACCCATGGAGAAAAGACAAAACAGAAGCAAAGCAGGAGTTTGTACGTTACCTTCTCCATCATGCATTATCAGGATGCAATCATTCCAAACAATGATTTAATCTCCTTTTACTTATAAATGTGCTTCTTAAAAAGCCCCGTTTGCTATTCTTAGCATTGACATCAAGTCTCAATTTATTCCATAGGAGGCCATGCTGTTGTTAAACTATTCATCTTTAGTTGCCTGATAATGCTTATATCTATATAGATGACTTTAAAAATATCGAAGTTGAGCAATGTGGTCATATCTTTACCTTTTAGTAGCTACTTAAAAAAAAATCTGAATTATGTTTTTATCATCAAAATTCTCTCCTTGGGGGTATTTTATTTCTTGTGACACAATTTCCCCTATAGAGGGGATTTGACTTCCTACCTATCATTTATCTACCACAGAGAGGCAGTATAGTGGATAGAAGTGCTGGACTTGGGATCTGAAACATGTGGTGAATGCCACCTCAGATTCTTACCAGCTATATGTGACTCTGCATAGTTGGTCAAACACTACAGATTTTAGTTTCCTTATCTGTGAAATGGGAGCTTGACTTGTCCTACCTTTAAAGTCCCTCTTAGGCCTAATCTATGATCATGATCTTGTGAACTTTTTGGAATTTATTTGCTGAAATTTAGGGATGAATGTCAAGATGTGCATACTGTCCCTTCCTTATCCATCACAGATTTTTAAATGACATTGTCTCATTTTCTCAAGTTTGTAGTCATTTGGATGTTAGCAACTGGTTCCTCCTTATTAGTAAGGACTAGATCCTAAACATCATGTCCCTCTATTAAATTCTGAGAAAAAAGCATATTATTAAGGCAAATTAAGAATCACTCAGTTGTTCTAGTTTTAGCAAAGAAAGGTATTCAATAGATATCTGGATAGTGAAAACACCTATCACTGTTATATTATATCATCCTGGTCATGGTTCTATATAATGTACATTGCATCCAGGATTATGATTTGTCATTTCTTTAATCAAAACATTTTCAGTAGCCCTCAGGGGAAAATAGTCCACAAGGAGGTAGAAGTAGCCTACAAAGAAGTTCCCTGGGATCTCAGAGTCTTAAATTTGTCTTTATGTTCCAAAGCGTTAACAGCTTTGTTTTAGCTCAATCCACCTGAGACAAAATTAGATCAAACTTCTCCAGATCTTCTCCATAGAATCTTGGTGCACAACTGCACCAAATAGTATTATAGGAATCTGACAGTTAACCCAAGCCACCTCATTTTGCATAATATCCTAGCCCATAACAAATGTCTTCAAGCTAGGTTTGTCATCTACAACTGGAATTCATTATCTAATTACTAATAATAGCACTTTTTAAAAGGGTTGTTGGGATCAAATTGGTTAACACATGAGAAGTTCTATGAAAACTCTTAAGAACTATGTAGATAGCTATTGCTATTCTTTCCAAAACCATCACCCCAACACTGGCTACCCTCTTCTCCCTTCTCTATCTCAACCCTTTGTTTCATCTTTATACCATCTTTGATTTTCAAATGTCTGACTTCCTTGTCCTTTTATTGATCATACCTTGCCACACCTTAATTTCAAATTACTCTTACCTTGGCTTCTATTATTCAGATTGCTGAATGGATTTGGAGGAAATCATGAAATTGGGCTACTTGGGTCCACTACAATTTTATGAAAAGTAAATTCAGATGGGTTCCCCTGAAGCTAGACAATCCTTTTATACTTTGCTAATTGATTAGCTGGGCAGCTAGGTAGCACAGTGGGTAGAGTGCTGGGATTGAAGTCAGGAAAACTTACCTTCCTGAGTTTAAATCTGGCCTCAGACACTAACTGAGTATTCCTGGACTAATCACATAATCCTGTTTGTCTCAGTTTCCTCATTTGTAAAATGAGTTGGAGAAGAAAATGGCAAACCATCTTTGCCAAGAAAACCTCATAAGGGGACAGGAAAAATCAGATACAACTGAAAATGACAACAACAAAAAGATTAGCTATCCTACTCATCATGACAGTGACTATTTGTAATGTTAATGGGATATAAGATCTTCCCTGCCCATTAATAGGTCTCAGGTGGAGCCCATTAAGGGAAGTTTGCTTGGGGAGGCTTGCTTATAGTAAGACTTTCACATGTTTTGCTAATTTTTAATTAGGCCCTGAGTCAGGAGGGTTGTGATGCCTTCTGGTTCTGAGAAGTGTATATATACTCTGAGTTGGTATTTTGCTTTGGAGGCTCGCTTATGAGAAGGATCTTATTATTCTCTGGTCTAGATTCTGAGTGGCCATATGTTCAGAGCCCCCTGACTGCTCAGATGTAAAGGCTTTCTTCATCTAGGGATATATGTAAAGTGTATCGTTGATTCAGGCAGTCAGAGTTCTGTCTGTTGGTCTTTATTTCTCTGTATTGTCTCTGAAGTTCAGGGTGCTGACTTTCCCTCTGAACTAGTGAATGTAATTAAAAAAGATTGTTGACCCCTTAAACAGCTGTCTTTCCTAGTAAAGCAGATCTTAGAACCTGTTTTAGCAGCTATCCTGGGTATGCCAGTGTGGTTGCGATAAAGATGCGTTCCAAAGCTTTTCAACTCTCCTCATGTCTCCTATAAGACTACCACATACTATCCTCTTCCCATGGCTCCCATACTTAACAACTAAATTTATATCATTAATATTGAGCTTCCTCTTCTTTCCTCCTTCTCATCTAACATTACTGAGATGTAATACTCCATTATTATACCACATGAAGAGCTGGCCTTACTTCTTGTCAAGGCAAAATCCTCTACATGTATCCTTGATACCATCCCATCCCATACTATCTTCCCCAGAAGATTGCTCCCACTATTCACCCAGCTGTTATCTACATACACAGTCATGTCTCTCCCATTCTCAAAACCTTATTTAATTCAAACATCTTCACTAACTATCATTCAATAACTTTCATTTTCTTTGTGACTAAATTACTAGAGGAAAACACCTATAATCAGTGATTCCAATTCTTCTCTTCTCCCTTTATTCTTCACCCTCTAAAATCAGACTTCTGACCTTGTCATTCAATTGAAATTGTTTTCCCCTGTTACCAATGATCTCTGAATTGCCATTATCTAGTGACCCTTTCTCAGTGCTTATCCTTCTTGACCAACTTGTGCTCTGTGACATAATCACCCCTTCCTTCTGGATATTCTCTTCTTTCTAGGTCTTCATTGAAGACATTGCTCTCTTTTACTTTTCCTCCTACTTCTTAGACCAGTCCTTACTCTTCTTTGCTTCAGATCATGCCCGCCAATCATAAGTGTTCCCAAGGGTCTGTCTTGGAATCCTTTCCTCTTTTTTAGTACTTTTTGGTATTCTTATTAGTTCCAATAAGTTCAGTTATCATGTCTATGTAGATGAATTGTATGCATGTATGTATATGTATGTGTGTACATTTGTGCACACGTTGTTTTTGTTGTTCAGTCATTTCAGCCATGTCTAACTATTCATGACTTCATTTGGGGTTTTCTTGGCAAAGATACTGGAGTAGTTTGTCATTTTCTTCTTCAGCTCATTTTAAAGATGAAGAACTGAGGCAAATAGATTTAAGTGACTTGGCCAGGGTTGCACAGTTAGTAAGTGTCTGAGGCCAAATTTGAACTTAGGAAGATGAATCTTCTTGACTCCAGGCCTGGCAATTTATCCACTGTACCACTTAGATGCTGTACACACAAACACACACAGACATGCACACAGGCATAGATATCTGTATATACATATCTGCATGCATATATGTGTGTATGTGCATATACATGTAATACATATATATATATACGTGTATGTACATATGTATGTATATATTCCTGTATGCCTACACACTCCTAACCTTTCTTTGAGCTTCAGTCTTATATCACCAACTGACTTTTGGACATCTTGAACTGAACACCCTAGACATATGTCAAACTAATATATCTAAACCAGAACTCATTAGATTTCCCTTCAAACTTTCTCCTCTCCTGAATTTCTCTTTAATAGTGAAGAGTACCACTCTTCCTATCACTCAACTTGTAACCTCAGCGTCATCTTTGAATCCTCATTCATATCTACTCCACATGTCCGATATGTTCCTGTATCTTATCATTTCTTCAGTTCCATCATCTCTTATTTATGCTCCCATCTCTCCACTCATAAAACCATCATTCTGGCCCCCCATTCAGGGAAACAACTCTTGTGGAGAAGGTGCCCACCTTGCCAGTAACCATTAACACTAACTGCTGACTTACTGCTATCTATAATTAGGTAAGCTTAAGAGCCTTGGGAACAGTAGCAATACCTAGCTGCATCTAGTTACTCTCTTTTCAGTAACTGTCCAGTATACATTATTGGGATGTATCTGGCAATTGTCCCTATAGCTGCTATATAGTGCTTGCTCCCTCAGTAGAAGACATGGAAAATAAAGTCCTTGCAACCAAAGTCCTTTTTGCTATAAAAGGATTTAATAGATATGGTTTTTAGTGATGGACATGAAGGATAAGTCAAGAAGCTGCTAGAATTAATGAAAGTCTTCTGATTTATTGTTGAAACCTCTTACATGTGAAACCTCTTATATGTGTTCCTTTCCATTAGCAGACTGTTAGCTCCTTGAGAGCAGGAACTATTTTGCTTTTTCTATTTGTATCTCTAGCACTTAGAATGATGTTTTGCACATAATTCTTAATAAAATAATATAAATTACATACTGCAAAAAGGGTAATTTATTTTAAATAGAAACCTGAGACTGTGAGTATTATCATTTTATGGATGGGAAAACAAAGTTAGAAAAGTGACTTGCATAAACTGATTAGTGACACTTAGCTGATAGTAGAGGTGGGACTAGAACCCAGTTTTCAGACTATCAACCCATTGCCCTTCCCACATTGCCTCTGGGAATTATGTGATCTTTCATTTCAGAGGACATCTTTAAACTACACAAAGCATATGGTGTGTGTTTGTGTGTGTGTGTGTGTGTGTGTGTGTGTGTGTTTGTGAGAGAGAGAGACAGAGAGAAAGAGAGAGAGAGCGCATGTGCGTGCACGTGTGCATGCGCACATACTGGCCACAAGAGACCTGAATGACTATTTTCCCTAGCCCATCTAATGAAATTAAGAATGTAAAGGAAATGCTAAGGTATTAAAAGATGTTTTCATTTTGTTAGTTTTTTATAAGACATAGAAGTAGAAGGCAACCAGCTGGTACATGGTTAAAGGTTCATTCGTGTACCTGGTATTCTGTTAAATAGCAAAACAACCTCTAGGAAGCAAGTTGAGGCAGGAAACATCTCTGTAAATTATGAAATCTAGCTGGTGAAAACAATGTTAGCTGTGGAAGAATCCAGCTCTTGAGAAATAATTGCTATTCTCTTCTTGAAGGAAGTTCTTTCCCTTCATCTCCCCTACCATCTGTCATATCTTTTAGCAGATCTAATCATCGGGTAGGAGGTTGCCTAACATGAAAATTTGGGGAGCATATTTGGAAATTTTGCTCAATAGAGGCTGTGATTATGGAAAATAGCATGAGGACTTCATGAGCAGAAAAGGATAGCAGGGTGCTGAATATTTGTAGTGATCAATTACAATATATATTCCTTAAATGTATGTCTCTTTACTTGTATACTTTATGTGCTCCTTCTTTCATTGATGCTGAGTACATATGTGAGAGCATTTACTTCAGCTTTATGGGAGGAATACTTTGTAGCTGCTCTTCTTGGAATGTTATTTCAGCAAAAGACTATGTTGACTATTAGAGGTAAATATGGGGCTCATGAGGTAAAGATATGGTGGCATAGATCCACAGAATACCTTCTATCTGGGGTAGTGGTTAATAGGAGAATTCAAACTACAAGTGTGATTTTGGGATATAGCACCTGGTAGTTCCAAATATTTTAAGAAGTTACCTAAACCATTTTTGCTAAATAGGCAAGCATACTAGCAACATACACATCTATAAAGATATACAAAGATGTCATAAAATTACTGAGATCTCAAAATGTTAGATTCAATTATCTATGGACAAGAACATGCTTTTTGTAGATGAAGAAATTGAGTCATACAAAGAGTGATTGACAGGGGTCATGTAGCTAGTAAGTGATAGGATCAGACTCAAAATCTGATTGTCCAATGTTCTTTCCATCATGGTTGATTATTCCAACTACTTGCCAATCTATGTCAAAAATAAAATGGTGTTCATTGATGAAGCCACTTTATATTAGAATATATTGTTTAGTTGTGGAAGGAAGGAAGGGAATAAGGAAGGAAAGAAGACAGGGAGGCAGAGGCATGTGTAATTTGGGGAAGAGAAGACTAAGAGGAATGTGATAGTAATCTTCAAATTTTTGAAAGGCTGCCATTTATAAGGATAAATACAATTGTTCTGTGTTGTTGCCAATAGAACTAGGATTAATGGGTGAAAGATACCATCAGGCTCTACAAGTCTATGATTCTGTCATTTTATAAGGTGTAAGCATGGTCATTTTGACCCATTATAAGAAAATCCTTCCTTCCAATTTGGGTTGCCCAACAATTTAATAGACTGCCTCCTGAGAGAGTAAATTTCCCATCACTGAATATTGTAAAAGAAGGATTCATTAACATTGTTGCAGATGTGTTATGAAAGGGAATCTTGAATTCGTGAGATGTTGGACTACCTAATCTTCAATTTTCCTCATTTTTACATTCTATTATTCTATGATTGTATTGTTAAGCGAGGATTTGGTAGACTAGTTATTCAAGAGAGCCAGAATACCAATAAACTAACTTTTAGGCTTAAAAGCAGTTAAACTGCTTTAAATCAGTCCAAAAGATCAGTTAAAGGAGAGGAGGGGAGGGAAAGCCTACTTGGCCTTTGCTCAATGCCCTTTCCAAGTCAAAGCAAATTATTCATAGTTTCCTTTAATGTCTGCTATTTTGTTTATGAGGAATGACTCAAGGGAAGTTTTTCCTTAATTCAAAACAAACAGATTGCTTACATGCTGAATGACTCACGGAGACTTCGATGTTTGTTAGAAATTACATACATGTCAGATGTTATGTCTTTCAATCAATCTCCTATCTTAACCCAAAATGTGGAAAGAAATCCTGCATGGACAATTGCCACTGATTTTCGTTCTCCGAACTCTCACTCTTATTTGCAGAACAATACAAGTAGCTGACAGCTTCAAAAGCTTTTAAATTATAGGCTCATGTTGCAACATTTAGAATTTTAGTGATGGGATAAATATAATTTTGGATCTGAGGTGGCTGTTTTCACCTGACTCAGGTTAATCAATGGTAGGAAATCATTACTTTTATTTTATTTTAAGCTGTATTGATGCCTTGTGTTTTTTACATCACAGTTTATATTTCCCTCTCTTCCTGCATAGTGAACCTTTATTCACAATAATTAAAAAAAATTAAACAAATCCAACCAGCAGAATGACCAACTCTTACTGAATAAGCATCATTTCCCACTCATAGTACCTTAACTCTACAACTAAAGGAGGCAGGAAAATATTCTGATTTCTTCCCTGGGATCAAGATTGGTCATTATCATTGAATAAAAAATACAGTATTCAGATTTGTTTTAGTATTTATTAGTTTACCTTATTTTATAGGCACTATGCCTGTTGTTTTCCCAATTCTGCTTGCTTTGATATTGTGTTATTTTTAATGGCTTCAACCAAGAAACCATCACTTTTATTTATTTATTTTTTGAAGTGTAAGGAAGGTCTGGATTTATTTAATGTCTTTTTTTTTCCCCCTCTTGATGATTGGACTTGGGTTTACAAGATAAGTTATTTTGCATTGTAGCTTGAGTGTCTGATTTTTGGAATATGCTGCTCCATTCTCTTTTTTTTTTTTTTTGAAGCTGTATAAACTTTTATTTATTTTAGTTAACATCATTCATTTCCACAAGATTTTTAGTTACAAATTTCCTCCCCATCTTTACCCTACCACAGTGCCTGTGTATCTTAAGTTCCAGTTGGATGTAGTTAATAATAATTATTATTGTGTATATATATATATACATAATATATTTTTAACATTTGATTATAGAACTTTAAATTCTAGATTCTTTCTCTTCCTCCCTCGTCACCCACCCCCACTGGAAGGACAAGCAATCACATAAAGGCTGAACATGTGTAATTACTCAGAACCTCTCCACAGTGGACATATTGTGAGAGACTAATTACATGTCCTTTTTCCTATCCCACCCACCAACCCCATTCCACTCTCTACCCTGTCCCTGTCCCTCTAAAGAAGTGTGCACTTTCATCAACCCTCCCCCCCAACCCTGCCCTCCCATCCATCATCCCACCTCTCATCCCCATTCCCCCTATGCTTCTGTATGGCAAGATACCTTAGAGTTTATGTCATTCCTTCCCCAAGCCAAGTTCAGGGAGAGTAAGGTTGACTCTTTTCCTTTTGCCTTCCTGTTCTCCCCCTCTATTGTAATAATTATCCTTTGCCTTTTCCATGAGATGCTCAACCTGATTCTGTCTCTCCCTGCCTTCTCTCAATCTAATCCTCTCTCACCTCAGGATTTCACCTTTTAGAATATTGTCCCTTCCTATTCAATTGATCTTATGCCCTCTATGTATTCATAAATACACATACTCAGTTATGTGCTTGTATGCATATATAAACCCTCTTATATAGATATATGTGTATGTATATGTATATATACATTTGTATTCCCTTGCCCTATCCTCATACTGAGAAAAGTTTCATCAGTTACAATTGTCACTTTTCCATGTTGGCATGAAAATAGTTCAACTTTGATAAATTCCTCATGATTTCTTTTCC
>CM053587.1:221922832-221945029 GCA_028646515.1 Pseudochirops corinnae | reverse complement strand
TTTTTTTTTTAAATCTCTGTGGGGCTCTGCTTGCAGAAGGGAAAGCTCTGTCCCAAATCGCTGGGGTCCTCCCAGCTGCCGTAGCTCTCAGGAAGGTGCTTGGTCCCTTCCTACTTACTTCTGGCTCACTGGATAATCAAGACTCGCAGGACTGAAAGCCCAAGACCATGATCCGGATCCAGGCCGCTCAATGCGAGAGCTCTTTGCCTCTGAACAATTGCTTAGTCCCCCTGCTGTCTGTAGGCCAAGGGCACGGAAGCTGCAATGTGGAGGCGGGTGTAAAACCTCTCCCTTTTGCTTTCCTGCCCTGGAGGCCTTTCGGCCAGACCGCTTTTCTCTCCTGATTTTGCGAGTACTACTGACTTAGTTCTGAACGCTGCAGCTGTCACTACACCGAGGCTCCTCGACTCCTCCCATCCAGCCACCCCTGGAGCTCAGCCAGGGCTTCAGGCCAGGCTGGTTTCGGTTTGCAGTGCTGATATGGTTCCTCATAGCCGAGCTGATTTTAGTGGAAAGTATATTTGTGTGCGTTTTGGAGTTCTAGGATTAGTTTAGAGTCATATTTTATGAGTATTTTGGGGTGGCTATGTGAGAGCTGTGATATGTTGCTGCTCCTACGCCGCCATCTTGGCTCTGCCTGTTAATTAACTTTTCATGTGTACATATGTGTCTTATTGCCCCATCTAGACATAAGCTCCTTAAAATGACAGACTGAATGTTACACATTTTTGTGTCCATTACAGCATTCAGAACAGTGTCTTGATAATTAGTTCTTGAGTGCTTAATTGACTATAGCAAAGAAAAACAGATTTGTACTCTTTGGATTCCCTTCTGCCAAATATATTACTTTGAGTGTGATAGGCATTTTATGACATATATGTTTTGACAGGAAACTGCCTACTTCCCTCAAACTTCACAGAAAAGGCACAGGGAAGGTGCTGAAAGAAAAGTAGACCTGGGCTTAAATTGACCTCTTCTGCTTCACACCAACTTTTATAGGGTTTATCTTAATCAGTTCGTGAACATAAACAATAAACTGTCATAAGAGATCAAAGCACAAAGAAAATGAGTCCTTATTGTAATCCCTGGATTCCTGATTGGCATTGAGCCTGTTCCTACTGGTACTTTGAATGCTAGCTTTGTAGGAATTCTTCCCGTTAAGTTGATGAATTTTAAGAAAGAAATATGAAAGCACTTTGTCATACTGACTTCTCATTTGATTTCAAGGTCTTACCCTGCCCTCATTCTTGTAAGGCATGATTGATTGAGAACCATTATTCATCTTCTCAGTCAATGAATCAGTGAATGTTTATTAAGTACCTATGTGCCTAGTACTGTGTTAAACACTGTGGATATAAAAAAAAGGAGAAAGAAGTCCCTTCCCTCAAGGAGTTCACAGTCTAGCGTGGTTTTCAACCTTCCTAATGCTGCAACCCTTTAATACAGTTCCTCATGTTGTGGTGACCCCCAACCATAAAATTATTTTCATTGCTACTTCATAACTATAATTCTGCTACTGTTATGAATCTATCTGATATGCAAGATGTATTTTCATTGTTCCAAATTGAACACAACCCACAGGTTGAGAACTGCTGGTCTAAGAGGAGAGACTTATAAAGGCAGATCCACTGAGCAGCTATTGCAATAGTCCAAGAGTAAGGTTAAGAGGGCCCATGCCCAGGTGGCGATAATGTCAAATGAAAAAAGGGAGTACATTCAAGAGATGTCGCAAAGGTAAAATGAAAAAGCCTTGGTAACAGATTAGACATGGAATGTGAAAGATAGTGAGAAATAAAGGATGTGGCCTAGCTTGTAAGCCTGGGGGACTAGGAGGGTCATGATACCCTTGATAGTAATAGGGAAGTTGGAAGGTGGGAGAGAGGTTAGAGGGAACGTAAGGAGTTCAGTTTTGGATATCTTGAGTTTAAGATATCCACAGAATGTCTAGTTTGAGATGTCTGAAAGGCAGTTAAGAGATGCAAGGTTAGGGTCAGCAGAGAGGTTAGGATGAAGTAGGTAACTGAGAATCATCAGCATAGAGATGGTAATTAGATATTTAGGAGCTCATGATATCACCCCATAATATAGAGTGAGAAGAAAAAAAGGGCCCAGGACAGAGCCATTGGAATAACCATGGTCAGTGGTTGTTACCTGGATAAAGGAGAATGAGGAGTGGTCATGTATGTAGGAGGAGAACCAGGGGAGATCAGTGTCTTGAAAACCTAGAGTGAAAAGAGTAGTATCTAGGAGTAGAGAGCAATTGTGTCAAAGACTGCAGGGAGTGAAAAAAAGGATAAGGATTGAGAAAAGACCATTGGATTTGGCAAATTAGATTACTTGTAAATTTGGAGAGAATATTTTTAGTGGAATGATGAGTTCATAAACCAGATTGCAGGGAGTTAAGAAGAGAGTGAGAGGAGAAAAGGTGGAATCATTTATTGTAGATGACTTTCATGTAGAATAGAAGAGATATAGGTTAAGAGTAAGGAAAGAAAGATGAAGTGAGGACTTTTTTTCAGAAGGGGAAAATATGAGTATGTTTGAAGGCAGTAGAGGAGTAAGCAAACAGAGAGAGATGAAGATAAGTGAAAGAATGAGAATGGCAGAGGAAGCAATCTGTTAGAGTAGATGGGATGGAATGGGATGGAATTGTGCAGGTAGAGGGATTTACCTCAGTAAGTAGCAGGGCTGCCTCTTCATGTGAGACAGAGGTGAAGAAGATAATCCAACTAGTCACCAGATTACCTTTTTTCAATATTAATATTTGGAGCACAACATATATAGATTATTTTCTCAGACACTTAATAAAACCAGAATTCTTATTGGAGACTCATCAAAATAAATTTAACTTGGTTACAACTATTGGTTCTGGTTTTAGGAATTGGTAAGGGGAGAGAAAACTTGTCCTGTTCGATAGAAGGTTAATCTTAATGGCAGGAAGACCTAGGTTCAACTTAATTGTGTGATCATAAACAAGTCTTTTTTTATTTTTTGTATGTCCCCAGGCAACTCATTAAGATCTTAAGTTATGATATGTCTCCAATTTTCACTGGCCGAAGGAGTTTCCCAACCAATGAAGTCACAGGTTCAGACCAAAAGCAAAACTAAATAAACCAGTAGGGGATGGTCTACATTTACATTTAAATAATCTATAGACACCTTACTCTTCTAATGCCATTTTTTAGTCAAACTGTTTAAAAACCACTATTATGAAGTCAGCCATGTGATAATCTCTAAAGGGCTTAGGACAGAGGTATTGGAAAAGATGGCATTCCCAGCAAACAAGATGTATATTTACCATTCTCCTCTCTCCCAGAGCCTCATGAAATGAAGTGAAAGAAAATCCATTTCTGATTCCATCCAAATCTGGTTTGTAGCAGCTCAAGTTCAAATCAGAGAATGTGGCCCTCATGGAAGATGACACTTTGATCAGACATACATTGACACGTCACATTGTATCGCATCTTCTCCAATTGAATATGGAGTCAGAGAGAAGGGAAAATAGTGGCCACACTTAGCTGTCTGAATTCTTTCAAGACAGCTCAGCACTCTGCACAGAAAAGGGAGGAAAAATTATTACAGAAGACTTTTCAACACAGCTGTTTCATATCAAACACTGTCAAATAATTTCTAACTTTCTTTGATCTGAATGAAATCTCTGTATTACTTTGCTGACCTATAGCACAATCTCTCCTTGACTTCCACTCGTTTCCTTTTCATGCTCTGTCTATAAACTTTTATTTTCCATTTTTACTACATATTGTATAGGTAGGAATATATAAAGAAACTAGATCTGATGTTTGGGTAGGCATTATTTTATGAGTATATGAAAAGCAGTGTGAAAGGAACTTGGGGAAAAATGAAGAAAAAAAAAGGCAAGAAGTTAAATAATCTTACAGGAGATCAAAATATGATGTCCTGGACCGCTAAGCTATTCTCCCTCTGGTGGTTTATACTTTATAAAAGACACATCACACAAAATCTGTATATGATGACTTCTTATGCCTTTTCCAGGAGTAATGATGGTGATTTTAAAACCTAGGAATAGAAAAGGAGATGGACAGAATAAAAGAGAACAAGTAAAGAATATAGTGAAAATGAATACCATACGTTCTATGAAAGGAGCTCAGAGAGGTCTGATATAGTGGAAAAAAGAAAGACAAAGAGGAAATTAAAATGACTCAGACAGGATGAAATCCTTAGTACTATTTCACTGTAACAGTCAGTTATTGATATGTACCAAAAGATTCAATTAGTTCAGTCCAACAAAATATTATCTCTTTAAAAAACAAAGAAAATCTATCTAAAGCAACCTTCATGGCAGAAATTTGAATACAGATGAAGTCAGAAAATGGAAAAGCTAAGTTATCCAGAATTTCTCCTATATATGCAAGACTAATTTCTCATTCTTCTTTCAGGATATAAATTGACATCAATGCAGAACATACATGTAACAACAATATAGATTAACAACCATTTATTAAGCATTTACTATGTGCTAGGTACTATGCTAAACATTAGGTATACAAAGAAAGAACAGAGTCTCTCCCCTTAAAGAGCTAATATTCTAATGGATAGACAATATATACACTAATAGAGACAAGATACTTTCAGAGTGCCTACGAGGTAACTTTAGGGGAAGAAATTTTAACAATAGAGATAAAGGGTATCCTAGGAAAGGACTCCTATAGATAATGGCATTTTTTGAGTTTTTAAGAAAGCTAGGGATTCTAAGAAGTTAAAGTCAGGAAGAAACACATCCTAAATGTATTCTAGCATGAGGGACAATCAGTGTCAAGGCAGGGAGATCAAAGCTAGAACACTGTGTATGTGGAACAGCAAGAAGGCCAGTATGGCTGGAACCATTAAGTTGTAAATAGGGGAATAATGTGAAGAAAACTAGATATGTAGGAAGAAGCCAGGTTGTGAGGAGCTTTAAATTCCAAAAAGATAATATTTGATTTCAGAAATAATAGGGAGTCACTAGAATTTGTTGATGATATGATCAGATCCACATTTAGGAACATTACTTTGACATCTTTGTTGAAAATGTATTAGACCAGAGAGTCTTGACACAGAGAAACAAGATACAACAGCTATGAAAAAAGTTAAACATTAAATAATATAATGCAACAGCATGATTCATTGTTCCACAACATATTGTTTTCCCTTCCCCCCACCCTCAAAAAAAAAAAAAGATTGAGTTATTTCTTTCCAATGATTTCTTGACACACAAGTCAAAAATGGAAAAAGCAAGAAGACTATGTGTTCCAGTATTTTAAATTTAAAAAAAACTTAACACATCAAACTAATTATATACCTTGAAATTTAAAAGAATGTTTTGCCTTATGAATATTAAGTTGTATCTAGAAAGAAAAAGACATTTTCTATGAGAGTAGTAGAAATTATTGCAGCACAAGCTTATTATATTCCTTAAACTATCTGGGTTACTCAGTATAAGAACTAGACTTTGCTAAACCACAGACCTACATCGTTCAGGAAGTAGGACTTAGAATTCCAAGTAAATATCTTGTGGAGAAATAAGAAAATATTGTGGGTGCATTTAGAGCCAAGTTCTGGTTTGTGTGGGAATCATGAGTTGCTCATTTTCACACCTGAACCACACAGTGACAAGATACCTTGCAAATGAATTCGAGTTGGATCCTTGCCATTATTGAATACATCTACAAAAAATCAACTAAATACTCTGCAAATTTGTGGTAAAAGCAATAGAATTACATTAGTCCTTGAGAATTAGAACAAAGCTAATACATTGATAACAATAACTCACATCTTAATAGCATGTTATATCTTGCAAAGTGTTTTTCTCACAACTCAAGTGATAGAAGAATTATAAATACTAATTTTTCAGTTTCACAAGTGAAAAAATGAATTAATAATAATAATAGGTAGTATATGTAACACTTTAAGGTTTGTAAAATACTTAAATATTACCTCATCTTATCCTCACAACAACCTTGAGAGGGAGGTGTTATTATAATACTCATATTAGGAAGACAGGTTAAGTGGTTTGCTGAGGGTCAGAGAGCTAATAAGTAAGTGTCTGAGGCAGGATTTAAACTCAGGTCTTCCTGTCTTCAGGTCTAGCATCCTGTCCACTGTACTATTTACCTTCCTATACCATAAGGTTAAGTGACTAATTCATGGTCCCAAGGTTTCTAAGAACTGCAGACAGGAGATTTGAACCCTAGCTTAGTACTTTCTCATTCATTGATACGACAAGCATTGCACCATATTGCATCTATACCATGTTTTCTTTGTCAATGACTGGATGCTTTCTCCAGCATATGCATACCTTTGGCCTAAAGGAATCACTTCTGGAAATCTAAAGATTTTATGGTAGGAGACATTTTTTTTAAAAAAAACTGATAATAAAACTAAACTTTGTTGATATGTTTTGGTCTTTAATCACCATTAATTTCCATTATATTTTCATTATAACTCATATAATATGTCCCCTAGCCAAATAGTGATCAACATCTTATAACAAAAATAAATAAAAGAGAAGAAAATCATTAAGTAACACTAGTTAATACGTTATATTAATACAGTATCATATGTTTAGAGCTTAAAGGGACTTTAGTTGTCATCAAGTCCAACATTCTCATTTAACAGTTGAAGAAACTGAGGCTCAGAGAAGTTAAATTACTTATCAATGTTCACATAGCTGGCAAATATCAGAGATTAGATTTGAACCCAAGTCCCCCTGACTGCAAATTCATCCAACTTTGAGGCCTTTCATGAGACAAGTGCAATATTATATGCTAATCATACCCATTTATAGTCTCCCCCCTACCTCTTCAAAGAAGGGAGGGAAACATATCTTCATAACCTTTCTTTGGGGCCAAGGTTGAATATCAAAATTGAATAGCATTCAGTTTTGCTTTCTTGTTTTTCTTTCCATTGTTGGATGTATGGTCAGGCCTATTATCCCCTCGCTCTGCTTACTTCACATTATAAATCTCTTTATTTCATAGAAGTCTTACCATGCTTCTTTGAATCTTCCCTTTAAGAGTTTCTTGTAAAGAGTAATATTCCATTATATTCAAGTATCGTAATTTGTTTGGTCACTGCCCATTCAATGGGCAGCTTTTTGTTTCCACTTGTTTGAAGAGCCATTTTTTAAAAGAATAAGTTAATCTTAGAGTCCTGGCCAAATCTTAGATTAAAAATAAACATTTTCCTCTGTGGAATGTTACTTCACCAGTTGTTTCAAATGACACATAGATTTGACGGAATATAATGTCATGAACCCGTTTGATACCAAATACTTCATATCTTTACCTCAAGGAATGTTTTGAAAATTTTAATTAGTTAGTGATTATAAAGCACTCTGAGATCCTCAGATGAAAGGAGCTACAGAAGTGCAAATTATTATTATTATTATTATAAAATCTCTAGCATAACATCACATTAATTATGGTTTTGCATATGCTATAATTACAAGACACTTAACTGTAGTTACATACAGGTGTTGGCAGGTCTCTAAGTCTTCTAGAGGACATTTAAAAGTACTGTTAGGATGACCAAATTATGCCATATTTAACTATAAAAGGCATTATTTCTCAGATTCTGAATTCCCAAACTCCTTCTAAGCAAAAACTATATCATAGTAGAGCACAAAAATATCCAACCCATATCTTATTTTCTGCTTTAAAAAATAGCATCAATTTTGCAAAAAAAAAAAAAAAGTAGACTTTTGATAGGACCTTGGTTCTAACTTTATTTTATAGCATATAAAGGCAAAGTTGTTATAAGCTGACTAGAATTGCTAGACTACAGATATTTAGTTGCTTGTTAGTAGTATATTACAGGATCTAAGAGGTGGAAAGGACCATCTACTGTATATCACATCTAGCAATGAATCTCTCCATGATATTGTTGATGGATGATCATCTAGCCTATTCATTGGGACTTTGAATGAGATGGGAGCCTACATCCCAAGGCAGCCCATTCCAATGAGAACCTGAAGACATGATCAATTTCACTATATACATCTTCCACTGAAGTCCTTCATTTTCACACATTGCTCATTTTTTACTGCAAAAATGACAGCATGAAACAAATGATTTCATGATGAACAGGCAGATTTCAGAAAAACCTAGAAAGACTTAGATGAACTGATGCTGAGTGAAATGAGCAGAACCAGGAGAATATTATACACAGTAGCAACCATATTATGTGATAACCAACTTTGGCATGCTTGGTTCTCAGCAGTGCAAGGATCTAAGACAACTCCAGAAGACTCATGATGGAAAATGCTATATACATCCAGAGAAAAAACTTTGGAGTCTGGATGCAGAAACTTGATTTTCTTTTCTTTTGTTGTTTTGTTTTGTTTCTTCTTTCTCGTGGTTCCTCCCATTAGTTCTAATTCTTCACATCGTGACTAATGTGAAAATGTGTTCAATATAAATGCCTAAGTATAGTCTATATCAGATTCCATAGTGTCTTGGGAAGGGGAGAGGATGAAGGAGGGGGAATTTGAAATGCAAAATCATATGGAAGTGAATATTAAAAACTAAAAATAAATTAATTTTTAAAACACGAAATTATTTTGGAGGCTCAGACATGAGTAATTCTTATAACATTAGGGAGAGTTTAATGGTTTGTATTCATTACAAGAGCCTCCGCAGTCAGTAACTTCAAAAATCTAATGTCCTTCAGATAGGATATAGCAAGAACAGGAGGAAGTTTTAGGAATTATTTGTTAGGCTGAACTATCTTCCAAGACATTTGATAAATTGTCCAGAGGTGTACAGGGAAACCTAAACAATTTCAGGGGAGAGGTAAAGAATATATTGACAAGTACAAACCTCTTTCTTTTTTATATCTAATCCTGTCCCAGGTAATATCACAAAGGGGGTCAGCAGTCCTCATTGTTTCTACACCAGGATTCCCATCCTCTAACAATTTCAGTCAGTCAGTCAGTCAAGAAGCATTTTTAAGTGCTTATTATATCCCACTCACTGAAGTATTCTGGCATAAAAGGAATTTATGTCATCTTCTATTCAAAGTTAGGTTTGTTTCAGTACTAATATTTTTTAGGCCTTCATCCCACTTCTCTTAACATCCCCTTCAACTAGTTTTCACCATCAACTCATACTGCCCATATTCTATCACTTTGTAGGGCCACTTGAATCATTCTGAAGAGCCCCATGTTGTGACTTATTCCCTCACATTTTCAGTTTCTGCATCTAGGATAATTGCTGCAACTCCTTCACAGGGTTGTTGAGAGTATCAAAAGTGGTAGCATATACAAAATGCTTCACCAGTGCTAAAATGCTCTATAAATACCAGCCAGGAGCAGTAGTCATAGCAGCAGCAGCAGCAACAACAGCAGTAACCAATAGAACTAATGTACTCTCCATGTTACCCATACTCCCATACAACGTTAGAAGGTAGAATAAGGGACAAAAATTTTTATCTAGTATCAGAGAGTATTTTTGTTTGGTGCTTTACTGGGTGTTTTCATGATGAGTTGTACCAGGAAACATTCATGAGGATAAACTTGATTTGTTTGCTTTAACACACCGACTATCTAAAATATCTAAAGACATTAACCATGTGGGTTTAATTCTACTTACTAAAGGGGGCAAAGCATGATGTGAATGATAGACAGATAAAGAAGACCAAAGTGAAGACACTAAACATGATTGTCCCACTCTTTTGGGTGGGTGGCAGCATGGTCTGTTTACAGCATGTTTCTCCATCGTGGCCAATGAAAAGCAAAGTTACATGACTTCTTGACGTAAATGAAGAGGCCATTTTTCTTCATTCAGTGTTTTTTCCCAAGCTCTCTATATTCAAGCTATCCCAGGTTCTGTTTTGCTTCCCACATTCCTTCTTTATGCATTCAAATTGACAAATGCCCTTGTACATTATTTTTAACCCTCCCCATATCTAATGCATCAGTATCTTGTTATGTTTCTTCTGATTTCATTGTTTGCAATGCTAGTATCAGCAGCACAGAATTGCCAAGGCACTAAGCAGCCCAATTTTTCTTTAATTTCTCAGAAAATTGACAGTTTTATGAACTGTCTCTTTACCTATGCCCCATAAACATGTCAGGCTGTGGAAAACCATTCTAATTAAATCCCAGGGGGATGGCAATGGAAGATTATAGCTTCTTGGCAGGTTATTAAAAAACAGTTGTTCATATATACACAAGTATCTGTACTGGAACTGAACATTTGACAGAACAGTCAAGGAATTAACCCCCCTCACAGTCTAAACACCAATGATTGAAGAGAAAAGAGGAAAGTGAATGGGTGAGGAGGCTTCTGCTCTTCTAATTTCTGTTTTGGGGCCCCTAGTTGGTCAGTCCTGTGGATGAGAATATGGACAAATAGGTCTCTGGGATTTAATCTTTCTTTATTTACTGTGTACCACTGCTGGAAATAATAAGAATGTGGGCATTTACCCATTGATACTATTGATGCAACAATGGAGGGAGATCCTTCTTCTAGCCACAAAATAGAAAGTCAGGAATATGTGGAAAGTGAAATGAGTAAAAACAGTAGTCAGGAAGATATTTGACAACAAAAGCCGAATTCCCACAAAGCCATGACATTCTAAACTGATGGGAAAATATTTCTAAGTAACACAAGGCATTTGTATCTAGAATCATTGATATTCAGTCCCACTTAGAGAGAGGTGATCTGAGGCAGTGTCAGCATGATGGGTAGATTTTTAGCATGATGGGTAGATTTTTAAACTTGGAGTAGGGAGGACATGGGATCAAATCACTTCTCATATGTGATTCTTAAATGAAATGTGACTATATTTCAGCAAGCAATAGAACTTGGTATTATGTAACAAATGTGTCTAAATTGGTAGTACCAATTGATACTGTCAGAAGACATTAAAAGATGGACTTACATGTTTCATGAAAATAGCAACTCTTTAGTTCCCCTTGCCTTAGACCAGTGATTCTTAACCTCCCTAATGCCTTAACACTTTAACACAGTTCCTCATGTTGTAGTGACCCCCAACCATAAAATTATTTTCGTTGCTACTTCATAACTGTAATTTTGCTACTGTTATGAATCATAATGTAAATATCTGATATGCAGGATGTCTTTTCATTCAATTTGTAACAAATTGAACATAACCCACAGTTTGAGAACCGCTGCCTAAGACACCCTCTGAAGCTGCTTAACACTGTATAAGAATTATACTAAGAACGGCAGCTAGGTGGCACAGTGAATAGAGCATTGATCCTGGAGTTCAAATCCAGCCTCAGATACTTAACACTTACTAGCCATGTGACCTTGGGCAAGTCACTTTATCCCAACTGCCCTGTCTTGCCCCCTCCAAAAAGCAAACAACAACAAAAAAGAATTATACCAAGAAAAGCCAAGTTTATGGATTCTGTCTCTATGGGTCAGTTTGTTCTATTCTCTTTTATAACCCCAGTCTGCTTGCCTCTTTCTTGTCAGCCATCTCATAAATATGTCTTTGATCACAAGGACAAATGAGTGAGAAAGTATAGATCAATTCATGAAAAGCAATCCTCAGTCCTAGAATATTACCTGCATATACTTTTAGTATATGTTGAATTCTGTTGAATATATAAGAAAGATGATCTTGGTAAATAATTAGCATCCCAAGAAGAGTTTTATCAAAGCCTGAGCCAATCCCTACTGTTAAATTTCTTAGAAACAATTTCCAAATCATTTGCTACAATGCAAGAGCAGAAAAATAACAACAGAATTGGAGAGAAGAGAGATGAGTATTTGAGACTGTATTTCTCTTTTATATGGACATCTTTACATTCTTGTTGTCTCCACCTCTTTCTGTAATAAATGAGCAAGAATTGAATGGTTTGCATGTAAAATACAAATCTTTTAATGTGTGAACTCTTCCTATCACTGTGCTAGTAATGTGCTAGTATAAAATGATTTATTTATACATACATTCATTGCAGTCACTCCTACAATAAGAAGAGATAGTGAAAAGTAGAGAAGGCAGGGTCTTTAAAAGGCAGAAGCATGCTGTGATCAAAATGAGACTCTACAGAACACCAAAAAGCTTAGATTCTAGCCCCATGTTTGTCATTAACTAGCTCTGTTACTTTGGGTAATATATTCACCTCTCTAAAACTCATATATAAAAGAAAAGGAATCATGGAACTAGTTGAGCTAAGGTCCCTTCTAGTACTATAAAGTCCAAGATCCTCAGACCAAGAGATAGTTGAGAATAAAAGGGAAAGAATGGAAAGAGATAAAGGAACAGAAGGAAATAATCATTTCAAAGAGACAAAAATGTAAAAAAAAAAAAAGGGGGGGGGCAGGAAAATGGATTTTTTTTTAAGGCAATGCTTATTCAAGTAAATATGTGCTATATTTTAAAATAATTTCTAACCATTTCATACTTCTACACATATATCCAAGTCTAAGCTAGAATGACATCCATCCTTCTAGGGACTCCATCTATGAAACTCATTAAAATCACATGACATTCTCAGGAATCAGGTCTTCTTTGAAAACATAGGTAAAAATTGCTCTAGACTAGTACAAGGCCTACACTTCAGTTCCCACAATTCCAAGAAGGGTTAACAAATTACGAGACCAAAACTTTTTACAGAAGTCATTCTATTTTTTGTTTCCTTGTTTGTTTCAGTGGTTTGATTTTTTTATGCTCTTTTTATTCAATTGACAATGTTTTATTATTGTTTATAATGTTTTACTCTTGTTTATGTCTGGTGCCTCAAGTGTTTTGGCAAGTCTATTCTTTATAAATAAAAAACAATCATACTGCACAGAGAACCAGGCCTTTTGCCACTGGAACTCCAAGATTCACTACTGCTTAGTATTGTCTACAGTTCTATTAGCATCATGTGAGAAAGCTACAGTTCCTCATTTGCCAAGAAACACAAAAGTGATTTTGGCTTAGGCTATCTTTGTATTTTAGCAGGAACTTGGATATCCTGTTTTAAATTATTGTCTTTCTAGTTACAGGTAGGTAGGTATATTGAGATGGCTATAATTTTCTTGGTGTACCCATCCCATACACTAACATCAATAAATTAATCCAACAGTAAACATCCTAAGGACCTACCTTGTTCCAGTCACAATGATAAGTGCTGGATCATGATCCTGCCACATTTCATAAGTAGCTGTGGCAGGAAAAAAAAAAATCATCACCAGTAGTCCATTGACAAGTATGCAGTCTATCTCTTGATCTGTAACTCAAAGTTTTTGTGGTTTAATTATAGGAAGAAAACAAGGTACAGAGGAAAGAAAACTGGCTATAGACAGAGAATCTGGGTTCAAATCTTACCTTTCACAATTAATTTTTGGCTGGCTTTGGGTGAATCACTTAATCTCCAGTATCCTGAATGGTAAAATAAGCAGATGTAATTAGAAGGCCTTTGAGGTCCCCTTCACCTCTAGAACTAGCTCTTATGAATATCTAGGAGAAGTTAGCTACTTCTGGGATAGTCTTTGAGATCTCAGGGTAACCTCTATGCCACAATCTGGCCCTTAAATAAGGTTTTATAAGAGATTTTAGTTATAATTGTTATGGCAAAATTGTCTTTAAGATTCCAATTTATGAGGTCCTTGAGGATGAAAAGTATATTTTATTTCTTTAGCTCCATCTCTGTCACTAACTAGCTCTGTTACTTTGAGTAATTTACCTAATCTCTCTGAGTCTCATAATGGGTGTTCCAAAAGTTTGAGTGTAGTTTTAAGGTTATACCTTTTAAGCTATTCTTAAAAAATTTTTAAATGTACGATTTTAAGATTATAAGAAGGCTACTGGCCTACTGGCTAAAAATAAAGAAAGACAGGGATAAATTAAGCAAGGGAAAAGATTCCTTTGAGCTCAATGAAATAAAAAAGAAGGCAAAAAGGGAATCATAAAAATAAAGGAATGCATGTTGAGTAGGCTTAACTGTGGTAAAAATGTATTTAAGACAGAAAGAAAAACATCATTTAGACTCAGTGTTTCCTGTCTTTCCCATTGCCACTATAGTCTCAGTATCCTGGGTAATGGCAACCGCATTGACTCTGGTCTCTCCAGTTCCAATTTACCCTGCATACAGATGTCTGATTCATCTTCTTACAAAATACCACTCCTTAACTCCAAGTGTGAAAGATGTTCCCAAAAATATTGCTATTTTATCACATCAAAATCCTGTGTGGTTCAAGCAGGTTCCACACTGTCTCTCTGAGGTAATCTGTCACAACTTCTCTTGCAATTAATAGTTTATATTTCAGAATTCTATGCTGTTTAGAAAAAGCTTTCCTAGTGAAAATACTGTGATATACACAGTAAAAACATTATCCATAATTTTCAAATGAAGAAACAGAGACTTACGGAGATAGAATGACTTGCCTGAGGTCACCCAACTAGGAAGTGGGATCCTATGATCATAACACAAGAGGCTTTACCCTATCTATGCCTTTGCTAATGATACAACCTCTACTAAGGCAGCTACAATGTGCGGTGGATAGATAGTCACTGGTGCTGGAATCAGAAAAACCTGCATTCAAATCTAGCCTCAGATACTCACTAGCTGTATTACCCTGGGCAAGTAATTTAACCTTATTTATCTCAGTTTCTTCAACTGCATAACAAGCTGGAGAAGCAAATAGTAAACACCAGAATCTATGCCAAGAAAACCCCAAATTGGGGTCACAAAGAATCAGACACAACTAATTGACTAAACAATAGCAACAGAGGGGCAGCTAGGTGGTGCAGTGAATAGAGCACTGACCCTGGAGTCAGGAGGACCTGAGTTCAAATTCGGCCTCAGACACTTAACACTTACTATGTTAAGTAAGCTGTGTGACCTTGGCAAGTCACTTAACTCCAATTGTCCTGCCTTCCCCCCTCCAAAAAAGATAAAACAAAACAAACAAAACACCATAGCAACATGAAACAAAAATCAATAACATTCTCTACTAAGAGCTTGTCTAGAACCTACTCATTCCTCACAATGCACCTTCTATGTGCCAAACACTGTGTTAAATGTTGCAGATATAAAAAGATGCAAAAGATAGGCCCTGTCCCTCAAAAAGCTTACAATCTATAGGATTACAGACAATTTGCTCACTTCCTTGGGCAATTACAATTAGAATAGATATCTAGTTCAGCACTTAATTGTTTTAGTCTCAGGTGCTTCATATAACAGTTCTGTCTCCTTACCTAGGCAGTAAGCTCCTTGAGAACAAGTGTGATGTCTAACTCCTGAATTAATGGAGACAATAATTACCTGTGAAATAAATGGTGACTGATAGACTTCTTGTCAAAGAAGAGTTGTTTCCATTTTCAAAAGCATCTGATAATAATTGAAAATAAAAGATGTGGAGTAAATGTGATAAATATTATTATTCGGTTGAAGATGTCAATCAAAGTAGCATAGGATAGTCTCTTGGAAAGAAATATTCATGAGACTCTCAGTATCTAGGCCATTAAGACAAGGAATGGTCACGCCAAGATATAAGGAGCAGATTAGGGTCAATGAAAAGGAAGAACAAGGTCTGAGAAATCCTCAGAGGAAATAAGTGCACCACCACCACCAACAACAAAAAGAATGCATGAAAAAAACCCAAACAAACAAAAAAAAACAGTAACTGGATTTAATGAATTGTAAAAACTGTAGCTGAAGAAAACCAGATTAGGATGCCAGAGATGATAGCCATAAAATATACCAACAAACCAGTTTACAATAGTAAATAGAAATAATCTCCTAGTCAAAACTCCTGAGTCCAAAAGTAGAGCCCACTATCCTAATTGTAAGGATCTGTGATAGAGAGAAATCAAGGGATATGGCTGAATCTTTTTGTAGGATTTAATTAAAATCAAAATGACATTTATTCTTCTGACCCTCCTTTATTCAAGCAGTTACACAGAGGACCAGCAGCCAGGCCTCAGTCAGAGGTAATGACTCACCACATTTTCAAAAGAGGATTTTAAGAATCAAAGAAATGCTGTTTAGAATTACAAGGAACAAAGTAAGTACTATATGCTTTTCCCAGATCTTTCTTTTATTCTCTGTATTAGCTGCAAATCCTATGCAGAGCCATACACAGAGTCTGTGTACAATACGGGTTGACGGACTAGCTGATAGTGGGCCAAAAATAAAGAAAAATCTCAAGGAGAAACAACAACCAAGATTCTACTTATGTCTTAGCTACACCCTGAAAAGGACAAAAGAACTTTCTCCCTTCTATCCCCAATAGGTACAAGATTGGGCATGACTCGAGAACTCTCCTGTACTTGAAAGGTTACATAGAAAAAACTTAATGAGTAATTTGAATTATGCTTAACAAGAAATGAAACAGTGTGAGAAATTTCATTTTTTAGTAAGTGATGTAATAGACCAGACCCTCTGCTAATCTCAGAGTCCTTTTATTAAAAAATCCACAGATATACTTATCTCAGCATTTTTCATCATTAGGCATCCATCAACATTTCTCTGCTTCACTTCATTTAATCAAAATAAATAAATAAAAGCCAAATTCTGGTTTGAAAGATAATTTTGCCTTTATTATTATAAAACAATGAGGGAAAATTAATAAGCAATGGGAGAAAGAAAGTTAACTTTGACTTTTCTTTGCTACTAAAAGACATTCCCTAGCTATCCAGTTACAGTTAGCCAATGAACAACATTCACCTGTTACCTATTGAGTTTGGACTCATTTTATCAAATCTTTCTTATCCATGCATTAGAAAAGGCATAGACATTAGAATTATTCAATTTTCAAGTCACTCAAAATTGGGGGAAAATAATGAAAGTTATTGAGCGGGAGTTGATTGAAGATCTTGTTGGACTAGAACAATCATAGATAAACTATGGTCAGCGGTCAAGTTTGCCCCATCACCTGATGAATATCTGGTAACTGGAGCCAGATGGCTCTGGAGGAGAAAGTGAGGCTGATGATCTTGCATAGCCCTCCCTCACTCCAATCAAAGTCAACTGCAAGTCATGTCATCATTTCCCTGATACCATGGTCCTCTTCGAAAACCTAGGACAAACACAGCAATGACTCACTAAGAATGGTGGGGTTTTTTTGTTTTTGTTTTTGGTTTTTTTGCCTTTTAAATGCAATAAAACTTTATTTAAAACTGTAAAAGTCACTCAACTCATGGTGATACAAAAACAAAGAGGGTAGGATTCAGCCCTTGGGCCACAATTTGCTCACCCTTGAACTAGAATATTGGATGACATTTACCAAGAAGAAATTATAAAGGAATAAACATAAAATGCTACAATTATGTTCAAATAATCACTTTCACACATATCATTTGGGGGAGATATGAGCAGGTAACAGCTCATCTGAAAATATTTGAGGGATTATAGAAAACTATAAACTCAGTATGAGTAAAGAGTATATACAATGTACTATCCAGAATATGTGCTATAATCACAAGTTACCCACAGAGGCCAAGTGATCAGAACTAGGAAAATAACTGTACCCCTATAGTTTGACCGGGTCAAACTAAATACAGAGTATCGCACTGAGTTCTGTGCGCCACATTTAAGGAAAGAACACTGATAAGTAAGAAGAAGAGAGTCCAGAAACAGGCAATGAGGACAGGGAAGACCTGCATATTCATGTTATGTATGGATTGGTTGAAAGAAAAGATTTAAGGAGAATTTGACAGTTGTCTTCAAAACAAGTATTGTAAAGTAGAAGAAAAATTAAAATTATTTTGTTTACGCCCAGAAAACAAAATGAGGAGTGATGGTTGAAAGGTACAAAAAGGTAAATGATTTTGGAAGGAAAAAACTTTCTAGCAAATAGAGCAATTTAAAAATAAAATGAGCTGCTATGGAGCATAATGGGTTCTTCCTCATTCCTCGGTGAAATGGAAGCCAATCAAGATAAGTCTGGGTAACACTTTGGCACATAAGTCCTTCAGGTTTGGGTTGGCCTAGATGACCTCAGAGATCTCTTCCAAGTCTGAGATTCTATTATTTTATGATTCTGTGATCTCATAAATCTAATAACTTAATGGGGGAATTGAAGTGACTCTTCTGTGTTTTTGCCACACTAACTTCAACAATATCACAAGGAGAGGAGCCCTTGTGTCTTTGCAATAAGTTGGTGACAGATCATTTTAAGTTCTAAACCAGAAAAATTAAAACTGTGAATAAAAATGGTTTTCTGTAAACCTATTCCCCCAATTCTTCCCATTGAATCTTCTAAGATTCTCTTCAGCCTCTCTTCCCCAACCTTTTTTGTACCTTGAACTGGAAGAAAGGAATGGCAAACAGAAACACCGTAGTTTTGAAATATCTCAGAAGCTTTAAAACCAAAAGAAATGAATCATCTAGTGAATTTTCTCAGCTGGAAGCAAAGGGCAGACTGTTCAGTGGTCAACTGAGTCATTCAAAGCTAATTAGAACTAGAGACAATTCAATGTTCATTATCCAAAAAAAGCTATGCAGAGAGTAAATTTCTCATGGATCAAGTCAAATAACAAAAGAGAGGATTTAGCATTCCCTAAATGGCTGGAAGAAACTCAATAGTACTTACTTCCCAGAGTACCTACCAGTTCCTAGGCCTCACATCTCACCATGGCTCTCCACAGTCATAGTATGATAGGTCCTTCTTCCATGACCCTTGGTTACAGTTTGGAATACTGCTGTGATACTTATTACATTATTATTCACCAGGGACTTGAATAGGTGAATATGTGTCCTAAAATGACTACTGTGACTCTTCTGAGGACCTTCTACGTTGAAATAAATGAGTTCAAGATTCTTTTTAATCTTGTACTTTAGAAATATATTTATTTAATGATTCCTCCCCAGTAAGCCGAATTATTCAACTGTCAATGTTCTTCAAGTTAATATATTACATGATCATAATATGACCTCTCTCCCTGTTTCCACCTGTTTCCTATTTCTTACCTTTCTTCAATGAAGTCTCCTCCATAAAACCATCCCTGGTCCCTTATGACTAAAAGCAATCTCTCCCGTCTCTGAATTCCCAAACCATATGGTACTTCACATTCTAACCTTGTGTTATAAATATTATAAAAAATATCTTATCTACCCTCATAGACTGTAAGCTCCAAGGGACTGGGAGACTTCTTAAAAACTTTGTATTTCCCATAATACCTAATAAAAATATCTTTAACATAATGGGTATAAAAATAAATATTTGTTGCATTTATTCAAATGATTAAAAGAATACAGATAATACAGCTGAACATGCCAGAATTTTAAGAGAAAACCAAAACCACATCAGGATTACCACCACTCAATGGGTTAGGAATGGAAGGATTGGGAGTGAGAGGTAAAGGGGAGTCTCATATACTGCCCATACTTGTAATTACTACTCATAGTGAATTTTTCATAGTGGTTCTGAATTCTGGGACAAAAACAATCCATTTGCCCTAAGTTCTTCCCTCTGTTCAAAATAAGCTACCCCTTGCTTTCTGAAAATTCTTCTAGTCAATATTATCTACCCACTCTTCCACAAGTCAATATTGTCTGCACTCAGTCCCTCATGCTTCTGGTAGTTTTTTTTTTTTTAAATCTGGTATTTGCCACCAGGGTGGAAAGTTTGGGCTGGAATTAGATGGGCAGCTGGGTTGTACCACCTGCCACAAACACAGTTGAATAGAGACCTGGCATAGAAAATGATACACTGTTCAAAAAAACCTCCAGAACTGTGTAGTAATGGTCTTCCTGGAATCATCCAGCTTGGTCCAAAGTGATTGCATGTCTAAGTCATAAATAATTTATGCACAATCCCAGATCACTAGCCCATGATAATGCAGTAGTTAAGGATGTAAATTTCCAAATTGTATTTCATCACTACATTATAACCAAATATAATCAGTCCAGTGCATTATGCCCTCACTGATTCTGTCACAATATACATGATAACAGCCACTGGGCCTGTCTTCTTGTTTGAAAAACGAGATACACTCTACCTTTTGATGTCAAGTATGTTCTGTACATCAGTTCTACTTAATTCTTTTTATTTGAATATTTAAAAAAAAAAAAAACAGAGAATGATAGAGCTCAGAGGCCCCTGAAAAATTAATCTATTTCAACTCCACAGAATTATAGCATTTAGAAGTTGAAAGGGATCTGAATGACCATCTAAACCAATTCATATTAAAAATAATAATTCCCTCTAAAACAAAAACCAACAAATACTTATTTAGCCTTTACCTGAAAAAATCCAATAAAGGAAAAATTACTACCTCCCAAGGCAGCTTACTTTAGATACTTCTAATTTTAGGTATTTTTTCCCCATTACTTGTCCCTTTATATCTTAATCTATTATTCCATTCAGGGCCAAATAGAACAAATCTATTCTGAGTTCTAAATGACAGTGTTTCGAGTATCTGTAGATCGTGATCATGTCTACCAAGCCTTCTCTTCTCCAGGTTAAAAATTCCCAATTCATTCCACCAAGTCATTATGTGGTATGCAACTGAAAGCAATTTGTTACTGTATTTAAAACATAGGACCCAGAACTGTGTACAGTATCCCAAATATGGTCTGGTCATGATACCATTTAGGAGAATATTACTTCCTTATTTTTGAAAGTAATGCCACATTTACAGATGGTAAAATCGATATTCAGAAAGAATAAGTGCCTTATTCTAAGTTGGAAAAATACTTAGCGGCAGTGTTATAAATATAGTCCAACTCACAGTGACTTGCCCTAGAACACACAAGTATATCAGAAGCAGGACTTGAAATGAGGACTTCCTGACCTCAAGTTTCACCCTGATCAAGTCATGAGACTATAAATTTAGAATTGGAAGGGAGATTAGAAGTATTTTAGTATAACCTGCCATTCTCCATTCTATCTCATTGTACAGATGAGGAACCAGAAGTAGAGAAAAATTAAATAACTTACCAAAGGTGACACAGGTCGTAAGTGGCAGAACTAGAATCTGAACTCAGGTCATGTGTCCCCAGATCTAGTGCTCTTTCCACTTATGCCATATGTCGCCTCTGAATGATAAGCCTTATACTGTCAGATGAGAATTAAGCAAGTGGCTAATACACAAATAACAACTGTAAAACTCAGGTAATTCCTTTCCTTCATGGTTAACTTACAAAATAATTGTTATTGTCATTCAGTCATGTCTGACTCTTCATTTCTTCATTTTGGGTTTTCTTGGCAAAGATACTGGAGTGGTTTGTCATGTCTTTTTCCAGTTCATTTTATAGATGAGGAAAGTGAAGCAGACAGGGTTAAGTGACTTGCCCAGGGTCACATGGCTATTAAGTGTCTGAGCTTGGATTTGAATGCATGAAGATGAACTTTCCTAATTCCAAGTCCATTGCTATATCTACTGCACTAGTAATACCAAGAAGAAATTGATGTAGATAACTAATAGATTAGAAATATATTAATATCCTTGGTGATTATAGACAATTCACAGAATGTACCTAGGCCTCATTTTTTCATTAATGTAATGGGAGGAGAAAGGCTTGACAAAATTTAAATCTAGATCCAAGATCCTTTTCCCATTCTACCTCATTAGTCACAAAATCACAGAAATTCAGAGGTAATCAAGATGCTTTAAACACCATCTTATAAACTTTGTACCTTAACAATAGTCTAGTCTACAATATAACCAACACATAGTCATTCAGTTTTTGCTTGATAACTTCCAGTGAAAGGGAACACACTAACTACCTAGGCAGACCATTCTAATTTTGAATATCTGTGTCATTATTACAAACATTTTCCTAACATTGAAGCTCGATCTACCTCTTACAAATTTCACTTCCTGCTCTAAAATCTACTTACTGGGACCAGATAGGAAAAGGACAATCCTTCTTCCACAGCCTTCAAATGTTGAAAGTCAACCGTAACACCAGCTTTAATAACCTCTCCCACAGAAAAAGCAAATAGTGTTACAGTATCTTTAATAGGCAATATGATATTGGAGTTACAGCATAATCCTCATTCTTTGAGGCATGGGGTGGGGGGAAGCTGGCAGGGAGAGAGAAGAGATAAAGAGATGTCAGGGGAAAAGATAGACACAGAGCAAGAAACAGGGACAGAAACAGAAAGACAAACAGAGACAGATGCCAAAGGTTTATGCCATTTGGGTGGCATAGTGGGAAAAGTATTGGATCTCTCCTATAAATATTGCTCATGGATATTTTGAAAATAACTATTGGGGGGTGGAGCCAAGATGGCGGCATAGCAGCAGCAATATATCGCAGCTCTCACA
>CM053587.1:221901916-221922332 GCA_028646515.1 Pseudochirops corinnae | reverse complement strand
CAATGTGAAAGTATTTGCAGATCCTATATATGATTGCACGCCACCATGGGGGGGGAGGGAAGGGAGGGGAGAAAATCTGAAACTGAAGTGAATGTGGAACCAAATCTTGTAAATTAAAAGTAAGTAAACAAGCAACAAACAAAACAAAACAAAACAAAAAAAAACAAATACCTGTATGCTCTTTCTCAATAGCTCAGTTCAATGATAAACCATTGTGGTGAGGATACTTAAATTCCTATCCCCAACATAAAAAAGAACCTAGTTACTGGACCAATACTAGTCAATAATTCAACTGTTCTTTTAAGAGGGAGAAAAATAGAGATATAGACAGAGGAAGAGTGACAGAGACAGACACAGAGGTATGGAGGTGGAGAGTGACAAAGGGAAAGAGTAAAACAGAGTTAGAAACACAGAAGCAGAGACAAACAGACACAGAAATAGAAGCAGAGATAAAAGTCAGAGGGAAAGAGAGACAGAAAGACAAATACGCAGAGAAATGGAGAGAGACAGACTGACAGAAATTGAGACAGAGAGGTGGAGAGACAGAAGACAGAGACACAGGGAAAAAGAGAGGAGAAGAGAAAAGGGAAGGGAGGAAGAGAAGAGGTGAGGAGTGGAGAGAGGAGAGGAAAAGAGTCTAGATAGTTGAAATCTGCAACTCCCCCTACCTAAAAATACACACAGACACAGACACAGACACAGATGCATAGACCCACAGACACACAGACACAGGCACACACACACACACACACACACACACACCTATATCTCTACTCTAGCTTCATGAATTGCTCCAGAATTCAACAATTTCTGGTCAGTTATACTCTTATTACAACACATCCATTTCTCCCATCATTGATTTTGATATTACTTGTATGCTCATCACAACATATTTAACGTCTCTGATCTTTAGCTTTCTCACCTATAAAATGGGAATAATAATACTTTCGTTTCCCTACTTCATAGGAATTTGTGGCTTTGGTAAACATAAATGTTTTACAAATCCATTATACAATGAGAAATTTGCACATATTTTTTACTAGGTAAAGTTGCTGTTGTTGAAACACTTCAGATTTTGAAACCCCATTTGGCAAAAATACTGGAGCAGTTTGCCATTTCCTTCTCCAGATCATTTTACAGATGAGGAACTGAGGCAAATACAGCTAAGTGACTTGCCCAAGGTCCACACTGATAATAAATGTCTGAAGCTGAATTTGAACTCAGGTAGATAGGTCTTCCTGAATCCAGGCCTGGCACGTATGCGCTGTGCCACCCAACTACTCCTCGGTAAAAACACTTTACAGCATTGTCTTCTTAGAAAAGGGTTAAACATCTTTACTCTTGAGGTATTAAAGTTATAACAGTTAAGTGGTTTTGGTTTTGAGGAAAAAGCAAACATACTCATCTTGGTTTTTTCTCAAAAAAAATGGGTTTATCAAAATTATGTAACAAATGAGGCTAAATTTGATCAATGTCTAAGACCAGTTGCTGTTATTCCTTCATTATAAACTTTCTGATGGAGTTATAGGAACTTACTGATGGGTCCCCTCCTTCCATTGTCATAGTTTAGAATATTTTAAACACAGTAATGGACCTTTAAAGAGATGGATGAATACATTGTCCTTAGGAATGGAATCAGTGGTTGTCCTTCCTTCCATAAAATTGTGAGCTCCTTGAGGGCAGGGACTGATTTTTTCCTCTTTTTGTATCCCTAGCATTTAGCAAGGTGCCTGGCATGTAGTAGGCATTTAATAACTGACTGACTTTGAAGAGGATGCAGTACTCGAGTCTAGAGAAGATGAGTGCCATTATATCCACATTGAATAATCTTGCTCTGTTAAGTCAAAATCCACTCCTCTTTTATTAAAGGCTCAACGACTTACTATTCCCTCATTTTATCCCAACATCAAATTGGAATTAAGAGACAGTTGTCTTTAGAACCATTCTTACAACACCCATTTTACAATGCCCCTCCAGACCTCCCTCACTGGATCACATTTCTAATGAAAACAAGTAACTTTTTTTCCTTTCTTTCTTTACCTTCTTTTTCTTACTTTTCCTTTACTTCTTTCTTCATTCCTGCCTTTCCCTTCTTTCCTTCCTTTTCTTCTCCCTCCCTATCCTTTCCTTCCCTCTTTATTTCCTTCCTTCCTTAAATTGTTTTGTTTTTCTTCATTAAAACCACAACACCTCTTCATTTAACTCGTGGTTTAGTAGCTTGATACAGCAAGTTTGTAAAAACTTTTATTTTGGTTGTCATTGATTCTTTCTCACCAGAGGGAGAAGTAAGAATAAAACAAGTTAAACAATACACAGTGAACCCTCTTTAAAGATGTAACACAAGATTTATCAAGAATTTAAAATAAATTGAAGTAGTAGGGAAACTTAGCCTTTAGATCTTTATTTTACTTAAATGTTACTTTCTGTATGGATCTTAAAGTTGTCTCATATCTAAACCCATTGCTGGTGAACACATGTAAATATTAATTACTGATAATTGATGCATGTTTTGTTCTAATGGAAATTTCAGGACAGGGGTTCAAGTTACAAATTTAATACAAAAACAAGTTATAGAAAAGTTTTTCCTTGAACAAAGTTCTGTTTGATCAATGCTCGTATCATGTGACTATGGGTTGAAGAAAATGATGTTTAATTTAGAGAAGATTCATCTGCGAAACTTCATCTAGGAAGTCGGACATGTTGGGAAATAGAGCAAGCCATATCCCCAAAGAAAATTCACCAGAAGGAATACTGATAAAGAAAATTAAGGAGAAAAAGCTATGTCTTCACTCAGTCTAGGATTGCCCCCCTTCAAAACTTCCAGAATCCCATGGAAGTTCTGCAACAAGACAAGTCAGAGTGGCAGAAGGAAAAGTACTCAAAAAAGCCTAGAAAAATAACAGGACATACGAGTTCAGTATTTATTAAAGGGTTCAGGCAGCCCATGCTTCAGCCATTACAGTAGACAAGGCCAAGATGCCCAGACTCTGGCAGTCTCATATCCAGACAGTACATACACAAGTCATATCAAAAGACATGTCAGTATTCAAGGCAGGACCTAAAGAGCAAAGCAGTTGGGGTCTTCCAGATGCTTGATAGCATCATTAGGAACATTGTCTTTTTGGATTCTGTAGACTCACAACAAGATAAGGAGTCAACTCTGAGACTGAGATTGTGTGACACGGAGGAGCAGTCAAAGCCAAAACTATACTGGAGCCACCAGGAAACTCAATACAAATCAAGGAATTCCAGCAGAAAGTGGGGTTAATCCTTTCTCACCACATCAAGGTCCAGCAAGGTCTCTCTGCACTATCTAAAACTATGGCAGAAGGCAAAGAGCAGAGTCTGATTCAAGCACAAATCCCCAATAAGGAAACTGAAGTCAGAAATATTAGTTAAGAAACAAATGTCGAAAGCAATAAAAACCTACTGTGGGCTGTGAGAAGACCAAGAGACAAATTTAGAAGAAAAGAAGCACAATAAGGTATTAATGAAAGAAATGATAAGGAACTTAGTAAGGTTAAACTGTTTACATTCATATATGAGAAGATGAGAGCATTTAGAATGAGTCTACATAGAGAGAGATCATGGGTATGAGTACTGTGTTGGGATGATATACAATAATGGAGGGTTAAAAAGAGGCCTGCACTGGGGAAAGAGGGAAGTGAGAAGAATAAGAAAAGTTGTTTCACATAAAAGAGGCATTCAAGAAAGATTTTTTTATATAGTGGAGGGGTGGAGAGAGTAATGCTTGAATCTCATTTCATCTAAACTTGCTCAAAGAGGGAAGAACACACACAAAACACACACACACACACACACTCACACACAGAGTTGGGTTCAGAAATCCACTTTACCAAACAGGGAAGTAGTAGCAGATGGGGATAAAAGAAAGGGGCTGGTGATAAGAGGGAAGGGAAATTAAAGAAGGCAGTCACTAGAGGAAAACAAACTTTTGAGAAGGAGCAGAGGAGACAGAGAAAGATAGACAGACAGACAGACAGAGACAGAGAGAGACACAGAGAGACAGAGAGACAAAGAGAGACAGAGACAGAGAGAAGAAAAGTAGGATAGAACAAAATTCACAGTAATCATAACTGTGAATATAAATGAGATCTACTTATCCACCCATAAGGCAGAAGGTGATAGCAGAATCAATTAGAAACCAAAATCTAACAACCTGTCGTTTACAAGAAACTCACTTGAAATAGAAAGACACAAATAGTTAAAATAAAGGGCTGGAGCAGAATCTATTATGTGTCTGTTGAATTTTTTTTAGAAAAATTAAAAACTGGGATAGAAATCTTTATCTAAGACATAGCAAAAGCAAAAACAAACCAACCCAATTAAAAGAGATATGCAGGGAAACATCTTTTAAAAAGGTACCATAGATCAGCGGTTCTCAACCTGTGGGTTATTTCAATTTGCAACAATGAAAATACATCCTGCATATCAGATATTTACATTACGATTCATAACAGTAGCAAAATTACCATTATGAAGTAGCAATGAAAATAATTTTATGGTTGGGGGTCAGCACAACACGAGGAACTGTATTAAAGGTTTGCAGCATTAGGAAGGTTGAGAACCACTGCCATAGACAATAAAGTAATATCAATTCTAAAAATATATGCACCAAATGATATAACATCCAAATTCTTAAAGGGAAAGTTCAGTGAGGTATAGGAAGAAATAGTAAAATTATATTAATGGGAGACCTCAACTTTCTCTTCTTAGAGCTAGATAAATCTAACCATAAAATAAATAAGATGTTAAGGAAGTATATAGAATTTTAGAATATCTAAGTATGATAGACCTCTGGAGAAAAAATGAATGAATTATTCCTTTTTCTCAGCTATACATAGTGACTTCAAAAAAAACTGATCATGTATTAGGACAAAAAACTTCACAAATACATGCAGAAAAGTAGAAATATTAAATGCAGGCTTTTCAGATTATAATGCAATAAAAATTGCATTCAATAAAGGGCTATGGAAACATAGATTAAAAATTGAGAACTAAATAATCCTAACGAAAAGTGGGTCAATGAATAAATCATATAAATAATTAATATTTCCATTAAACATAATGACACTAAACAGCACTTAAACACAGGAATAACTGGAACTTTTACTAAAATGATAAGTAATGCCTAAGATGAAAAGAAAGCATTAACTATAAGGATAAACTAGAAGGCTTTCCAATAAGATCAAGGGTGAGACAAACATTTCCATTATCAAAATTATTACTCAATATTGTACTAGAAATCTTAGTTATAGCAATAAGACAAAAAATAAATTGAAGAAATAAGAATAGGCAATAAGGAGAAGAACCCTAGAGAATCAACCAAAAAACAATTAGTTGAAACAATTCACAACATTAGTAAGTTTGGGTTCATAAAATAAGTCCACATAAATCATTTGCCTTTCTATATATTACCAATAAAACTAAGCAAGAAGAGATGGGAAGAGAAATTCCATTTAATATTACTCCGTTTAATGTTTGTCATGGCACATAGGAAATATGTGAATATAATTACAAAACATTTTTCACACAAAGACAGAGCTAAACAATTGGAGAAATATTAATTGCTTATGGGGAGCTTGATATAATAAAATAAAAAAGATAATTCTATTTAAATTAATTTACTTGTTCAGTGTCATGTTAATCAAACTACCAAAGAATTTACTTTATAGAGTTTCAAAAAATAACAATAAAATTATTCTAAAAGTATGAAAGGTCAAGAATATCAAGTGAATAAACTAAAAAAAATGTGAAGTAAGGTATCCTAGCTGTATCAGATTTCAACTGTGTTATTAAATGGTGATCAAAACAATCTGTCACTAGATAAGAAATAGAATAGTTAATCAGAGGAATAGATTAGGGACGCAATTTTTGATTGTTTGATAGTCTTTCAGTTATTTCGATCTTCCCATTTGTGACTCCATTTGGAGCATTCCTGGCAAAGATACTGGAGTGGTTTGCCATTTTCTTCTCTAGCTCATTTTACAGATAAGGAAACTGAGGCAAGCAAGGTTAAGTGACTTGCCCAGGTTTACACTCAGGAAGAAGAGTCTTCCTGACTCCAAGTCTGGCAATCTATCCACTGTGCCAGTTAGCAGCCCTGAGGTACATAACACAGAGAAGTAGATGATCATACTAATCTAATGTTTCATAAACCCAAAGAACCAAGCTTTGGGGGCTAGAATTCACTATTCAACAAAAACTGCCAGGAAAACTAGAAAGCAGTCTTACAGAAACTAGGCATAAACCAACATCTCATACCATATGCTAAGACATGGTCAAAATGTGTACATGATTTATACATAAATGGTGATATCATAAACAAATTTAGGGGACTGTGAAAAAAGTACTTGTCAAATCTATGGACTTGTCAAATCTGATGAAACAAGGGATAGAGAGAATCATTGGAAGTAAAATGGATTTTTTAATTACATGAAATTAAAAGTTTTTTTTCTTTTTTTGCACAAACAAAACCAATACTGCCAAAATTAGAAGGAAAGTAGGAAACTGGATGGAGAGGGGGAGGTTACAACAAGTTTCTCTGATAAAGGTTTTATTTCTCAAATATAGAGAGAACTGACCCAATTTTATAAAAATAAGAGCCATTCCTCAATTGATAAATGATCAAAAGATATGAACGGGCAGTTTTTAGAAGAGAAAATCAAGTTATCAACACTCATATTTAAAAAAATCACTAAATTAATAATAATTAGAGAAATGCAAATTAAAACAATTGCAAGATACCACCTCACACCTATCATATTGGCTAACCAAACAAAAAAGAGAAAAGAGAAGTGCTAGAGAGGATATAGAAAAATTGGGATCTCCAAGATCCAGGTGATTTCAAATTGATTGTGCTCAAAGGTTGAGGGAAGAGAATCAGTTGGACAGAAGGTACTATTGATTATTCACTCATCAGTTGAAATGCCTCTACTGAAGATCCTGAGGGTAAAAGCACAGATGCCACTGTAATCACTGGAGTTGACATTGAAATGACTGTCATAGAAAATCTAGCTTCAGAAAAATAAAACCTTACAAAATTTATATCAAACATTAGATGAATCTATACAAGGTAGGCTTAAGGAACAAAAGTCAGAGTAAAGTCTTTTATGATGGAAGCTGTATATCCTTGCTAATTTAAAAGTAAAACAATTTTAAATTCTTTTTAGGAAAAAAATATTAATTCAAATGACATCATGACTATACTCACCTTCTGTGAAGATCTTATGTTTCCGCTAATGATTTTCCTTAAATATGGGTTAGAAATGATTTAGAAATTAAGAGATTTAGCCGATTATGTGTCATTGTAACTAGAAACTGCTTTTTGTCATGTGTAGGACTTGGACAAGCTTGGACTGATATCATTTGTGGTTTTTTCACTTATTTTTTATTGGGAATAGAAGCATTGAACACACACATACATACACACATACATGAACACACATACACACACAATAACAGAGTCAAGAAGTATGTAAGACTGGATTTGAACTCAGGTCTTCCTGACTTCAGCTCCAGTGTTCTATCCACTGTGCCACCTCACTTCCTACATGATATAAATCTAACCCACCTTCAGACACTTCCTGACTATGATACCTTGGCCAGTCACTTAACCTCAGTCTGTCTCAGTTTCTTCACCTATAAAATAGGGATACTGAGAGCAACTACTTCCAAGGGTTGTTGTGGGGATCAAATGGGATAATATTTGCAAAACACTTTGTAAAACTGAAAGCACTTTATAAATGTTAGCTAAGTAAGCAAATCTGAAGGATCATTGCCTGGTCCAATGTGTCTTCCTAACACTATCCTCACAAACGGCTAGTACAGGCATTACACAATCTGAATTCATATTTTTACCTTTAATAAAACAACAAGCCGATAGTTTTATTTTTAATTAGCAAGGATATATTTGAATTGTTCTCCAACTCCCATCACAAAAGATTTTACTCTACCTGGCTTCATTTCTTTAAGCCTAATTTTGATGAATCCCTTGTAATTTTTTATATACCCTATGTAAGTTTCTTTTTTGAAAATAGTTTCCTATAGATGATGGTTCATTACTATGTCAACTCCAATGATTACACTGGCATCTGTTCCTTTACCCTCAGGATCTTTACCAAAAGTATTTCCAAAGATAAGTGAATAATCAGTAGTACCTTCTGTTCACCTATCTTCTACTCCACCTTCAGGTTCAGTCTGAACTGAAAAATCTGAAAAGTTGGTTGGAAAGTTGGAAGATTGTCTTCAGACAGACCTGTCATAGTTGACTAGTCTGGAATCTAAATTTTGCCTACTAGTTAAATCTAAGTTGAATAAGGAGAGAGATATTAACAGGTATGACAGCAATATGAAATGGAGTTTTCTAAATTTCATTTCATCATCCACAGGCAGAGACAGATTTGACACTGGAAGAAATTATTTAAACTGAATTACATGAAATTATGAAAAACAAACAAAAAAGGATATTTAGAAAAGATAAAATGAGAGGTACAAAATTTGATGCTAAATGAAATTTAAGTTAATTTTTTATTTTCTAAATCAAAAATTTGATTCTGTATGAAATAATTGTTATGTATAGCAACTGGATCTATGATTTCATTAGTTTAGAGAACTCTGAGGTAGACAAACCCACTTTACCAAGATAGGTGAGCATATGTTCCACAACTTCTACTCTTAGAGAGCTACCCAGAGCACTGAGAAGTTAAATGACTTTTCCAGGGTGACTTGACCAGCACATGTCAGATTCAGGACTTGAACTGATATCTTCTTGGCTTCTCTTTTCACTATGCCACATGCACAGCTTCTTGGAGGCATAAGTGAGAAGCTAAGTGACAGGTGGATACCAAAGATGGATGAGCAGGCTTGAAAAGAACTTGTCAAGCCTTCATACCAGAACTGCTGATTCTCCCTGAACACCCCATATGCCCTCAACACCCTGATAAAACTGTTTCAGAAGATAGGCTAAACGAGGCTGAAGGTAACCAACAGGTCTCAGACCTGTAGGTAGAGTAGGGGTATGTCTACACCAAGCATATGAAGACTTCTTCCCTGGAAGAATGGGCAGATGAGAATAATTTATTCCAGTGGCTGTGAATGCAGCAGAAGCAGGTGCTGTGGGCACTTAGCATTTGGTCAGACCTCAAAGATACAAGGTCATCCATTGCATTCTGGGCCATCACCAATCATCTTGATTTTTGCTCTGCCACTGGACTTCAATGCTTGAAGAGAGAGTAAAGCTGACCATGCTACTCTGCCTCATTTCAATCCCATTCACAGGCAAGTCAGAACATAACCCCATGACGTTACTTGTCATCTTTGAAAATGAAGAATGAATAACAGCAACAATATTCACTATTCCTTTCAGGAAATGTCATATGTTTGACTGTACATGAGGCTAGTAAGTCAGAACGAAAGGGTTTTCTAGAAGACAGAATGAGGCAGAGTAATCCTGACTTTTTTTCATAAATTAAGAACATTTAGTTTTATCAGATTTCAGACCAATATTTGGAAATTCAGTTCAATATCTGGAAATAATTTGAATGAACAATAAGCAGCTCAGGGGCCTCTAATGGAAGAAATATTTGAAATAGCTATAGGCCTCTAAATTGAGTGAATGACTATGGAAAATGAAATTGTCAACTAGTGTGCCAGTCAATTTGGTTTTCCTACTTTACATGGGATCATTAATATTGTAGATTTAAATGACCAAGTGAATTGTGTGAACTTAAAAATATATAGTAGCCACAGTCAGGTATGGAAGCTTTCTGTCACTTATGAAGCAAATATTCATCCTAGTTCAACCTTTGCATTACTGTGCAAGGGTTAAAATGAGAAGTTATCTCCTCCATGAAATATGCATATGTTGTATTTCCCAATATATTGTAAGCTCCTTGTCTTACTTTTGTCTTTGCCCCCAATGCTTAGCAAAATACTTCACAGTGTGACGAATAAATTAATGCATGAATAAACATTTATTAAGCACTTACTATATTCTGAGGGCTGAGGATGAAAATAAAAAAGCAAGACAGTCTCCTGTCTCAAAAGCTGATATCTAATAGAAGAAACAAGAATGAGTTAAGTGCCTACTATATGCCAGGAATTGGGATAAGTGTTGAGTATAAAAAGAAAACAAAAAACATAGCACATGACTTCAAGAAGTTCACGTTCTAATAGGATAAAGCATACAAACAACTGTATATACAAGATATGTATACTTTAAAAAGAATGTCATCACAGAGGAAGGGGAATAAAGAGAAGAGACAGGGAGGGACTGGGAAAGGCCTCTTGCAGGTGGTAGGATTTATACTTAGTCTTGAATCCAGAAAGCAAAGAGAAAGGAAAGTATTGAGTGTCACGTACAAGGAAAAGAGAAGGAAAGAAGGAAGGAGGAAAACAAATTGATTTTTAAAGTATAAACATATTTTAATGACAGTCTTTCAAAATGAATAAATTAAGTCTGGATTATTCTCCTTTGAAAATTAATCTTCACTTTAGGAAATATTCAGCCCAGAGATTTTTTTTAATAGCTCCCTTTGCACATTTAAAGTAGGATTTTATTTTCAAACATTCAGTTTACACACAATTTCCAGAAACATTTTTATTTTATAAATCAAAATTTCTCTTGTATTTACTTTCCTCATATTTTCCTGGGGCATATCCTCAATTTCTTATAAGGCTTTCAAAATCACATTTATAGACTGTGAAGTATTTCCCACAATCAGATGGACAGTCTACCTTCAGATTGATTTGCCCATATTAAATGGCAATATCTGGTGAGAAAGCAAAATGTTTGGTCACAAAACAAAGGTTCCAAACCAGTACAGTCTACCTGGCCTACTTGTCAATCCTGGATGGACTTGAGCTGTTAGCAAGTGGCACAAAGCAATACTTCCACTTACATAGCATGAAGAGGGAGGAAAACAGGCATTTCTGTTATTTATCTGGTAATAAATGAACCTGGACAGCTTTTTTCCACTTACATCCTAAGGCATTTCATAACTCAGGAAGTATCTTAACTTTTTTTTTTTGGTAAAACTAGATCTAAAGGAAATTATCTGCCTTCTCATTTAATTTATAGACTCTTTAATATAGCCTCACTTTTACTTCTTTGCATGCATTTTAACTGTGCACTCCAACCACTGAGCATGTGTCTACACAGTGTGCCTGGTATGCTAACACATTTTGTGATATGCATTACTACTGGTCCTCACCTTTCCCCATGGAAAGTAGCTTGTGGTAAGGTGTGCCAACAAAGCAGGCATATCCTCTAGCTCTGACTGTTGATAAAAGTAGTAAGCCCGATGCAACTGAAGAAGGCTTACATTCTTAAACATTATCAGTCAATTTCCCTTACTTTGATGTTGTGTGCTGCAATGAAAGTATCAAGGATACTAGAAGCCAGAAGCCAGAGTTCCAGCTACTGCTTTGCCATTAACTACTCTTGGGCTCAAATTTTTCATCTAGATAATTGGAGGGGGGGGGTGGGGAAAAGGAGGGAGGCATTGGACCAATTGACCCCAGAAGTTCCTTCTGGCTCTAGCATTCTTTGATTATTCAAATCAACCACACAGATATGATAAATTTCATGTAATTAATTGTCCATCAAAGTGCAAAAAAAATGTTAAACTGAACATACAATAGCTGCTTTGGTAAATGAATAGAAGCTAAATTGTGAACTCTCTAGTTCAGCAGAAAAAAGATACAACAAGAAAAGTGAAGGTGGGAACCCTGAATCATTATCCTGAATGCTTCTAGACTAGAATAAATTAAAAGTTTTGATTTCAAAGGATCGGAGAATCATATATTTAAAACTAAAATGGACCATAGAAGCCATCCAGTGACAACCTCTACTTATACCAATGAAGAAACTGAGGCAAAAAGAGGTTAAGTCACTTGTTGTGGGTAGCACAACTAGTAAGTATGTGAGCTGGTATTGTAAACCAAATGTTTCTGACTCTAAATTCCATGTAATTCTTAGAATTTTATTCCCTAAAAAGTCTGGAGCTGAGAGATCCATAATTACTTAGACATATTATGGGGACTATGCTTTTATGAAAGAGCCTCTAGGATGGTAATATCCATTAAACTTTAAGTTACTTGAAAGTAGGGACAGTTTCATTTTCTCTCTCTCTATATATATGTGTGTGTGTGTGTGTGTGTGTGTGTGTGTGTGTGTGTGTGCATATCTATACATATATATGTGTATATGTGTGTGCATATGCATATATGTGGATATATAGATATATATCCAGCATCTATCACAGTGCCTGCCTCTAGTAGATACATAATAAAGGGCTGTTGTCTGATTGAATAATTCAATAAGAATCTTAATTGGTAGAAAGTGTGATATAAGGTCACACATCTAAAAAATGGTTTCCATAAGAAAGTGGATAGAAGTGAAACAAATAGATAGTGGGAACCAAGCTATGGAATTGTGGCAAGAAAAAAAAATAGATTATACAGAACAGTATGGCTATGGAGTCCTTATACATATGACTCATCATTGGACCATTATCCTCCACAACCGAGTTGAGATATTTCAGTAACTTTTCAAGCTGCTGAGAGAGATTCCTAGAAAATAGCCTCCAACAGGCAGAAAACACTGCACCTAATTATTTGCTTCTGGGTATATGACATCTGAAGAACGACTCTGTGTCTCCCACCACTACCATCCACAGCTAGGCTAGAAACACAGAGGAATGAAGAGGGAATCAAATTACAACTTCCCTGGAGAAAGAGGTGATTATACCTTTTTGCATATGGCTTTAGAGAATGTCTTATTACTCTATTCTCTTCTTTGTTACATTGTTTCACATCTTAATTAAATTATTTTGGCACTGGGTTTCTGTGTTTCTGGTATGGTCTAGCAAGACAGCAAGGATGTACTGAACGGGGGGCTTGGACCAAGAATTGAATTGGTGATGACTTCACAACTACCACATTGAACCAGGGAGTAAAGAAGGTGTGCTGAATAACCAATATATACTTAAGGTCTGTCACTGTGTTATTTAAAAATAGACCAATGTAGTAAATTGCACCTTAAGCACTATTTTCTTTTTCATTTTACAAAGCAAACCTGCTCTGATTCATAAGTTAAAAAATAATTTTTGTAGTGCTTTAAAATTTGCAATGCACTTTCCTCATAATTATAAATAACTGAAAAAAAGAAAATAATAATAAACTGACAAATTTCATAACCCCATGATGTACAAGGTAATAATTTTATTATTTTCATTTTGCAGATAAGGAAACTGAGGCTTACAGAGTTCATGTGGGATTTGTACCCATGCCTCTTACTCTATCATTTTCCCCATTATAGTATTCCACAACTCAAATATACATAGAAAACATCCATTCTTCAGATATTCTACCACATTTAATTCAAAACTTATCATTAGTGGATTTTCATTTATGTTTAGAAGCTTCCCTTCCAAAGCTTGAAGTCTTCCATGGAGTACATTCTGAGTTGAAGAATGAGTTGAACCTCAATGGGAAATTTATTTTCTAGACAAATTTTTAGACTCAGAGAAACATCAACTGAGAATTAAATTCATAACCCAAAAGTAAACTATGGTTCCCAGATTGTTTTGCACGTTAATAGTTGTAATGCCTAAAATTTAAAATGTGGATGAGGCCTATGAATATAAATTCGATAATCATGCATTGAACACTTCTATGTGCAAGATACTTACTGTGTGCTGTGGAAGAGGTAATAAATTTTAGCACAAGGACAAGCACAGTAGCATAGGGTCATAGAGTAGGAGAATATAACTTGAAAGAGGTCAGGAAAGGCTTCAGGGAAGAGAAGCATTTGAAATGACTGTAACACGACTGGTAGAACTGAGAAAATATGAAGAAAAATTAAGGGTTGGAGGGAGGGAATAGACATTCCAAATCAATCAAACAATGAGCAAAGGAATGTAAAGAGAGAAGTAAAATGTATAAGGAAGGGCTAGTAATCCAGGTTGGGTGGAGTTCAAGGTGTAATAAGAGGAAATAAATTAAAAGCAGATTTGAAAGGAAGTTTGGGTCTAGAGGACATAGGGATTTAAATTGCATGCTAAGGAATTCAGACTGTTCTATAGATGGTAGGGAGCTATGTAAGATTTTAGAGTAGGGGAATAACATAATCAAAGGAATTATCAAAAATCATTATTGATTTTTCCTTTTAAGTAAAGCTAACAAAATATTGCAACTCAGTTTTGAAAATGTACTCATTTATGTAAAGAATTATTTTAGGTTAAATACAGTAAAATCCTATTTTTATGATGTATAGTTTCAGTGAATAACATAAAAGTGATGGGAAAAATGTTTGAATGATGTTTAAGTCTTTTTTATGTTATTTAGAATTGAATTTTGGTATATCCTAAGGGGAAGAAGAGAGATACTGTATTTTATCTCCCATCATTATCTCCCATCAGATTGGAGCATTCTTTTCAGTAACAGTCTTAGAGTGAATAGCAAACTACATATTTTTTAGGGAAAAGGTATTTTTCTCTGAAATTATTCTGGACCTAAACTATTAAAAATTATATAGTGATGGATTTGGATATCTTTTAAAAATAACTAGGAAACTCATTCAACTTTAAAAGTAGACTTCATTCCACGGTAACCTTGGTTTCCTGAGGTTTCAGGTACTGAAACCCATATCATAACATCTCGGGTACATCAAAAAGGAAGAGAAAGACCCTTCCACTTAGAAGTCTTTCCCCAGAGATTAATCCTTATTTGCACGTATCATTTACAGCTTTGCCATGTGGCTTCAGATGAAAATGGGACTCAGTAGGGGGTAAAATTAATTGAATCAACTCAAACCCTTTGAAAAAACACACACACACACATACAAGTGGAAACGATTGAGGTTTATAGTGCTCCAGTTCTTGCATTAATTCCACTTAAGAGAAAGAATTCTGACATCATGGAAACTTAGGACTGGATTTTTCAGCTGAATGAATATTTTAGTGCAAATACAATAAAACTGTATATTTAACATCATTTTTAAAATGCTTCCAATCTTCTCAGCTAATATGCTCTCTACATTTTCTAGCCCATTCAAGTTCCCTCCTTATTTTACCCACTCACTAAATTTATGAGTGTTCAAGAAACCAAAATTAGCAATACACTTTTCATCCAATCAGAATTCAACAAACAAGAAACCCAGGCTAACACACAGTATTTTTCCCCCTAAAATTTGTATTAAATTCTTACATTTGATTGTGCTAGCATTGATTTCCCAAGTTTGGTTAAGCTTGTTCAGATGGGTAAGTTATATTGATTTCCTTTACCTTAATTTCATATCTATATCTCCTAGTTTAATAGTAATCACAAATATAGTTAGTATATATATATATATATATACATATATGTATATATAGTTAGTATATATGTATATCTATATAGTTACACAGAGATATATATTGTATACATGTATTTTACATATATATCATTTTAAGTTGCAAGGCACTTTACAAATATCATCTAATGTTATGCTCAAAAAAATCTAAGAAGTAGGTGTTATCATTCCCATTTTACAGATGACAAAATGGAGGCTGAGGGAGGATAAGTGAGTTGCCCAGAGTCATACAACTACTAAGTGTCTGAGACTGGATCTGAATTTAGATCTTTCTCGTAACAAATCCAACACTTTATCAGTCACTGTACCACCTATCTGCCTCAACTTGTAATTTGTTTCATATTAGAAGTTTATTTTTTTCTGTGCAATAGAAGCAAAGATGAAAGCAATACAGACCTGTCTCTCTCTACCATACTTCTAGTCCTTCCAGATGAAGAAGTTTCTTGGGTTCTTGGGTTTTTGAACCAAGTCCGCCCTGGGCAAAGTAAATCAATGATCAATACTTTAGGTGGCTCAGCATCATTGGTCCCACTCACAGCTTGAATTCTGCTTGGCTATGTCAGATAGGCTATTATTTTCTTGCTTGTAAACAACCTCGTTGCCTTATTCTTTTGTTCCATTAATTTACGCTTCATCTTGCTTCCCCTAGAGTGAGCTGCCACTCACTGTAGCTTCTTTTTTTTTCTTCCTGCCAAGAGAGAGTAGTGCAAAATGTAGTCCCAAACCAATTTATTAAATTTGAGGATAGGAAGGGTCTATTTTGGAGGGAACCTATAGCAGTATGATTCCACTTTGGAGAGTCCAAGACAGGAAGCAACTTACCTGAGGTGCAGACACAGGGAGTGATAGATGGAGGAAGTTCACTATCTTGTTGCTTCCTATTTTTATTAACTATTTCTGTTTACTTGATATGGAAATTAACTGTTTTTACCTTGCCAAAAGATGAAAACTCCTAATAGAGCTCTCTGGATTTGTGTCCCCTGGGGCAGAGCTCTGGTCACCCTACTATACTTTCTGCCTCACATCCTTCTACTCTGCCCAGAGCTAGACTTCCAACCTGGAGCTCTAATAGCTTAGCCAGGACCTTCTTGAGCATACAGGACCTTCTTTATGATAACTGCTTCTCTGTATGAACCACTATCTATTAATAGGGAATCAAAATATCCAGAGTCCCATAGGTCATAAAATTTTCCTTGTAATGTATAATTATAAAATAAAACAAAACCACATATCTTCTGGGAAATAAAAGTCCAATATTTTAATTGAAAACAGGTTTATTGTTCTAATTTTTTTAACATTTAATTTAGATTTTGGCTAAAATATAAAATAGTTCATTAATATTTGCCCCGTTTTATTTTTAGAATATAATCAGAACTTGTAAAGCTGTCAAAGAAAAACAGAACTCAAAAATATGAAAATCATATAAATGGTAAATGGAAGGAAACTAAAGTAAGAATAAAGGAAAGGGATTTTCATAAAAGGTGAAGATCATTAAACTAAATACACGTTCTCAAAAATGTCTTTTCCTGCTCAAATTAACATTAAGTAAAAGATGCACACATCAACCAGAACAACCCACCAAACAAAAGGGAGAGAAGAGTGAAAAATACTGAGGTCAAAAATCAAAGAAAATCAAGAAAACAAAACAAAACAAAAAAAACAAGGAGGAAGGAAGGAAGGAAGGAAGGAAAGTAAACCATATGAAATAATTACTTTTACTTCCAGTTGATATGTTGACATGAAAGTTCAAAGAGAAGTTTGATTCTTCCACATAAATTCCAGCAAATAACTGCTAAGAGCACCAGAAAGACCAATGATAAAGAAAGTTAAAGACAAACAGAAGTAGACAGCTAGGTTAGAGAGAGCACAGGACCTGGAATCAGGAAGACATGAGTTCAAATCCAGTCTCAGACACTGTGTGATCCTGGTCTAGTCACTTAAGATCTATCTGATTTTGTTTCTTATATATAAAACGTGGATAATAGCAACTACCTCATAGAGTTGTTGTCAGGATAAAATAAAATAACATTTTAAAGCAATTAAATTGATGAATGTATAGAGTCTAGTCAGTATCATGCATATTGACAAAGGTTACCCAGGAAAAAAAAAAAAAGGGAGAAAAGAGAGACAATTATGAGTATAATGATTTTAACAGGAAAATATGAAAGATGCACCATAGTGATGTTTTCATTCATTTTAATCTCTCACAGCACTAAATACCTTGCTGGGTACATAGTAGGTGATAAGTATATATTGCTTTGTTTGAATTGAGCAAATATGTTACCTTTCACATATGATTAAGGAAGTATTCACCTCCTCTCCCATTAGTAAAGCATACATTGTCTCTATTTTCTTAGCCTTGTTGATGGATTTCCCCAGGTAGCTTATCATATAGATTTGCAAGATGTGGGACTAAGATGAGCAATTCTAACTATGGCATTGGAAGATGGTTATTTATCCAAAATTACAAAGCTTATATATGTCAGAGGTCAGAGATCGAAGGTAGGACTTAAACCCAGACATTTTTGGCTCTGAGACCAGCTTTCTAACTTCTATGCCTCTCTGTCACTCACTTATACATACAATGTGCACACACACATACACATGTGCAGGTGCACATATGTGCTGAATGATGACTTCTATAGGTTGTCCATGTAACTGCATGTAATAATTTGGACAACAGATATTTTTTCATCCATCTCCTTCTATTTCTGGATAAAAGCACGCAGAATATTGTAGTCTGCGAAAGAGATCCATAGTCACTCAAAAAAAAAAAATTGAAATAGCTTCCCATAAGGAAAATCAAGTAGATGAAAAATGTTTAGTAGCAAAACCCAGTGAAAAGAAAATTGCTTTTTTAACTCCAGCATTGACAGGGAATGTTGTATGCTATTTGGGGAGAACAGGGCAAAGGAAGAGAAAAATTCCTGCATTCCTCTATAGGCATATGACTCTCTTTTGATACTCTAAGAGTAGAGGCAAATGGCATTCTTCATATCAATTAAGGAAACTTGTTCCTAGCCCTATGGCAGAGACAATTTACTTCATGATATTTTAGTGATATAAAAACAACAGAATTCATTTGAAATTTTAAGGTTCCTGGAGCTTTTCACATACAAATAAGAATTTTAGGAATAGGGAGGACTTTATGGGAAACTATTTCACTACTTAAAATGGGCAGATCCAAAAGGTTTTGATTCTATCTTTTTACTGCCAGGTGTTCCACCCTCCTGAAGATAACATCTTTTGAGGATAAATCAGAATCCAAATGAAACGAACTCCTCTAAAAGAGGCCAAAATGTAGGGTGGGAGAAATCAGGCAACTACAAGCCTGTGGCACAAGACTTTGTTGAATAAACAATGCTAAAGAAACATTCTTCAAGTTCTTCCTCTCTCTTTTGATGCAAATATATTTTATTAATAACTCAGAAAAGAGAAAAAAGCATTTATTAAGTGCCTACTGTGTGCAACCACTGTACTAATATCTTGACAAGTACTAACTCATTACATCCACACAACAACTCTGCAAGGTAGGCTAGGTGCTTTTAATTGTTTCATTTTTGTAGTTGAGGAAACTGAGGCAAACCAAGGTTAAGTGACTTATCTAGTGTCACACAGCTAGGAAGCATCTGAGGTAGAATTTGAATTCAGGTTTTTCTAATGCTAAGCCCAATACTCTACATACTGCGCCATCTAGCTACCTCTGAAACAGGGGTGGGGAACCTGCAGCCTCAAAGCCTTCTAAATCCTTGTGTACAGCCTTTCGACCAAGTCTAAGTTCTAAAGAATAAATCTATTTATTAAGCAGATTTGTTCTGTGAAGTTTGGATGTGGTCAAAAGACCATACTTGACGACCTAGAAGGGCCACATGTGGCCTTGTTCCCCACCCCTCTAAATATTTTCCAGGGAGTTTGCACATGAAACAATATAGTCCAGTCAGAGAGAGAGACACACTTCTAAAATTGAAAGAAGCCACTCAGAAGAAAGCAAGCCAGAGATCCATCCTCCAGATTTTAATGGGAGAAAGAGAGACAAAGACAGAGGCAGGCAGAAACACACACAGAAAGACAGAAACAGAGACAGAGACCTGGAGGGATCAATGTGTAGCTACTAATGTTTGTAGCTATGAAATTCAATTGGTATTTACCATAAGCTGTCCATTTTCTGACCTAATTGTCTAAGTAGGGAATAATCTTATTATGCCCTCCATCCCCTACTCTCTTAAAGCAAGTATTGGTCATGGCCCAATGTTTTTGACTATCTGCCAGCAAGTAGTTGCCAACTTTTAGCCACGGAATAGTTTCATTAAGTCTTTTTAAAAGTGAAATGCAAAGACATCTTTTCATCTTTCTTGGCATCTTGATCAGATATGTAGTAGGAAAAGTCACAGAACAGAGTAGAGGTGACCAGCAAAGATGAAGGAGAAGGCAGGAACAGTACAGCCTAGCTCTCTCCCTCAACTACTCCAATAAAGAGGAAGAGTACTGGGATGAACAGTAATCTGCAGATCTAAGGGGAAAACACTAAGGGCTGTTTTTCTGCCCAAGATCTCAGGTTCAGCACTTAGGCAAGTAATCAAAGATTGGCATAAAGCTCTGTAATCTGATACCAGAACAGGTTATCCAATGTTAGCCAAAGGGTACAGAACAAAAGTGGATCTACAGCCCTGTTGCTCTGATTCAAGAATGGATCTCAGACTTAGCTTATTCTCTCAATTACTTTTTCTTTATTATTTATAAAGCTAGAACATCCATCATATCAAAGAATAGTGGGGGATACCCAACATCCTTCCTTTATCTTGGATTTTGTCAGACAGGATTCTTATTTTTCTTCATTCCATATAATGTTGAGTTGAGTTTAGAAAATACCTCTTGCCACATTAAGGAAAAGTCTATTCCTATGTTTTATGTTCTAGTTTGTTTTTTTAAATGTTAATGTTCTACTATGTTGAAAATTTTTGTTCTTTGTTGAAAGCTTTTTGCTCCACTTAAACTTTGTTGAAACACTTTCTGCAGTCATTAATCTAATGATATAAATTG
>CM053587.1:221883505-221901416 GCA_028646515.1 Pseudochirops corinnae | reverse complement strand
AGCAAGCAGGAATTGGCCTAAAAGCACATAAACACCCCACAAGAGCAATCCCTTTGTATAGATGAGCAACTCCTCAGCCTCACCCTCCTTGAGCAACACAAACGCAGTCACTGAAGCATGACTTCATACAGCCCCCTAAAGTCAATAGACCTCAAGGGCAGGGATTTCAAAAAGTAGCTGATAGATCCAAAGAGATTGGTATGGATAGTTTTCCATTGCTCTGGGTATGTTAGAGAAGCGTTCCTCTAGTTCTTAAGGGCTCAGGGCAGCCAATAACCCTTCACTATCCTTATCTACCCTTTCCAGGCTTCACTGGATGAAGGAGTTAAAATAAATGAGAGCAAATTCATGGTGATAACTTGTCCCAATTACTTATATGATTGGTTATTAGGTATTATTAGGTTATTAGGACAGCCGAGAACACTCAAATAACAGATGAAATAAGGAATATGAGATTGTTTTCTTGAAAGTTTTCACACACACACACACATACACATATGCCTCATAGCACTACTGCAGACAACCCAACCAAAGAGCTTTCTTTGGATAAAGAAGCATCTATGCAAATTGTATCCCGTTAATGTAATAGAATACTATTGTGCCATAAGAGATGAAGAAAAAGGTTTCAAATAGACATGGAAACACTTGTTTGAATTGATGTAGAATGAAAAGAGTAGACTCAACAAGAACAACTAATATTATAATAGAAATATTTTCGCGATAAACAATTTTGAAAGATGTAAGAATTTAGATGAAATAAATGATCAGCTATGACTCCAGAAGACTGAAAAGGAATATCCATCTCACCACAGAAAGATGATAAACCAATATGCAGAATAAGAAAAGAATGTTTGGACACACCAGTGTAGGAATTTGTTTTGCTTGATAGTTCTGAAGTAAACCTTCCTTCTTTCTTTTTCTTCCTTCTTTCCTTTCTCTTTCTTTTTCTTTTTTCCTTCTTTCTTCTTTCCTTTTTCCTTCTTTCCTTCCTTCTTTTCCCTTTCTTTCTCTTTCTTTCATTCTTTTTTTCTTTCTTCCTTCCTTTTTTTCTTGTGCATGGGAGAAATGTGACGGTAAAATTGAATGCTTGATCATTGAAAAATAATAGAAATTATTTTTAAAATCTACTAAGAAATTACTAACTCTTGAAATCATCACAAATTTCCCACTGGAAACAAACAGAAGGAGGATATTTTGAAAAATGTGTAAATGACAAGATGTTTTTAGCCCGTAGCACAAATGAAAAAGGCAAGTTGGGAGGAATTCTGAATAGTGGCTTGTAGGGGCATTCTGAAATTGAAGGCCAATAGCCAATGGCTAAATGAAGTACTGCTGTTATGCCTCTATGTTAAGCACGCAGTAATCATCAGTCCAGGTGTACATTATTGAAAAAGGTTATTGAAATGTTGTTGGAAAGAGAAAATTGCCCTTTCCACTTTGCTTCCCTTTAGTGATTTATTTATCTTAGTAACATATCATAGATTATCAATCTATCAAATGTGTAGTAGTATGGGGAGAGTACAAACCCCTGTGGGAAACTATGCACTTGGCCAAAATGTAGCAAATTGCCCCCTCTGGGACGATGATGCCTGCAGGATTTATCATTTTCGTACTTGCTGACAGACTCCCTGCATTCAGGACCAACCAGAATTGTCCCACACAGCCTCTCCACAATCTCCTATTACTGGAGCCTATCCTCACAGCTCTCTCTATAGAGTGTCAAAGGCAATCTAGATCAATCAGTTCATTAAAAAGTGAATGGAGCTTCCAGGCTCCAGTTTATATAAGTATTCCAAGAGAGCTGGTTTCTATTTCTCAGAGCCCTAAATCTTTGAACGACTGTATTTTCTAGAACATAGGCCTACAGTTGGGAACAGTTTGCCCTGTATACCACACCTGTGTACACAGCTGAAAAGCATGAGTTTAATCCACTAACAAATGTGGTGCTATTTTCTGACTGTCCCAAACAATGAAAGAGATTTTACAATTGCAAATGTCTTAATTTGTTCAAACTGTGCTGTTGCTCATTTTCCTGTTTCCTTACTCTCATGTTTCAGTTCACATGCAATTTTTCTTAATCCAGCACTCCAAAATCAAGATTGTGGAAAGAAAATCCAATTGTTTGGGGTCAAAATAAAGACGTTTTTCAAATGCCAAGGAAAGAGAACAGGGTTATTGTACTTTGATGTTAATACCATGTCTTTTGTAGTTTTCCTGTTTGTTTGTTTTCATCTTCCATTGTCAACAGTGCACCAGATTTTATAGGCAGCTTAACACAGAGCAGATGCTGATTAAAAGAAATGTGGTTTTGAGTGTGACATGAAAAAAATATCATTCACTCCAGTTTAAATGCTATATTCCTATCGAGTTTAATTTTTTATTAACTGATGTATAAAAGAACAATAAGCAAACATTTTATCTTAACCGGACCAACATAGTTCCCTAGCAGGACCAAGACCAGGACAAAAAAAATGTTTGCACATTAAAAATGCAAAGAAGGAACTTCTTGTATTTTGTGAAAACACTGTGGGTCTTAACAACCATTTAGTATTTTCATTAACTCACATTCAAACTTTTTTTGCCTCATCCTTAGAGGTACTCTTATAACAGGTTCTCCCTTCTTTTGCAATGATATGAGAATTTATTGTCTCCTATTTCTTTCACTTATATTGGATCACAGTTCAGAATAGAGTCTTGAAGTACATTAAGGACTTCAGCTGAGTTGGGACAAACATAAAAGAGATGAACAGGCTGATTGTGGACCTAGAAAGTGTCCACAAAGAGACCTAGTGATCTTGGATACACTTTTATACTGGAGTTATGGATATATTTGGCACCTTTGACCATTCTCTTCCTAGAGGCGTTCATGTCTAAATGAGCCAGGAAAGTAATAGGTTTGTGTTTGTTTATTTTGGATAAATATAGATTTATAAGGGTAGATGACACTAAATGCCTGCCTTTAATAGCCAAAGATTCAGATGAACTATACATGAACATCAGATATTTTTCCTCTCAGAGACTGAAGCTTCATGACATCTATGATTAAGCTACTTTGAAACATCAATGAAATATCCTTTTGGAAAATATATGGGGGGAAAAGAGGGAAAGGAGAGCCGGACTGGACATAAAGTATTTCAAGCCACAGAGTTGATTGACCTGTATGTGAGAAAATATTTTAGTGGCCTAAAGTTTCTCACATCATTTACTAGAAGCTGTCAAACATAAGTAATCTATTGGACTGGGCATTATAATATCTGAGATCCACTCTTGTTCAGGTTCCTAACTAGCTGTGTGACTTGGGACAAGTTAATTCATCTTTCTGAACCTTAATTCCTTCCACTGAAAAAGTGAAGTGGATTGGATTGAATGTTTTCTTTCACTTCTTCCTTCTACAACCTCATCCCAGGTCTACATTTGGAATTTGGCCAATCACAAAGATTCACATCATTCTATTTTGTTAAGCCAAATGAACTGATCTTTTTTTGGGGGGGAGGGCAAAAAAATGGTATAACTATTTCCTATTTTAAATAATATAATGATCATCTCTTGTTTGGTCACTTTAAAACTAAGTAAATCATCTCCTAAATCATTAACACAGAGCTTCAAGGGGCTTTTTAGCCCAATCCATTCCATTTATAGATGAGGAAACTGAGGCCAATAGAATCACTTGCCCCTATAGTTTACACAGTTATTAAGGGAAAGAGATGAGATTCAAACTCTCATTCTCTGACTCTAAATAAGCTTTCCTCTTTTCCACACAGCCTCCAACAATTTAGTAGTTGATCTAAGTCTTATCTTCTGACGGTTTCATAAGTTCTCGTCTCCCCGTTACTTGTTCTGAGTATAAAAACCTACAATGATCTACTAAAGTACAGTCCAAGTCTATTTATTACCTGTTTCATATCTAAATGGCTTTCTTTTCTAAAGAAGAGATGAGAAGGTTTTGTTCCTTCTCCAACAGTAGTGAATTATGGCAGGTAGGCAGAGAATCTCAAAATCTGAGAATTAAAGGAACCCTAGTGTTCAACTAATCTAACTATCTCTGAATAGGAATCATCTCTAGAATATCCCTGACATGTCATCACACAAATTCTGGTTAAAGATCTCCATACTGGAAGTTCACTTTTGACTGAGGAAGCTCATTCTACTTTGGGATAGTGCTAGCTAGAAGCATAAGTCATCTTCCCTTTATCTGCCCACTGGCCAGGAGAACTGTATAGCCTCCTTAAAAACAGTCCCTGAGGGAATGCAAAATTACAATTACTCTGGATTTCAAAGTGCTTTCACAAAGCTGCAAATATTAAAGGATTTTATACATATATATATACATACACACACATACACCTGCCCCTATATATACATACATACATATATATGTATATGTGTGTATACATACATATGTGTGTATATATATATATATATATTTGTGTGTATATATATATATATATATATATATATATTGTTCTCTTTAGATAGATAGGTAGATATAGATAATTTTTAAAAGACAAGAACAGTCACCTTCAACTATTATGGATGGTCTGTAACTTTTTTAGTTACTAGCTCAGACAAATCAGAAACAGCTAGGATTTTTTTTCCTATTTTTATTTTTATTCCTACAGGAGGAAAAAAAAAAGCCCAATCCCTTCTAGGTAACAGCAAGAGCACAAAGGAACACCCCATCTGTCTCTGTGCCTTAAAATAAACCCCAGAGTAAAACACAGAAAAAATGTTTCTAATGTAACATTGGCATGAATTAAAATGATATCAAACCAAAAGAAAAACCTTTGTATCCCAAATATTGCAAGGTGGACATGCAATTTTTTGGCCCTGCAAAAACAAGAATGATCAATAAAGCCCTCATAGAAATGGGTAACCACTGCCAGAATTTGTAACATGGAAGTCTAAAGATCCTACCGTGAGGTTTCAACCACTATTCTTAGCAAATCTGCAGAGGTTACAGGACTGATCCTGTTGGTGACAGCAGGCTGCCAGAGGGAAAATTATAGAGAGAAAAAGAAATATTTTATTTTTCCTGCAAAGTTAAGCATGGGGAGAGGAACAGGGAAGGAAAATTCCTGAGGGAAAAAAATGTAAGCATGGTACATGGAATCTGTAAAATTAAAAGAGGAGAAATCTTAGAAACAAATGTTAGAGCTAGATATGACCTTGGAAATCATCTGCCTTTTCTTCCTCACTTTACAGTGGGGGAAACTGAGGCTCACAGAGGCGAGGTGACTTAAATAAGGTCATATACCTAATTAAAAACATCAATAAAACCCAAGTCTCCTCATGTTAATTATTTTCTATGTCTTTAAATGCTGTAAAACAATAGACTATTATAATGACTGCTATGGGAGCAACTTGAAATGCATAAAAGCAACTCAATGTGACTAAAAAAATCCAAATTTAAAAAAATTGTCTAAGGTGATACAGCACATTTGGCTGTTTATGCCACCGTTTAAAATACCCAAGTATGAGGTAAAGAACCCATCGTATTAAAATCCAGACGGACCTCAATGAGGTCTTCATTTTATTAGTGAAAAGCATAGTTTGGGACATACTTTTTAGAGGGAACTTTAGATATACATTGTGGACAGGATTCTATACAGTACGAAGCGTGTGCTGTACCTCTTTCCAATGTAATTTCAATGAGCTCCATCCCAATGTTATAAATTCTCATTCTCTCTTCAGAGCTTATAGGAATTATAGTTAAAACTTTGTATCCACTTACTATGTTTTGTTCCATTCTATTTATTTGTTTATGCATCCCATTCCCATTCTAAATTGTGGTCTACATGACAGTAAGAACTGCAGCCTATTTAATTTTTGCATCTTCTTTAAGTGCTTGATAGTAGTACTTCTATAACATAATGCTTGCTCATTGTAGGTGCTTAATAAAAAAATTGAGTCACATCATACTTTACTATTCTGACTACATGATTTCTCTTTCATTTACTATTTCATTTAAGACGAATTATGCACAATTTTCTGACCTCAACAATACCATAAAGTGTCATGGCATAAAATTCTATTCTCTTTATCCATTTAAGGCTGTATCTACACTATGATTGCTAAAACCATTCCAATGATAACTTTCAAGTGGAACGACATGGTCCATCTACATAGTAACACTATCATTGTCAAAATTATTGACTGAGTGATGTTAGTTATTCTGGGAACAGAAGTGAATTTGAACTGGTTTGTCTAAAAGTGATAATAGTAGGTGTAGACTGTCATTGCCTGGTAACAAGGTACTTCATAATGTCTATGATCCCATCTAATCATCAAAGTGAGATGAAGAATGAAGGATAAAGAATTGTATTCAGTATCATCGCAAGCAACAATTTGTCCCCTTTTCCATGTAACAAACCCTATACCAATGGTTTACTTAATTAACTATGTTGTGAAAAACTAAGCTAGAAGTAAAACTACATAGGAAATTACCAGTAGGGCTCCAGAAATACTTGGGGAACATATAAAGTAAAATAATTTATAGGGAATATGGTATAAGGGAAAAATAAGTAAGATTTTCAGATGAGATTTGCATAGTCCTAAAGTAAAATATGATACCAAAGTAATTATGATCTTGAATAAAGGATACATATATATATAACACATATATAGCATTTCTTCCAAATAATACTGTAGCATGCTCCAATAGAAAGAAGAAACAACACCAACCATAGTATAAAACCTAATAATTAAAAAATCATGTTTGCACAATAGCATAAGTAAATTATGAGTGGTTTACTAGAATTTGGTGGGAAAAGTACAAACAAGCAATTTTAATAGAGATGAATAGAAAGCAAAGGGCCCAGACGAAAAAGGTAATCTATTTGTGAAAAATTCAGCTTCACCCAAGACAAGTATATATGAGTCATTCCTTATTTGCATCTGTTTACCTCTAGTCATATCATTACCTAATGGATTTTATCAGACATTTACTAAATGCTAATAGCTGAGGGAGATTAAAAAATAAGCAAAATAAAGTTATGCCACTTCTGGACCTTTGTGTTTAATATATAGGTAGCTAGTTGGCATAGTGGAGAGATCTCCAGACTTGGGCTCAGAAAGATCTGAATTCAAGTCCAGCTTCAGACACTTACTATCTCTGGAGCCCTGGACAAGTCATTTAACCTGTATGACTCAATTTCCTTATCTGTAAAACGTGAAAAATAGTAATACCTGCCTCCTAGCGTTGGTCTGAGCATCAAATGAGATAATATTCATAAAGTGTTTTACAAAAATTTAAATGGTATATAAATATTAGTAATTATTGTTATTACAATAATATATAATGAGCACAAAACAACAAGGTCAAGAGTAGGGATGGGAGTTGGGATAGAATTAATGATATACTTGGTTTTAAAATATGAGTAGAAATTCTACCATTCTTTCCTAAGGGGCAACTAGGTGGCACAATCAATAGAGCACCAGTCCTGGAGTCAGGAGGACCCGAGGGCAAATCTGGCCTCAGACACTTGACACACTTACTAGCTGTTTGAGCAAATCACTTACCCTCAATTGCCTTTCCTTCCCCCCACCAAAATAAATCTAAAGATAAAGGAGAAAAAGGACAGTGGCCAACTCAGTCATCAGAAACAACTTAATCTAAGGCTTAATTGAACTAAGATGATTACACTTAGAATCAGGAGATCTGAACAGTCAGGTGACTACTAGCACATGACTTTCAAAATATCATTTAAAGGAGAGGATTCCGGAAAGGTGGTGGAGTAGGTCAGAAAATTCCAACCTCTCCAGAATTCCCTGACAAACAAGAGAAAATAGCACCTCAGTGTGAACATAGGGTAGTAAAAATAAACAAGAGTTGGGGCAGAACAGTGTTCCTCCTGGGACAACAGGAGAACTGACGAAAAATCCGGGGACTAAGGTTTGGTCCCTGTGAAGTATAAACACTTCCAGGCTAGGTCTGCTGAAAGAACAAGCTGTGAATCCTAGGCCTGGCTGGGCTGGGAAGTAGCCTCTGCCACAGTCACAGGAACTTTCACCTCCTGGAAAGTGTGGGGAGTCAGGCCTCCAAGTGGGGGAAGATTGAAGGAACCTCTGCTGATAAGGATGCCAGCCCCAGTTGTGCTTCCAAGAGGCAGCTCTAGGCGAGAAGGAACCAGCACATGCCTGGTGAGTACAGAAGCAGTGGGGCAGCGACACTGGCTGAGGCACTTATAGAGCAGACAAAGGATAAGAACCCAACCCTAGAAAGTTACTATGGGAATAGTGAAGACCCAGATTCATCTTCAGAAGAGGATATTAAAGCAAAAAAAAAGCCTCTCCCACCCCAAAGAGTAATGTCAAATGGTCACCTGCCCCAAAAGAATTCATAGAAGAATTTTAAAGACTTTAAAAATCAAATGAGAAAGATTGAGGAAAAAATTTTATTTCAAGAGAAACATAAAGAAAGTTAACCAACTAAAAAACAAGATACAGAATCTTAAGGAAGAAAATGGCTCTTTGAAAATTAGAATTGGACAAGGGGAAGCCAGTAAAGTTATGAGAACAAGAAATAATGAAGCAAAATCTAAATAAAATATCATTTAACTGCTCTAGACTTGTTTCCTTATTTCTGAAATAAGGAGATTGAAATAGATCAGGGGTAGAGAACCTGTGACCTTAAAAGCCACATGTTGACTTGTAGGTCTGTGGATGGGACCTTTTGACTGAGTCCAAGTTTACAGAGCAAGTCCTTTTATTAAGGGGATTTGTTCTGTGAAGTTTGGATTCAGTCAAAGGGCCGCACTTAATGACCTAGAGGGCCACAGTGGCCTTGAGGCTGCAGTTTCCCTACCCTTGAACTAAATGGTCTCTAAATACCTTTTTATGTCTAGGATTCTATCATATCATATAGAATTAGAAAGTACAAAGTAAACATGCATAGGAGATAGGAAGGTATTCAATTTGACTAGAAATATATGCAAGATAATAGGAGGAGGAAATAATACTGGGGAGGTAGGATTCTGTCAGATTACTTACGGTTTTCAATTTCATATAAAAGAAATTTAAATTTCTTCATCAGGTAAAAGGGAATCACTGAAGGTTTGTAAGTAGAGGACCTAAGTGACTAGATCTATGCATAAAGAAGGTAAATTTGTCTTCACGATGAAGATTTGCTTGAAGGCAAGGATAGAGTAGAAGTGGAGGGTTCAGCTAGGAAGCCATGGCAATATCTCAGGTGAGCGACAATGATGGCCTTACTGGGTTGGTGGTGGTAGGAAAAAAAAAGATAGACTAATAGGACAAATAAGAGATACATAATAGACAAATAGATATATGTTTATATACACACATACATATATGTATATACATTCATAAGTATGCACATATATACATGTATGTATATGTATACATATGATCATGTGCATATATACACATATACAGAGAGAGAGAGACAGAGAGAGAGAGAAAGAGAGTGACAGAGAGAGAGAAAGTAAAAACCAAAGTAGAGGAAGAAGATCCAGATTTATGCTCTCCTGAGGGGTCAGGAAAGCCCTAGTTGTAGGCTTTCCTGGGTGTGGAAGAGAGACAAGTTACTCAGCCCCTCCCTTCTTTTTCTTTCTCCAACCTTATTCTAACTGTTAATGATAACTACTGCTTAATTGTGAACTCCCTCGGATAGCATATGCTAATTTTAACTGGGAACTTCTAGCATGCGACTTGTGTCTCCTCCACACTCAGGAGAGCATACAACTAGGGCTTGCCTGACCCCAGAGGAGAAAATAAATGCAGATCTTCCTTATTTCCTTTGGTCTTTCCTGCTCCTATTCCATTGTCTCAGCTCATATTAATTCATCGTTCTGTCATGGATTATCATTGCCAAGGTGATACAAAAGTCCCTACATGAAACCAGTTTATTGTTTCCAATATTTTCATTTAAGCACTTTGATCAATACCTGACAAGTCAATTAAAGCAGACAAACATTTTCTCTGAAGGTCCCACAGGAGTTTTTGAGTCATTTTTTAAAAGCTTATTTTATTCTTATTTTTTTTTAAAGTAACACAACTTTCCCAAATGTGTGCACCCTTCTGATTCTTGGTTTATAACGGAAATGAAGTTTGTCATGCTGCCATACATCATCTCCACTGCAGTACTATGTCCCATCTGTGTGTCAAGTACAAAAGAAAAGCATTTTGTGAAAAATTGCTAAAGAAGTAATGATTTTTGTCCTCAACTCTTTGTTTTGCCTTTCAATAAAGAAGGCGACATGTGCCACAAATGATGTATTATTGTTTAGGTACGGCCCTAGTAACAGTGCATAACCAAAACCATGTTTCACAGCAGAGAAACTATAGTTTACTGCCCCTATGGCTATGATGAGAATATAATGTTCTACAGTTTATAAATGCTTTGAGGTCAATATATGATTTGCTTCAGCTTGTTCATCCAATGAGCAGGAGATTCAAAAATCTATCAAGCTATTAGACAGCCCACTGGAAGCTTGGCTGAGGCTTCCAGTGATGGAAAGGGTTCTATGGAACCCTCTCTGTCAGCTGGAGATGAGATAATTAGATCCAGGTAATACATTGAAGCCCCATCAGGGAGCAGGCAAGCAAGCATGTCATCTTTATGGGTCTTTCTTGTCCTCTCCAGAAACACTGGCCTAAGATGGTAAAAATGGCAAAGGATTCGTTGGTGCCCTGAAACAACCACACCAGCAGGGTAATCAACCTATCATCCCTCAATCACATTCATTACCTGGAGACCCAGCATCCTATGGGAAGCAAACAGAGAAGAGCGAATAGTTTATTTTCTCTTTCTTTTCTTTTTCTTCCTTAAACTTTCTTATTTTTTTATAATGCCCAGTTGCTGATACACTTGGATTGGAATCCTTGAATTTTTTTTTGTGTTTTATGAGATTATTCTTGTCCCTTTTAAATATACTCCTTCTGTCTCCACTGTCTAGGTTGCCCTCAGTCTCCCATCCTGAGGACCTGGGTATTAATTTTTATCTTTCCGTCTCACTTCTCTCATATCCAATTAGTGACCAAGACCTCTTCATTCTATGTCTGTGATACTAACAGTATCATTTCAGTAGCTACCCTGTTACTTCTATTCCTATTGCTATCACTCTGATAAAATCTTTAATTACCTGCCCCGCCCCCATCTGTGCTATTGTAATTGTTTATTTACAGAACCACTTGAAATTTCTTTCACTTCCTATATATTCCATCATCTGACTATTGATAGTCAGATAGTCTTCTTTCTCAATAGATCTGGGCATCTCCCTTCCTCTATTCAAAATTCCGTAATGGTTTACTGTTGTCTAGTGAACGAGATTTAATCTCCATTGACATTCAAGGCCTCCTATAATTTGATACCACCATACTTTTCCTTCTTACCGTGTATTATTTACTTTTAGATACTCTGATCTAATAAAACTATATCACTTTCTGACCACAATAATGGGCAATAATTTCCTACCTCCATGGCTTACCTTACACTATTCTGTGTCCAGATTCTCTCCCTCCCTCTTGTTACCTTTGAATTTTATTCATATTAAGACCTAATTTAAATGCTGCCTCTTATGAAATCTTCTTGATATCATCAATCAGGAATGACTTTTTCTCCCTCAAAGTATACCATACGATTTGTCATTTAATAGTCTACTGCACTTATGAGTACAAATATGGTGTTATGTGGGTCCTCATTTCTGTCTGATGTCTAAGGATGAACTCAGCTACATTGCAAGAGGCTTATCTCCAGGATGGCTACAAGGCAATAATTTTGTTTTGTTTTTTGTTGCAACAATTCTTAAAGGCCTTTTTATGGTCTGAAAGTGACTAAAGATTAACCAAGAACAAAGCAGCTGAATGAAACCTCTTGATGGTCATACCAAGGTGGAGACATTTGAAGTATGGGTGCAACAAACTTATCTGTTTCCTGAGTATCAAATTAACTCAGTTCAGAAAGCTTGCTGTATAGTTAGCGGCATCATCTAACAAGTAGTAAGAGAGTTGAAACTTGAAATATTAAAATGTAAGTATATACCTTCCTCCTTACTGAATGGTAAGCTTCTTGAGGGCAGGGACATGACTTGCCAAAATTTTTTACCCTTCTCCCAATGCTATGCATATTAAAGGTACGTAAGAAGCAAGTGTTAAATTTAGAAAGCTTGGGAATAATTTTAAATGGCTTATTTTGAGTCAGCCAAATGAGATATTTAGGAAATCATTTCTGACACCCATAAATGGAGCATAGAAAATTCATCTATATATATTTCTTTTATAACAGTCTCCCTTTGGTGTAAATAAGAAATATTTTGGAAATTAGGAAAAATATATAATGCCCTCCAACCCAAGAAATTATAAACACCATGTTAATATAATACAAATATTTCATGCACTCCCTTTGAATGGGTATTTGATGGCCATTTTTGGTCTATATTTTATTCGACATTTTACTACCATTATTGCAAGCACCAAATATCAATACTGAATCTCTGTGCTTATAAACAGTACTCAATATACATTTATTGACTTTCCTCACAATTACACACTACTTTCAATTGCTTTAAAAATATCATTGAGAATCTCTTCAGGGAAAAGATTAATAGGAGTTTGACTCTTGTCACATGCTAAAGCTTGTTGCCTTGGAAAATATTGTAATATTCAAGAAGTAAAAGTACAGTTAGCAAGTGGTAACCAAAAGAAGGGAAATTTGACATTCCTTTATTGATGGAAAACTTAGAAAAAAGCAAGGAAAGCAAACTGATTATTTCCATTGCTTCTAAATGGGATAGGATTTGGCAGATATGAATAACAAATCATTGAACAAGTATGTTTGGATTTTCTAGACTCTATACTTACTGTTATACTGGAAGCTTGAATTTAATCAACATTTTTGTCATTCATCATAACTTTTTTGTGGGGGGCAGGAGGGGAATCAAAGTTACTGTATAAAGGAGATAGAACAATTTTCAAGGATGAAAGCATGAAATAGCAAATAAACTAAAAGAGAAAATACAAAGGCTTCATTCAAAATATCTCCTACAAAAACTTTTTTTTCTTTATTTGAGTGGCAAATATGTTAGAAAATAAGGGCCAGAAATGTGGATATTGACAGAAAATCTTGTTAAGAGCTTGAGAGCAGGATTAGATTGAGGCAAACACATACAAGGAGTAAATGTTCTTGTTGCCCTCGCATCTCTGTTTCAATGAATGTCCCTTTCTTTCCTTCTGGTTTCCTCCTTCTGCATTCCCCTTTCTTTTTTCTGTTTCTTACTTTTCTTATTTATGATAATCCTCATTAATGTATAAATGAATAACTGGAATCTTAGGTAAAAAAATATTATTCTTCCCTTGAATTTTCATTTTAATAGGAGATTCTCTTAGACTTGTGATGCACTGGCCCTGATGCTTAGTAGCATGTAATTTTAGGCAAATCACTTCTCCGTTAACTTCATTTTTTTTCATCTGTACATCATAGGTAACAATTCATCTACTACTACATCTATCACTGGAAAATTGGAAGGAAAATTCTTCATTGAGCATACAACAACCAACTCAATACAAGGAGATAGGAGATCTCATCAATGATTAGCTCTGTGCTTTCTTTTTTGATGCTTAGAAAATAAAAGTATCAATGATACTAGAGTAAAAAGATCTACTCCCTCAAATTTCCAGTAAAAACACATCACATTTTTCACTCGGTATCCATGATAGGAAAGGATAGAGTTCAATCTGCAAGACCAAGTTGTGAGAAAGCTTATTAAATTATCATAGTTTAAGAAAATTTGGAAACTGAAAGACAATGTGACAAATGAGAAAAGGAAAGAGAAGTGAAAGGAATAAGTATATATTTATTTATTAAATGCCTATGTTCTAGGTCAGGGCTTCTTGAACTTTTTCCACTAGCAATCTCTTTTCACCTGAGAAATTATTATGCAACATTGGGTATATAAGTAAATAAAATAGGCATACAAATGAAATATTTACTGATAATAAATCATAACTTTATTTTAAACAATTCTTTGATATACAGACAATTTTACTATTTATTAAAGATGAGAGAAAATGAGCATACTGATGAAATAGATGTGCTTGTCAATTGTTATATATAAAGAATTAAATCTTGGCAGAATATTTGATACTGTTGGACATAGAGCATCTTTAACATTTTTCCGAGTTGACTGATATTTTGATTTTATAATCATCAATGTTGAGAATGCCTCTTTGCATGCATACATAGTATAAAATGGCAGAAGTTTAGGGACATTTCTGAAATTGTTAGAAATTCTGTTCTAATCACAAGCCAAAATTCGCTTAATATTTTTTGGTTTGCTTTTTTGTTTGTTTGTTTTTAGTAAACACAAATTTCAAACCTGTGTTGCTTGGTTACTCTGCAAATTCTTCTTGATCTTTTAGTGGCAGATGACTGACATTCTTTATTTCAATTGAGTATGGTTTCTGAACCCAACTTGGGTTTTAAAAATCAAAATTTGAAGAGAAGTATTTCAGAAATTGTGTCTCCAGGCACTTCAGATGATCAGTGATAACTCTTACAATTAAATCTTAAGGAACGTAATTATAAAATCATCTATAGCTGTAAACAATTCTAAAGAACGATTTTCCACCCTATTCTTACAGTTGCTAATTTTTTAAGTAAAACTTTAAATTTCATCTTTTAACATAAATATGTCACAATTTTTCCTTGAAGCAATGTGTTTGTGAAAAAATTAACAAAATTGAATTTCTACTTGGTCACAAATATAACAACTTCATCTTTCAATTTCACTAATCTGTTAAAACTTCATCCTACTGAGAGCCACTTTACTTCTGAATGTGGTAATAAGCTTTTGTAATTGGAGTCTATATCTTTGCAAAGGTTTGAAAACAAATGACTGCCAAGGGTACAGCTTTTAATAAAGTTAATGATTTTGACAGTATCCTGAAGCACAACATCTAACTGGGGATATTTTCTTCTGGTTAGGAGTGCCTCCCAATGGATCATGTAGTAAGTAAAAGGGATGTGTCATTGCCACATGCTTTAACTTTTGCTAAAAATCCAACATTCTCACCCATTATTTCTCCACCACTATCTCTACAGACTCTGATGCAATTTTTCCACTGTAAACTTTCATTTGTGAAAAATTCATCAGCTTTAAGATCTATATCTTGCCCTTTTGTGTTCTTTTCCAAAGGTTAACAAAATAATAATTGCTCATGTATGTTTCCTTCACAAATATATCTTATGCAAAGGAACAACTGTTCTGTGTTAGAAATATCAATTGTTTCATCTCACTGAATTGCAAACTTTGAGCTGCTCTTAAGCCCGCAATTGGTCATTACTGATTTCAAAAATTCTTTTGGAAACCATGAGATTCAATAAAAGGATTTCATTAATTTCGTTCCCACACTGTTGTCCCATGAGTTATTTCTGACGTTTTAATAGCAGCCGGTAACATAAGATTTTCTTCTATTGTGTAGGGCCTTTTAGTATTTGCAATTAAATAAGTTTTGCAAGATGCAAGGAATTACTTTTCATTAACAGTAACACATTTCTTAAAATATTGCTTTTCTTTATTTAAAGATTTTAAAATTTATTCAAAATATACCTTTGCTTTATTGCAGTACATTGCATGCTTGGCATTAAGCTGTCATTTTAGTTTGACTGGCTTCATGCTCTCTACAGTGAAAACTTCATTACAAATTAAGCAAAGTGGTTTTTCCATACCATCATCATTATTGGAAGTAAATCCATATTACAGAAATGATTCAACAAATTTTCTTTTTCTTGTAATTTAGGTGTACCATAACCTGATAGCAAAGATTCTGCCACATTGCCATTGGCATTTTTACCTCTTCTGTCTAAATTTAGCCACTTATCCATAACCAAAAAAATATTTTTCCCCTAAAATATAAATGTGTTGCTAATAATTTCTCAAATAAATACTAGCTCATGAAAACTAGCTTATGTAATTACTCTTGTTTCTGCTTAATTTAAGATTATGGAGAAATATTATTAAAGGGCTTTTGTCTTTACTTGCTTCAATTAAACACTGATGTTTCTGTAAAAGAAGATAACAGCAATTTGAAACTCACAAATTTTAACGCAATACAATCCAAAGATATAATAATTGATACTTACATGTTAAAAAGATGGTAGGAAAATATTGAAAAACTTTATTTTCTGTAATTATATAATTAAACTATTATGGTTTTTTTAAGAGCAGATAACTTTGTATGTATAGTAAAAACACTGCCATTCATAATATACAATAGTCTTGAATCTGAGCTGAGGTGTTTCTGGCAGCATCCATTGGCATTGAGTGGTATGACAGAATGTGCAATGCAAAATGAGGATGTTGTGCGTTAATAACCAAGGGTGCAGTGAAGTCTAGCTATGCAACATGGGCAAGTGCTGCCAGAAGTACCTGGGATTTGTTATGCACTTGATTCTGAATTAATTTTTTGTCATTGCACATTCAGAAACTTTTTACTATTGCCAAATTTTTTGCAACCCCCACATTCAGTTACTCAATCCCATGTGGGGTCAGGCAGCTAGTAAGTGCCTGGTGCTAGCCCAGTTTATTCAGTATCAATATTCTATCTACTGTATTCATCTAGTTTCTTTAGGTGTTGTTTCATTACAATTGTTAGGGCTAAAATTCAGTGCAATGATAATTTGTTTTTTTTTTAATTTTAATGCTTTTTTTGTTTCAAACAATAAACAACATGTACATTTCAAAATGCAAAGATTAACGAGAAAGTGCACTATATTTTTAAAAAGTGAAGAGAAGAAAGTTGTTTTGCACATTTTTGAGGAAATACATATTAGTTTAATAAGTAGTAAAAGAATTGCTATATTTCTGTACTTCTGCATATTTTAAAAATGTTTTATTGATGTACTTTCTTGTCCACCTTACCCCAGCTCCAAATAAAAACACCTCTTTGTAATAAATTTGAGTAGGCAAACACAACATGTAGAAATATAAAAGAATCAGCTTGTCATGAAAAAAAAGTGCCATTTGAAGATACCATAAGCTCTGCCATTAACTACCTGTATGACCCTCATCCTTTTATTTCACTTTTCAGTCTAAGTGTCATCTTTTATGAAATGAGAGATTTGACTCTTTCCTGATTCTAAATCTATGATCTTATGAAGTCCAAGAAAAATATAAACCCCAGAGGGGCAGAGCCAAGATGGCAGCGTAGCAGCAGCAACATATCACAGCTCTCACATAGCCACTCCAAAATACCCATAAAATAGGACTCTAAACCAATCCTAGAACTCCAAAACGCACACAAAGGTACTTCCCACTAAAGTCAGCTCGGCTACGAGGAACCATATCAGCACTGCTAACCGAAGCCAGCCCAGCCTGAAGCCGCGGCTGTGCCCCAGGGGCGGCTGGACGGGAGGAGCAGAGAAGCGGATTAGCGGCAGCTGAGAGCAGCGTTCAGAACTAGGTCAGTGGGAACCGCGGGGAGAAAAGCGTCTGGCAGAAAGGCCTCCAGAGCAGAAAAGTGAAAGGCAGAGGTTTTGCACCTGCCTCCGCGTTGCAGCTTCCCGCTCGAGGGCTGCAGACAGCAGGAGGACTAAGCGATTGTTCTGAGGCCAAGAGCTCCTGTGTTGAGCGGCCTGGATCTGAATCATGGTCTTGGGCCTCGGTCCTGGAGTCTTCATTATCCAGTCAGCCGGAAGTAAATAGGAAGAGTCCCAGCATCTTCCTGAGAGCTACGGCAGCCGGGAGGACCCCAGTGATTTGGGACAGAGCTTTCCCTTCTGGAAGCAGAGCCCCACAGAGATTTTTAAAAAAATTCACGGTCTGAAGAACCATGAGTAAGAATAAGCATAAGAAGCAAAGTAAGAACAGCTCCCAAAACCTAGATTCCTTCTTTGGGGAAAAGAAAGATCATGCCAAAGAGAGGGAGGAGGAGAGCCCAGCCAGAGCACCCCACC
>CM053587.1:221859406-221883005 GCA_028646515.1 Pseudochirops corinnae | reverse complement strand
GAGCTGACTTGAGTGGGAAGTATCTTTGTGTACGTTTTGGAGTTCTAGGATTGGTTTAGAGTCCTATTCCATTGGTATTTTGGGGTGGCTATGTGCGAGCTGCGATGTGTTGCTGCTGCTACGCAGCCATCTTGGCTCCGCCCCCTGCTATGATTATTTTAAAGGCTGAATCAAGAATAATTTATTCTTAGGGACATGAAATTTAACATTATTTAACAATGACAAATTAGCCAATGGACTGGACCATTACTGTACAAGAGGTAGAGTTTTTGGCTATCCTTATTTTGAACAAACCATTTTTGTCCTTAGCTTCACTAAGTTCATTAATTTTATCAAAAAACACTATTAAAAGTAACTAATAATGATGTCTGTTATTTATAAAATCAAGTACAAATACTTCCTTAAAAACCTGGGTCTCTAACATCAGTCTCAGTACATTTTGAGGTTTAGATCTCCTGACATTATTTTTACATATATATCTATATACATACATATATATGTATATATACAGAATACATTTACACACATGTATACACATATATACATATGTGTGCATATCTACATATATACATACCTAGACCTGTGTCTATGCCTACACCTATACCTATGTACACATACACATACACATACATAAATGTATACAATACATACATACATATATACATATATAAACACATATATAAATAAATACAAACATATATACAACTCTTGTCTATGTACTAAGTACTTTGTGACTCTTTGAGTCTTAAATGAAATCATCCATGACCTAGCATCACTCTTACAAATCTTGTAATATTTGTACTTTTGGACTGATCCTATAGGAAGCATCTAGGCATATGGTAAGCAAAGAACAAACTGATTTCAGAATACCTGTTGGGGGGGGCGGTCTTAATCCTTTTTGAGTTGCTACAGCTTCCTTCACTATGTGTTGAGTTATGGAACTCATTACCTTATACCTGGATTACTATAATAGTATATTGCCAGATCACTCTCTCTACAATTTTTCTATTTTCACAATCTATCTTGCACATTGATGCTATGTCAGTATTCTGAAAACACTATTTTTTTCTTTTCTTTTTTAAAAATTCATTTATTTTTAGTTTTCAACATTCATTTCCACAAGATTTTGACTTACAAATTGTCTCCCTGTCTCTCCCCTACATCCCACCCCAAGATAGCAAGTCTACTGAATATCCCTTCCCCTAATCTGTTCTCTCTTATGCCCTCCTCTATCCCCTCTCTGACTTTCTAGTAGGGCAAAATGGATTCCTATATCCTAGTACCTGTATATATTATTTCTCAGTTGCATGTAAAAAACAATTTTTTAAACATTTGTTTTTAAAACTTTGATTTCCAGATTCTTTCCCTTCTTCTCTCCTCACTCACCCCCACTTTGAAGACAAGCAATTCAATATAGGTTGTACATGTGTAGTTATGCAAAACATTTCCGCAGTATTATATTGTGAAAGACTAACTGGATTTCCCTCCTTCCTATCCTGCCCCCGACTTGTTCTATTTTCTACTTTGACTCTATCCCTTTTCAAAAGTGTTGGCTTCTAACTATCCTCTCCCCTAATTTGCCCTCCTGTCTATTATCCAGTCTCTTATCCCCTTCCCTCCTACTTCCCTGTAGGGTAAATTACCCACCTGAGTGTGTATGTTATTCCCTCCTTAAGCCAAATTCAATGAGAGTAAGGTTGACTTGTTCCCTTCCACCTTCCCGCTTATCCCCTCCATTGTCACAGTTTTCTCTTGCCTCTTTATATGAGATAATTTACCCTAGTCTATCTCTCCCTTTCTCCTTTCCCCAATATATTCCCCTCTCACCTCTTAATTTTACTTTTTAGATATCACTCATTGAGTTTTTGGGCCTCTTTTGCCATTTGAGTTAGTCTATTTTTTAAGGTGTTATTTTCTTCAGTATTTTTTGTGTTTCCTTTAGCATGCAGTTGACGCATTTTTAATGATTTTCTTGCTTCATTCTCGTTTCTCTTCCCTATTTTTTTCTCCATTTCTCTTACTTGATTTTCAAATCCTTCTTAAGATCCTCTATGGCCTGTGACCAATTCATATTTTTCTTGGAGGGTTTTGATGCAGGAGTTTTGACTTTGTTGTCTTCTTCTGGTTCCATGTTTTTATCTTCTTTGACCCCCAAAAAAGATTTTGTGGTCTGATTGTATTTCCTCTCTTTGCTCATCTTACCAGGCCATTACTTGTCTTTTGAGCTCTTTGCCACAGTAGAACACTGCTTCCAGAATGAAGAGAGCTTTGTCCCAAATTTCTGGAGTTTTGCACAGCTATTTTCAGAGCTGTGGTCAGAGCTATGAGGAGGGGGCCCTCTCTACAGCCACCACAAATTCTCGCACTCTAGCATTCCTCTCCCCAGGACCACTACCCAAAACTGCAACCCAGATCCAAGCAGGTCAAATGATGAGTGATTACCTTCTGAATGATCACTTGGTCTCCCTATGTTCTGCATGCCAGGCGCTCAGAAGGCAGCCACAAGACAGCAGCTGTAGCCACCGCCACCTCTGCAGCTCTGGGGACAGAAGTCAGACCATACTCTTCTCTCATCCAGCTTGAACAGAGGTCCCTGCTGATCTTTTACTTTCTCTTTGGTGTTTATTTGTTGAGAAGTTTAGAAACCTCCACATCTGCTAGTGATTCACTGTCCTGAAGCCTGATTTGGCTGGTCTGCACTACTAGTCTGGGCCAGTGTGGCTCATGTGGGACTGTGCTTGCCTCCCAGCCCACTGCTATAGACCATTCCTGTCAGCCTGCCAGGCCGCCTTCAGCAAGAAATTTGTTTCTTATTGACACTTTGTGGGTTCTGTAGCTCTAAAATTTGTTTGAAGTCATGTTTTTACAAGTATTGGAAGTAGTTGGAGTGGGAGCTCAAGCAAGTTCCTGCTTTTACTCTGCCATCTTGTCCTCTGACCTGAGAACACAAATTTTAGCAAAAAACAATACTTTAAAAAACAAACAAACAAATAATGATGTCTGTTATTTATTTATTTGCTTTTTTTTTTCTTTTTGGAGGTGGGAAGGCAGGGCAATTGGGCTTAAGTGACTTGCCCAAGGTCACATGACTAGTAAGTGGTAAGTGTCTGAGGTCAGATTTGAACTCAGGTCCTGCTGACTCCAGGACCCCTGCTCTTTTCACTGTGCCACTTAACTGCCCCTGTAGTCTGTTATTTATAAAACCAAGTACAAATAACTGCTTAAAGAGCTGGGTTTCTAATCTTAATTTTGATCCTGGGCAAGTCATTGAACTCTCTATCCAGTGGGCCTCTAAACCTGGAAAACAAAAGAAAATGTGAAAAAAGAAGACAATAATACACTTAAATAATTTAGAATAATTGTTCAGTAGTATTAAAAACAGATAACAATGCAGAGTTTGAGACAGTTCTCAGAACTTCAAGAGAAAGAAACTTGAGATTGATCTCACCAAGAAACTTAATAGTCAAATTTCAGAAGTACAACATGAAAGAAAAAAATCTTATAGTCATCAAAAAAAAACCCAACAACACCCAATATTGAAAATTTCAAGTAGAAATCATCACTAAGTACCAGATTACTTTGTGGTTACAAACAAAACGGAGAAAGGGAATATGGTATTCAGAAGGACAAAAGACATAAGCTGACCTCCTCAAATAACATATTTCACAAAACTGAGTCCGAACCCAAGAGAAAAAGTATACAGAAACAGAAAACCTAGAGTCATCCCCTAACCATGAACAGGCATCAAAATTAGACTTTGAGATGGGGTTAACTGTTCATCTTATTCCCAGATAAATCTTCTTATAATGCCTTGAACTACCATACTACCATGGAGGATTAAGTAACTGAAGAAATATGACAACTTCAAATATTATTGTTGTTCCTGTTCTTATTTTCCTCCCCATCCCTCCCTCCATCCTCCTTTTCCTCCTCCTTTTTCTCCTCTTTTTCCTCTTCCTCCTCCTCTTTCTCTTGCTCTTCCTCCTTCTTTCTTGTCTGCTCAGAACAAAATTTTAAATACGTAAAATACATATGATTAAAAATGAAATACATTTTCCTGAAACATAATTATCAAAATTAAAAAAAAAAATTCAAAGGACCTAAATTAACATTCTCTGTTTAAGATTGTGAACAGTTAGCATTTCTGTTTACATTTTTCCTGTTAAAGTTAAAATTCTGGTCATGAAGCAAGGAGAAAGTATATTTCTGCGTCTATGTAGATATGTATATGCACATGAATATACCGGCATCTATATATCTTCGTGTGTGTGTGTGTGTGTGTGTGTGTGTTTGTGTGTGTGTGTGTTTGTGTGTGTGTGTGTGTGTGTGCAATTTGGTGCCTCATAAAAGAGACTAAAATGGAAAAATTGAGAATGAATATTGTATACCACAATTACTTCATAGAATTTGAACTAACAAATAGTTTAAATTTTTTTCCTCCCAAATCATCAGAAGAGTTAAAGTCTATTACGGAAGCTATTAACAACATCTTTTAATATGCACCAAGTGTCTAGTCCACATTTATTGCATGTAGCAAATAGTGGCTTGAGGAGCCTCATAACACATTCTAAGGCAACATTCACATTCTGTACAAGGTAAAGTCCATTTACGCTTCTCATTTAGTTGAACAAAAATGAGTCATTTACTTAATGGATAATTGTAACTTTACTTCTAATAACTGAATTAAGTAATTGAAGAGCTACAAGTCAAGGCAGGATATTTATTAAGCTGCTTAGAGAAGAACCCAGAACCAAACTTTTTAGAAACACAAGTTGAGTTATTTCCATTAGTCTCCTTATCAATAAGGGTATACTCTATACTAACTTTCTAATTGGCTTAGTTTCCTTCGCTGACATGTTGCAGGCATTTGCAATGTAGTACCAGGGGTGCAAGCTATTGGGATAGGCCTCATGCTGTTAGTCCACTTTGTTAAATAGAAGTTGATTTTATATTTAGTTGTGCATGGAGTGTACAGATGAAACAAATCACTTCTATAAGCCCAGCAAGATGAATAGTGCCTGTTGAAAACTAGCAAGCAGGCTGGATGTAAGATTAATATGCAGTCCCAAGTTACGCTTCCCACAATTTTTATTGATTGTGTGAGAAAGTACTAAAACTCATGATTTCTTTGGTGAGTTAGATTGAAACTCGTGCATAGCCTTAGTAGATGTAATTTTTCTGAAAGGCACCATTTGTCTACAAACATAGCTTTTCATTTTCACCCACGTGCAATGAATTCCATATTGATATCAAAGACTTTCTAGCTGAGCTCTTTGTTGGGAATATGCCCCACTTCTGAGTGGAGCTTCCTTGTCCCCTTTAGCCCTTGTCCAATTGCATGGTTGTGAGAAATTTCTAAATGCCTCTTCTTCTTGTGGTTCACACTTCCAGGACTTAATGTTGTGTTTTGTTTTTCTGTTCTGACAGACCACAAAGAATTGCATGTTTTTGTTTCATAGACATTAATTAAGATACTTCCATGAACATCTGACTATCATTCCAGTTAATCTGACACAATGTTCTATAGGCACTGAATAGAAAGGAGAAATCAATAAGTTGATTTTGCCCTGCCTTTCATTCTTTTTGACCTGTATTTTAACTAAATGAAATTAATGAAAATTAGTTTCAGGAAGTTCTGTTTAAGTTTGGATTTGGTTTAATCAATAATGTTGTTTACCTTGTCCCATCACCTCTTGCCACCCTTCTCCACCTAATGAGGAGAGAACTGAAAGAAGGTCAGAAAAAATCTTGGAAAAGCAGCACAGTTTTGAAAGCTGCATGTTGAATTTATTATATACTTAAAAAGAAAAGCTGTTCAACCTAATACTCATATTTTCACATACAATTTTATCCTTCTGTTCTACAATAAACACAGAAATGCTTATATTGTTCGCTGTTTTTACATTTAGAATAAAAGATAAAAATGAAAAAAAGATAAAATATCCAGAAGGAGCATAAAGTAATTGAAATAGTTTTACCCCTATTTTTCATTGTCAAAATCTTTGGTTCAACATTTATTTGCATTCAATTCAAATGTCAGGAAGTTAGTGAGGTAGTACCCCAAGAACAGGAACTACTAAAGTAAAGATTTCAAGTCAATACAAACTTCTGGGAAGAACTAGAAGGCAAAATGGCAGAAATTAATTTCAGGATGACATCTCATACCTTATGCCACAAAAAGCTCCATGACGATTTAGGGCCTAAATATGAAAGGTTCTATCAAATTAACTAGAGAGAATGAAAGGAGATATTTGTCACAATTATGGATTGGGGGGGAGGGGAGGTGGTTCCTTGAATAGACAAAGAAAAATAATGATTATAGAGATAAAGTGGATATATCAAATTGAAAAAATCTTTTGCATTGATAAAATTAATATAGTTAGAATTATAAGGGAAACAATAAACTGGGGAAAATTTTTTGATAGCATAGTTCTCCAGTAAAAGTTGGAAATCTAAGATATATGTGGAATGAATTCAAATATATAAGGGAGAGAGTTATTCCCAGTGGATAAATTGTTGAATGATATGGACATCTTGTTTTCAAAAGAAGAAATACCAACTATCAATAATTACATAAAAATGCTCAAAATTAAGAGAAATTCAAGTAAAAAGGGTTCTGAGGTGCTACCTCAGACTCTTCAAATTGGCAAAGATGAAAACAAAGGAAATTTCCAATAATTTTAGAATGACTATCCAGTTGTGAATTAATTCTACCAACAGGAAAGCAATGTGGAATTGTACGCTAGGAAAGCACTAAATTGTCCAAATCTTTTTGAGTGAATGGTACCATTGCTAGACATAGAGGTCAAAGACAGAAGGAAAGGAAGGAGCATTAAGTACCTAAAATAAATAGGTACTTATCAACTGGAGAATAGCAGATTAAGTTATGGTATATGATTGAAATTGACTATAACTTCATCATAAGATATGATGAATATTATGAATTCATAGAGACCTAGGAAACTCTTTACTAACTACTGCAGAATGAAAGAAGCAGAACTTGGAGAATAGTCTATACAATGATGCCACAATAATTAGAAACAAAACAACTTTGAAAGAGTTCAAAGTCTGATCCAGGAAGTGACAAAATCACACCTCAGAAGCATGCCTTCTCCCTCTTGGAAGAGTGCTTATAAGGTACAATTACAGACAGAAAGATAGATAAATAGATATAAAATTATATTATTATATATAATATACAATATGCCTATTTGTTTAGTTTAAATGTGTGTATCTATTACAAAGTAGAATTCTATGGATGGAGTGATTATTGAGATATCAATAAAAGAAGAAAAGGAAGAAGAATGTCAGACACAGGAGAACAGAAGGAATTTTAAAAGTGGCACAGTGCTGGCATTCAAAGAGAAGCTTTGTGAATGGGTGGAATAAAGCAAAATGCTAACAATAGCATATTATCTCAAAGTTAATATTAGGACATTATAATAGGATATTTACAAAAATATAGGATATTTACAAAATAATAGGTTATTTACAAAATAAATTCAAATTGAATAGAGAGCCATCAGTTGGGGGTGGGGGGTGGCAGCAGAAAGGCTTCTTGAATATAGTGGCTCTTGAACTGATCCTTTTGAGAGTGATAGGATCCAAGAGTAAAAAGTGAGGTGAGCATTCTAGACTTTGGGAAAGGCTCTGCAAAGATACCTTAAGGAGAATTGGCATATCACGTATTGGGAACAGCAAGTAAATCAGAGGTTTGGCTAAAATATAGGGTTTAAGAAGGAGAATTAGTTATATTAGGAATTAGTTTATTCAGAATAGGGTAATCAACCTGGAAAGGTAGGGGAGCTCTATAATGGGATTTTGTTAACTTTTGAGGGCATTGAGTTATGGGCAATGTGGTGAAGCCTATGGACTCCTCAGAATGATGTTTTTAAATGAATAAAATAAAATACATAGAATAAACAAGGAAACCAATTACACTGAAATATAGGTGCCAAACAAACAAACAAATTAGTTCCCAGACCCCAGGTTAAGGACTCTGATCTAGATTACGCAAAATTTAAATGCCATAATGAAAGATTAATACATGTTTGCTAATTGAATTATTTGCTGGAGATAAAGGAGAGCCACGATGACTTTAGTTGTTTTTGTTTTGTGCTTTTGTTTTGTTTTTGACTAGAAGAGTGGTCAAAGAAGGTTATACCTGGGCTCTGGGAATATAAATTTGGCAGCTTTGAGGAAATTAGATTGGAGATAGGAGCAAGTAGATGCTAAGCAACTGAGAGCCAGTGAAAGAGAAGCGACTGGCACAAAGTCACTGAAGTAGTAAGTGGCAGCGCTGGAATTGGAACCAGCTACCAACATAGCACTCATTCCTCTGAGCCATGGTGCCTGACTCTAGTTTGCATACACATCATCAGTAATGTGTACACACTTCCACATTTAATATGGGTGTACTTTGATGGCGAACATAAGCCGCACATATGAAAACTCCTCCAGGAGAAGTCTAATTTGTCCAACAGACACAGTCACTAAAAATAACTCATTGAACACTCTGAATGGGGCAGCATTGACATTTGATGGTCGAGTATTAACAACATGTTACTTTTCAGTGTTGATTGAAATTATATTGTTGCTTCTGGTTGTGATATGTGTATGCTTATTAATTTTAAGACAACATAAAATGTTGATTTGGGGTAGATTAATTCTAAAGATAATATTTTAAATACATGATGCTGAATTCAGTAATAACCATATCAATTGAAGAAAATATTGGCTTTTTTTGTGAAATTTAGTGTAGCAGTTCTATTCCGTATTTTATTAACAGAGAATCTCTGCATATATAAAGTTCTTATAAATTCCTTCCCCTCTCTCTCATACCATTTCTTTCTAGAAAGGTATGATGTGAGATGATGTAGTCAATGAAAAATGCGCAGACTCTCTGGTATTGCTGAAGGGTGCTATATCAACAGCCATCAGGGTAACTGGGAGAGACATCCTGTCCTGGCTTTATAACCTGATGGTAGCCTTTTAACTTAGGGTGAAAGAACTGTTGTCTGAGGAGTCCACTCAGAAGTCCTATTGATAACTTCCCAAAGTCACAGGAATCTATTCAACTGTGTGTGTATGTGTGTATATGTGTGTATGTGTGTGTGTGTGACAGAGAGAGAGAGAGTAAGAGAGAGAGAGAGAGAGAGAGAGAGAGAGAGAGAGAGAGAAATGAACAGAAGAGACACAGAGACAAAACCAGAGAGAGAAAAAGAGAGATACAGTGCCAGACAGCGAGACAGAAAAACAGACACAGCTAGCAACAGCCCTTCTGCTACATAAAATTTAGCAGCCGTTAAACAAATAATTGCTTTATTTGGAAGCTTGTTCTAATTAAACATTAGTCACACACTCTCCCTTGCCCCCTGCTTCCTGCATTAAAAATCACCATCCTAAAAAGCTTACTTTATGCATTCCATAATTACAAAAAAAGTTCCCACAAGTATGCACCAGCGGTGGTGGTGGCTGTGGTGTTGCAGGGTAAAGGGGGAGTTAATGCATGCACATGTGTATGATATGTATGCCTGCATGTGTAGCTATAGGAATATATGTTCACAACCTCTTTTCAAGAATACTCCAAAAAAACACGATAAGCAATGGGAGAGAATATGGGTGATGTTGGGGAGGAGAAGAGGGAGGAAGGAAAACAATAGGTACAAATTTCTCCCTGTTTCCTCAGGCACCCACAGCAGCTGCTTAATGACACATGTATCATTATATCCTAGAGTAGTTGGAGGGCACACACAGACTTGATTACACTACAGACAATTGTTTCACAATAATTCTGGGCCATTTTTCATTAGCTGTCTCCCCTCCCAGCAAAACAAGGGGTAATTTTTTTAAAAGGAAAAAAAAAACACAAAGAAAACAAAACAGAGCACCCTTATACCTCTGGAAGGTTGTCCAGTAGTTAAAGATTTTTAATAATTCATCAAGTGGAACATCTTGGACTAAATGCTAAATTTCCAACAATAACAATGAAAGATGAATGAGCAGAACCCAGCTTAACTTGCTCTGTGAGAAACAAAAGGGGGTAAATATAAGGGATTGTGTACTCACTTTCCAAGATTTGCTTGTGCGTTTTTTATTACCCTGCTCCTGTCTGACAGGTACTGTCATTCAGTCTGTAGAGTAAGAACAGTTTGTTTGGGGGCAAATTGATTTAGTAACTGATTTAGTAATTTGCTTTAAAAAGCAAGAAAAGTGTGTTATCAGAAGCCTTTAGTCACATGCAGACCATTGCTAACAAGCATCGTATGAAGTCTTCATTTTCTTAACAGAAAGACAGGAGATTTTAGTCCATATGTCAGTCATGTTGAGGGCAACATTAGGTAAACTGGGTCACAGCCTTTCCTAATAAAAAAACTCAGTACTTCTATTCTGAATATTCATAATATTGATGAGGATTGCTATCATAATACTTTAATATTCACAATGTTCTTTACATACAATGTTAACAACAGCAGTAGCATCAATAATGCCACCACCACCATTAATAGCAAGCACTTAGTGTTTTAAGGTTTGCAATGTCATATATATATTATCTCATTTGATTCTAAAAAAAACAACTCTATTAGTTATAGGGTATTTTTATTTTCATTTAACAGCTAAGGTTGATAGAGGTTAAATGACTTGCCCAGGGCCACACAGCTAGCTAGTGTTTAATCAGGATTCAGACTCAGGACGCGATGTTTCCATGTTTAACCCTCTATCCATTGTGTTATCAAGAGAAGATTCTACCCAGGTTTTCGGATGCTAGAGTTAGTGGGAGTTGTTTTGACTATATCATGCTTCACATCTTTTTTGGGACAAATGAGGGACAGAATAGTCTGGATTTTACTTTACCCCTCTAAAACATCTGAACTATATACCAACTCAATTCTGGAACAACTTTAAAGTGTTTACCATTTTCCAGGTCCTTTGCTACAGATTGTGGCTACAAAGAAAAAAATACAGTCATTGCTTTCACAAAGCTTACATCTGAATGATCTAGAAGACCCTGTCTCATCCTAACCTTCTGTGAATTTGAGATATCTTTTCTTCATCTCAGTACTTAAAGATCTTTGGACCACTGAATCTCTTATACTTTTATCTTTTCACATCTCCCTCTCTAGCTGGACTTGTTTGCTCACAACTATTTTATCTTCGTAGAGGATCCTCATTCCCATTTCTGCATTTACTCATACTTTTCTTCCACTTTGGAATTTCTAAATCCATTATTAGAAGTTAGAATGACTCAGTGACCCATTGTTCCCAGACTTGCTTATTGATCAGTGTTGGGGGCGGGGATGCCTCACTCAGTCTGCAGCTCTTTCTTACCTATTATTCTTCTCTTGGCAAGGCTCTCCCTATCTGTTTGTATCTGGAAATTGTCACATACTTACTACCTTGGGGAGGAAATGAGATACAATAATGGCCCATCCCCTTTTGCTGATGTGAATATCTCTGAATTGTCTTTATCTCATTCTGAAAGTTATCAATAAAAACAGGCTCCATCTTGAAGTCATTGCTGATCCCCAGTGATCAGCCCATCAATGTATTGCTACTTTGATGTACTTTTAATTTTCTTTGTTCTGAATGTTTCCTCCTTAATCAGGGAGAAAACCTGAACAGGGAATTTTCCTTTTAGCATCATTCTTCATTGGTTCAAATTATTCCCTTTCTTCAAAGCATATTTGAAGTGTCGATCATTTTCCTTGCTTCTTTTCCTATCTCTCACTTTCATGACCTCTCATAATACTATTGGTACTGTCTACAGATGAGTTCACAGGATCATTGATTTAGAGCTAAGGGACCTTACAGTGTATCTACTCCAATTCCTTCAGTGCTTGGATAAGTAGATAAGAAAGTAAATTACAGACACAAAGTCACAGAAGTAGCAAGTGACTGAGTCAGGATTCAAACTCAGGCTCTCAGACTACAAATCCACATTTGTTTCCAATCCATCAAGATCTCTCTTTGATGACATTATTTCATATATTTCTATCCTCGATTTTAAGCCCCCTTGCTGGGATTTAAAAGAAGAATGAGATGAGCAAGTTAATGCTTAAAGCAATAGGTTCCTTTACTTGGTAAATTTAAAGTGAGATTAACAAGCAGTTTGTCTAGATCTACCCCAGAGGTTGTAGAGGGAGAGGTAAGGACAAAAAGAAAAGTCTGTTTGTACTAGGGCTAATGATTCCAAAACAGAATAAGGAAAGAATAGGGAAGAAATATAAACATAGATATCATTAGAAGGCCAAATCTCTTATCATAGTTAAGGTATTTTTCCCCCCTCCCATTTTTTGAGGCAATCAGGATTAAATGACCTACCTTGAGTCACACAGCCAATTAAGTGTCTAAGGCTGGATTTGAACTCGGGTCCTCCTAATTCCAAGAGTGGTGATTTATCCACAGCACCACCTAGATGTCCCCATGATAAAGTATTTTCATATGGTACTGGTACTTGAATCAGTCATTCTTTCAAGCCCATGAATGAATTATAGTTACAGTAAATGCCAATCCAGAGTCAGCAGCTGCCTGCTGAACAACAGCTTTTATCTATTTTGCACGGTATAACATTTCTTGTATGGCCTTGGAGGCATGGTTAATAGAGTTGGGGATTTGGAGGAAGGAGAAAGGAATGGGGAGAGAAGAGGGTACCACCAGTATAAAAACACTGACACAGCATAGTGAGAAATATGGGGGTCCAGGCTCAATTTGAATGTCCACAAAGAAGTTTCTTGGAAGCTAATTATTCACAAAACATAACTAGTTAATCTTGGTTTCAAGGGACTGAACAGGAAAACTATTCTTGGGAAACATTTCTCAATAACTTCAATAAGAAAAGCTGATTCACGAAGAAAATACAAGCTATGCCAGAGGCTTTGGAATGTGATATGATAGGATGAAAAGAGAGAATAATTCCTAACTTCATTCATTCACTGAATCTTGGCAGACGTGGTTCAGATATTAAGATACTGATATCTTCCTAAAAAGAAGAAAGAAACAAAAGACTGAAAATTATCCAGCATAGTTACCGTAGGAAATGGAAATTTTGCACACTTTGCCCTTACATACTTAAAAATAGTCCCAGCTAAATGAGTCACTCACGCCACCTGGACCCTGAAAAGAACTATGGATGGGTGGGCAGAGAGAATCAGTTAATCCAAAGAGGCTGGGTCATGTTCTTTAACTGATGCCTACCTAGGCATCTGGGGCCATCTCCAGTTGTCTTGATCTATATCTTGCCAGTGTACCCAGATGGCTCTAGAGGAGGAAGTAAAGCTGGTGACTTTGCACAGCCCTACCTCACTGAAATCCAATTCACTTGCAAGCCATGGCATCACCTTCCTGATGTCATGGTCCTGTTCAAGAATGATGGCAAACAATTACACCTAGGTATTTAGTAAACCTCTGCCCCCTTTTCTAATCATCTCTTTGCTTCAGACCCCATTGGTATCAATGTCAACCTGACCATCCTCTTCTACAGGATTTTAAACTAGAAGAGGCTCTAGAGGTCACCTCAGTCTAATTCCATTTTATAAATGAGGAAACCAAAGAATCTAGGGAAGTGCAGATAATTTCCCCTAGTTACCCAGGAAATAAGGGATAGAACTGAGAAGGGAACTTATGCCTTCTTTCCAAATTAAGCAGTTGTTCTATTAGGCCATCTATAAAATGGAAACTTGATGATATTCATGATTTTTACCTGAGTTTCAAGGAAAATGGATACCCCAAACTCACATTTCTGCCCTGAGTTTTCAGAATTTTATCAAAGGAAATGTTCTTATCTGTGACACTCTGGGAGAAGGAAAACTGAAGAATAAGGAACCAATATTACAGATCAATGGGGAAGAGAGCTCAGAAAACAGAATGTATACTCTTCCGCATAGAATTGAGCAGGTAAGAAGCTTTGTTTGGCACTTTAAAAACAAAAAGGAGGAGTTTGGAGATCTGAAGAGAAGCATTGGGAAAAGAAGCCTCTCATTCATTACTAGAATGATTGACAGAGACAGGGAAACCATTGGAGGAGACACAAAAGTGAATCATAAGGTATTGCTGCATCTATCCCAGCAATGTTCAGTCTAGCAACGTTAGCAATAGCTGCAATCCAGTTTAGAAAAACTATATTGACAGTTTGTTGAGCAAGTACCAACAAATCAAAGAATCCTTTCAAAAGAAAAATAAGAATCTTTTATAATTTTAGTAAACACTAGATAATAGGAACTGATGATGATAAAGTACTTTTTGACAGAGAAATAAGGTACTCAAGATATAGAATGGGATGTGTGTTTTGTTTTTTTTTCAACATGGCCATTGTGAAAGTTTGTGATGTTTGGTGATGCATATTTGTTGCATCAGGGTTGATTTTTCTATTCTTTATTTTTCATGGGGGAAAAGCAATGGAAGTCAGTCAAGTAACATTTGCTCAGCCCTTATTATGGGCCAGGAACTGTGTTAAGTTCTGACTACACAATGAAAAGAAGAAAAAAAATGGATTTTTTGATGATTGCAGAAAAGCAATAAAAATGTTGAATAATAGGAATTTAGAGATAGAACTGATATTCCTAAGATATTTTCCCTCCTTTCTTAAAAAGTACTAGTCATATATCTACATGAGTAATTGGGAAATGGACATAGTGTCTGCGAGAGAGGACTACGCTTGAAGACAAAAACCTTCATTTTGAATCCGAGCTCTAACTCATCCTTGCTGTGTGGCCATGGCTATGTTTCTGAGTTGTCTTTCTGAGCTTCAGTTTCCCAATATGAAAAATAGAGGTAAGAATACTTGTACAATTGATTTCACAGTTATTTCAAGGAATGTACTTTGAAAATTATGAAATTAGAATATTTATATTGAAATACTTTGATTATCAGCGATAAATCATGTGTTAGGTATATGAGATTATTACCTTGTCTCTTATCTAATTTAATAAAAAAATAGTGATAAACAAAGAACTACTTGTGTTTAGAGAGATCAAAGATGGCAATATCCATCTTTTATCCATGGATAAAGATAAGGGTTACCCCAATCTCTGAGATGAAGTAGAAGGAGAAACAAATGTGTAAAGTCAGAAAGTTGTTTAGAAGAGTAAAGTCAGGACCTACATTTAATCAAGCAATGAGTATGTCTGAAAAACCCAAGAATACACATGCCTGGGGAAAGGACTCCCCTTTTGACAAGAACGACTAGGAAAGTGGTTTGGTAGAAATATTATCATATATATCAAAATAAGTTCCAAATGTATAAGTCAGCTTAATATAAAGGGCCATTTCATTAAAAAAAAATCAAACATCAATTTAAAGGGAAATTGAAGGGAAGGTCCCTCTTTGATCTATACCTTAGTGAAGACTCCTCAGCAAGAAAAAGGTAGAGATCACAAAACAGGCAATTTTGGTTCCATAAAGTTTTAAAGTGACTTTACATGAACAAAATCAGAATTAATATAATCAGAAAAAAAGAAACTATAATTTTTTGGGGAAAATTTCACTTCCAATGTCTCTAATAAAGAACTGAGATCCTTGGTATGTAAGGAATTGGTGAAAAAAACAACAACTAATTTTGCAGCTTCACCTCAGGCACATTACATTGAAAAAAGTGATAATATATAGAAATAATCAATGTTAGGTGAGCTGCGGTAAGACAGGCACATTAAAAAGCCATTGGTAGAACTGCAAGCTGGTCTATCATTTTGTAAAACAATTTGAAACTTTTGTTTAAAATGGAAAAAAAGATTCTTTTTCTATTCATGTCTCTGCCCAAGAGAAGTAGGAACACATACATGCCCCAAGAAGTCTCAATGCGAAGGAAAGGTTCTGTTTATCAGCTATTTATGGAAGCTCTTTCTGTAGGTGCAAATGACCGGAATCAAAGCAGATGTCTACCTATCATAGAATGGCCGTATAAAGTTTAATATATGTATAACAAAAAATATTACAGAAGAAAAATGATTATGAAGAATGCAGAAATGGTAAGGAAACTTGATTTTTCATCTTTGCCTGGGGTCTTCCTTGGTTTCCTTTAAATCCCAGCTAAAATCCTTTATTCTATAAAAAGCTTTTTCTAAACCCTCTTAATTCTCATGTATTTCATCTTTTAATTATTTTCTATTTCTTCTTTATCAGCTTATTTGTACATATTTGTTTGTTTATTGTTCCTTTCATTAGATTGTGAGCTCCTTGAGGACAGGGAATGTCTTTTGCATCTTTTTGTAACTCCAGCTCTTAGCACAGTGCCTGACACATAGTAAGTGTTTTATAAATGTTATTTGTCATGTATGAACTGAAACACATACAAGCAGAGCAAAGAGAACAAAATACATAATTACAATAATAATAAGTGATACTAAAAACATGTCAATAATTTGATCAACAGAATAACAACTCCAGAGGATTGAAGATGATACAAACCTTTTTTTTCTTAGCAGAGAGGTAGTGTACTCTAAGTGGAGAGTAATGCATGCATGAACTGCCAGGAATGATCTATATGGGTTTTTGTTTGTTTTGCTTAATGAAACTCTGTTACAAAGGAGGGATCTATGGGCAAAGGCGTTATTGATAAATGATATGTTGTAAGAAATAAAATGAATAATTTTTAACAGCACAAAATTGAGGGAGCTCATATCAGATAGTGTAATCATAGGAATATACAATATCATGTCATCTACTGAGAGTGACAGATAGGGTTTAGGTTTTAGAGGAAATGAGGTCTACAATTACACAATTATGTCATATCTTTAAAACAAATGGTCTAACTATGGCACACAGCAGTAAAGTGAGTACACTATTTATGAGTATACAACTAGTTAATTACTAGAAGCTACAGTCTTCAATTTTAGAGCCTAAGTACTTTCATACTAGAAATAATATATGAATACACATACATATATGTAGGTACATATGTACATATATTATATACACATGCATATATGCACATATTATATAAACATACATATATGTAGGTATATATAATGTTTGTATATTGTATAACATAAATATATCATATGCATATATTATATTATAAAACTATGCATTTAATATGTGATACACCATAATTATATATTAGAATATGGCACATCATACAATAATACATATTATACACATGATATTTTAAGTATGTTCTCATACCACCTTTTTTTTTTGTAAGTTTTTTCATTAGACAATATTTGATCTTTAAATCATTAAGATATTCACTTTTTAAAAGTTTCTGATGATTTTACTGTAAGAGGTAGGGACCAATGAATGGTATCGGTATTGGATGTGGTAGTATGGTATTTTGGATAGGATACTATATTCAAAGACAGGGACTTGAGTTCTTGTCTTGATTCTACTACTAACAAGCTGTGAGACTTTAGTCATCTTTTAATCTTTGTGGACCTCAGCGTGTTGATGTGTAAAATGAAGGCATTGTTCTCTGTTATCTCTTTCAGCTCTAATATTCTATATATATTGCTTTTATGGCTGCCATTTCTATTCAGAAAATGTGACATGAATAGGACACAATTTGTCTGCTTTAGATTCTCAAGACCATGTCTGAAAAGATGGTATTTTATATCTTAAGTCTCTTATGAGAAATGATTAATTCATGCTCACAAATGTTTTAAGAATTTAAACTCCTAATATTATTGGAAGTTTTTCCTCACATTTAACCTAAGGAAAAAACACCACACATAGAGACTGAAATTTTAGCAACACGTGAATCAGCAATTAGTATTTTCACGAAAACAATTCATTATTTTTTCCTCCAAAGAAACTCTCATGATTCAAAGTTAATCTGTTCCAAGGAAAGAAACTAGAATTGGTTACTGACATGCAATAATTCATTTCTTATTTTACCAACAGTAATTAAATTGCCTGGAACTGTTGTCATTTAACAGCCTATTAATTGACTAATGTGCATTGCTTGCACACAAGCTATAGGTAAAATCCAGGGATTAAGCAAGCAAGCAAGAAATTTACAAACTCTCCCAGACATCCTAGAAAGTGGTACATTTCCCTCCCTTTTCAGGATAATGTATGAAAAAAAAGGTAGTTTGTATTTCAAAAAGGGAAAGTATTTCCTTCTGAAATCAGTGAAGCGCTTATAGTCCCAGAGACTTCCCACAAACTCACTTTCTTGTATTTTTCTCTCATTTCATTCAACAAAATTACCTTGCATTAATTTTGCATACATGTTCTACGTACTAATATGGGTTTATGCTGACTCCCTCATTGTAATAAGAGCTCCTTGTCAGCAAAGACTGTTTAACTTATTTTTTTAGCCCCAGCACTTAGCACAATGGTGCCTTACTGAATAACATTTAATAACTCATTATTGTTTCTAATAAACATATATTAAATACCTATTATTTGCAAAGGGACAGTGCCAGACACAAACAAAAAAATATAATTTAAAAATTATACTAATTAGAAAAATGAAACTGTTCCTATCCTAAGAACCTTATATTCCACTGCAGGGTTATGACAATACAAAATTTACAAGTGAAAATACTTGAAATCCTAAGATGGGGTGCCTTGTTCAAAGAATAGCAAGGAGACAAGTATTGCGGAATTACAGAATAGATTTTGGTGGGATGGAGGTGGAAGGTGTAAGAAGACTAAATAGATAGGAAATAAATATTGTGAATAGCTTTCAAAACTAAACAGAGGATTTTATATTTGATCCCAGAGGCAATAGGAAGCCACTGGAGTTGATTGAGTATGGACATGGTCAGACTTGTGTTTTAGGAAGACCAATTTGAAAGTTGAGTGGAGGACAGATTGGAGTGTGGAGAGAAAGAGGTATATATGGGAGGGAACATCTAGACTGTAATCTTGGGAAATTAGGAGGATGGTGGTACTTTTTTCAGTAAAAGGGAAATTAAGAAGAGGCTTGCTTTGGGGGAAAAAGATAATGAGTTTTTTGGGGGCACCTTGAATTTAAAATATCTATCAGAAACTGAGTTAAAAATGTCTCCTAGACAGTTGGAGATGCACAGCTGAGACAGGATTCCAACTCAGTTCTTCCTGATTCTCTGCCCAACACTTTTAACTACTATACCATCTAGTTGTCTCTGTTTGTCTTCTCTGCATCTAGCTCAACTCTATATTCAGGTCTTCTAGTTGCTTTTAACAAATGACTCAAATTTCTGCCCGTACTTCTCCTTAATGACTTTGACTCCTTTATACTGTCATTGTATGCCACAACTTTTATCTACTTTATAGTAGAGAGATATTGTAACGCTATGCACTAGTAGATTCCCAAAAGAATACTACTGTGAACAGCTTTTAAGGTTCAGATTACACAGTATAGTGAACACTCCATTTATTACATTACAAATCAAGGCAAACATTCACAACAAATCACAATATAATATTCATAACATTACATCTTATCACAGAAAATCACAATATAGTGTTAATAACAGCTTAACATTAGAATAGCCACACAATTTTCACTACAGTGGCCACAATATTTAGAACAAAGAACAAAAGTATAATCACCTGGTTTCCTTAGGGGGAAACCCTCCTTATTGAATCATTCATTCAATTCACAATACAACAATCAATCTTCCACTTATGGGGCAAATCATTAACATAATCAATCACTCATCTAGCAATCAGTCACTAAGTATCATTAGAAAACCACACAAACCCTCCACTGCTTGGTGTCCAGCAAACCTCAATTTCATCCAAGGAGAGGCCTTTTCTTCATCTTGACTCAGGGTGGTCTCTCAGATTCCCTGGGTCCCCTTCCATGGTCCCAGCTCCTCCCTGAATCCACCAAACAGTCACCTGGATTCAGGGGCAGATAGCTCCCAGGTTCTTGTCCAGTCCTCAGAGGTAGACAGTTCCCAGATCCTTGTTCAGTCCTCTGGGCAGTCCCTGGCACACACCAAAGTTCACAGGGTCCAGCACATCTCAAACTCTTGACCGCTTCTGTTGCCAGGAACTCAAAGATCAGCCAAGCCACAAACCAACATAGGCTTATCCCAGTCATGCTTCTTCAGTCCTCCAGCAGTTTAGCTGGCCCTAGGACCCAGGAGAAATCTCGGCCTTCTAGGCAAGCTCACTCAGCCTTCCAGGAGGCCTTCAGGGCAAGCCCTCTCAGCCTTCCAGGCAGCTTTCACCAGATTCTGGTTTCAGAAAAAGTCCAACTCAGTTTCAGATGCTTGGAGAGAAACTCTCTCTGTCTGTCTGTTTGTCTGTCTGTCTGTCTCTCTCTCTATCTCAAGAAAACTCCCAGTTCTTCAGTCCAGCAGCCCAGCTTCCTGATGCTGGGACAATCCTGCTTCCTGTAACAGGAGCCACTAGGAGGAAGATTCCCAATTCTGTCTCTCTGTCTCTAGAACCCTTCTTATATACACACACTGGCCTCCTGTCTCAGCCAACTCCCTTCTGCCAAGTCAGCAACAGGGGAGTTCACTCTCTCTCAACAGGAGGCAGAGCTCACACCTTCCATACTTAGCCCTAAGTTACTAAGGGCTAAGTATCTGCTAAATTGATTACTATTGCAGGTATATACCTGAGACCATCCAGGGAGAAAAATTGGGACCAAAGGCTTCAAAATATCATCTCATGATCTTCACTCAAGTCAGAGGTCTCAGAAGGGATTTATTAAAAATCACTTTAAGAATTCAACAAAATCAAATGGCACCCAAAAATAAATACCACCATGCCTGGCTCTGCTGTATGCTCTGGGGACATTTTAGCTTTTACTTACTAGTTTTTAAGTATGATGTTATACTGAGTCTACCCAAAGTCCTACTCCAATTCCTTATCGTAATGATAAATGATCCTAGCCCTTCTCCAGCAGCTTCTATAATATTCTAACTTGGCTTTCTGAGCACAAGTCTAGATAAGATTTAAAGATGTCCATTAGGTGAACTACTTAGTGAAAACTTAACAGAATGGGTAAATTTAATTCAAGCGATCATTGCATATGCTACTCTGCGCAAAAATTTCTTAGAAGAAATGGAGTAGCTCTCATTGTCAATAAAAAGTTTAGAAAACCAGTACTGAGGTATCACCTCAAAAAGTACAAAATGATAACTTTTCTAATGCAAGCCAAACTGTTCAACATCACAGTAATGCAAGTCTATGCTCCAATCTCAGATGCCAAAGAGGTCAATATTAATCACTGCTCTGAAGACCTATAACATCTTCCAGAAGTAACACCCCCAAAAAGATGTCACATTCATCATAGGGGATTGTAATGCTGACGTAGGAAATAAAAAGAAAATTGAAATAACAGGCAAATTTGGCCTTGGAATACAAAATTAAACACTACAGAGACTGAATGGTTTTGTCAAGATTGCTCACTGGTCATATCAAACACTCTTTTTCAACAATTCAAAATGTAACTCTATGCATGTGTGTCACCAGATGGTCAATGTAAAAATCAGATTTGTTATTATATTTTGCAGCCAAAGGTGGAGAAGGTATACACAATCAGTTAAAACAAGACTTGGGCATGACTGTGAGAGAGATTATGAACTCCTTATTGAAAAATTTAGACTTAAATTGAAGAAAGTAGGAAAGACCATTAGATCATGCAGGTATGATCTAAATAATATCTACTATGAATATACAGTAGAAGTGATTTAAAGAATTAGTTCTGTTAGACAGAATACTTTAAAACTATTGGTCAGAAGTTTACAATATTGCACAGGAGGCAGCAACAAAAAACATTCCAGAGGGAAAAAAGAATAAAAAATAAAATAGCTGTTTTTTGAGGTTTTAAAAATGAGGAGGAAAGAAGGAAAGGGGAAGGAAAAGAGGGGGGAAAATATACCCAAATGCATACAGAATTACAGAGGAGAGCAAGGATAGATAAGAAGGTTTTTTTAAATGAATAATGCAAAGAAATAGAAGAAAACAGTAGAATAAAAAAGAAAAGAGATCTCTTCCAGAAAATTAGAGATAGCAAGACAATATTTCATGCAAAAATGGACATGATAAAAGACAAAAAAGATAGGTGTTTAACTGAAGCAGAAGAGATTAAGAAGAGGTAGAAAGACTACATGAAAGAACTATACAAGGTCTTAACATCACCAATAACCACAATTATGTGGTCACTGATCCAGAGCAAAATATACTGAAGAATGAAGACAAGTGTTGCTTAGGAAGCATTGCTAACAATAAAGCTCATGGAGGTTATGCAATTCCAGTTGAGTTATTTAAAATCCTAAAAGACAATGCTGTTTAAGTTCTATATTCAATATACCTGCAAATGTGGAAAACTCAGCCATGACCACTGGATTGTAAAAGATCAGTTTACATCTTAATCTTAAAGGAGGACAATGTCAAGGAATGTTCAAATTATTTAACAGTTATGGTTATTTCACACACCAGCAAGGTAAAAGAAGCTGAACTGAGAATTGCCAGAATTACAGGTTGGTTTTTGAAGAGGTAGAGGAACTAAAGACCAAATTGCCAACATTTGCTGAATTATGGAGAAAGCAAGGGAGTTCCAGAAACAAACAAACAAACAAACAATCCCTACAATGACACATCTACTTTTGCTTTATTAACTTCACTAAAACCTTTGATTGTGATTCATAAGTCTACATCTTACTTGTCTTCTAAGGAACCTGTATTCTGATCTAAAAGCAAGTTAGAATGGAACAATGAACAACTGATTAGTCTAAGATTGGAAAAGGAGTATGACAAGGTTGTATATTGTCACCTTATTTACTTAACTTCTATGCAGAGTACATCATGCTAAATTCCAGGATGGATGAATCAAAAACTGGAATTAAGTTTATCAGGAGAAATATCAGCACTCTCAGATATGTAGATAATACTGCTCTACTTGTCATCCTCTTGATGAGGATGAAAGAGGAGAGTGTAAAAGATGACTTGGAGCTTGACAAAAAAAACAAAACTAAGATTGTGGCAACTGGTCCCATCACTTTCTAGCAAAAAGAAGCAGAAGAAATGAAAGTAGTATCAAATTTTATATACTTGGGCTCAAAGATCATTGCAGCCAGTGACTGTAGCCAAGGAATTAAAAGACATTTATTCCTTGGTAGAAAGGCTACAACACATCTGGACTAAACAGCAGAGAAATCACCTTGCTGACCTCAGTATAGCCAAAGCTATTGTTTTTCCTGTAGCGATGTATGGTTGTGAGAACTGCACTATAAGGAAAGCTGAGTACCGCAGAATCAATGCTTTTGACTTGTGTTGCTGGAGAACACTTCAAGGATCCCTTGGACAGTGAGAATATCAAATAAGTCAAATCTTAAAGACATTAATTCAGGTTATTCACTGGAAGGTCAAATACTGAAGATGAAACTTAGATACTTTAGCCACATAATGAAAAGATAGGAGGCATCAGAAAAGACCCAAATGATGGGGAAGATTAAAGGCAAAAGGAAAGTGGGTAGCAGGGAATGATATGAAAAGATAGGGTCATGGGAATAAGGAATGTGAACTTTGACAGACTTTGGCAGATAATGGAGGTTAGAAATACCTGACATGCTGTGGTCCATGGGTCAGACATGACTGAATGACTAAACAACAACAAGAACTTAGTGGCTAGTTGTTGCTGCATTCTTTGTATGTGTGAATGCTCAAATAAATGGAGGACATCAAAGGAACATCTTTCACTCCCTCAATGATAGTG
>CM053587.1:221835257-221853059 GCA_028646515.1 Pseudochirops corinnae | reverse complement strand
AGAGAGAGGGCACAAGATCAATTGAATGGGAAGGGATGATATTTGAAAGGGTGAAATTGTGATGTGGGAGAGGAATAGAATGAGAGGAGACAGGGAGAGACAGAATGGAGTTAATCATCTCATATAGAAGAGGCAAGAGATAACTGTTACAATGGAGGGGAAGAACAGGAAGGCAAAAGGGAATGGGTCAACCTTACTCTCATTGAATTTGTCTTAGGGAAGGAATGACATACATTCTAAATTAGGTATCTTGCCATACAGGAGAGTAGAGGAAATGGGGATGAGAGGGAGGATGATGGAGGGGAGGGTGGGGGGGAGGGATGTTAGAAGCACACACTTCTTTAAAGGGACAGGGACAAAGTAGAGAATAGAACAAGGTGGGAGGCAGGATAGGAAGGAGGGAAGTATAGTCATTCTTTCATAATGTGTCCATTGTGGAGATATTCTGTGTAACTACACATGTATAGCCTGTATTGAATTGCTTGTCTTTCCAGTGGGGGTGGGTGATGAGGGAGGAAGGGAAAGAATCTAGAATTTTATGTTTTATATTCAAATGTTAATATATATATATATGTATATATATAATTATTATTATTAATTACATGCAACTGGGAATTAAGATATACAGGCACTGGGGTAAGGAGATCCATCTTGCCCTACTGGAAAGTCAGAGGGGTGATGGGGGAGGACATAGGAGAGAACAGATTGGGGGAGGGAGCATAAAGTGGGATCGCTATTTTGTAGTGGTGGATAGGGGAAAGACGGGGAGGAAATTTGTAACTTAAAATCTTGTGGAAATGAATGATGTAAACTAAAAATAAACAAAAGTTAATAAAAATGGTAAATATACGTTTTCCATTTCAAAATTTGTACTTTATTCTCTTTCAAACATTTCTATCATCCTCAGGAATAAAAACTGAACCCATATGTCTCTGATGTAATGACTGAAATAGAGTCCAGATATTTGACACTAGCCCAAATGCAGATGATTCTATGCTTCCCAAGCTCCTCAGGCTAAGAGAACAAACCAGCGGGGCAACCTGAGACACGCAAGCCACAACATAGAGCTAAGGGCCTAGCGCACTCACGGGGACAATAGCAATCCACCAAGGCTGAGATTAAATCTCCTGAAGGCAGCTTGGAGAATAATGAAGCACTCCCTTAATGGCAACATTTAGCTACCCACAACTTCTGTAAGTACTATGGATTCTCTTCTCACTTTGCAGATCTGTTGCAAGACACCAGACCTAGCTATTTCAGGGCTTCCCTCCTTTGTTCTCTACCTCACCCATCTACCTGTAGAACCCACTCACCATCTTCAGGGCATTTGTCTTATGCCTTTTTTACCCTATCAGATCAAACCAAAACAACCATGCACAGTGTCTCTTCCCCAAGCCCTAACTAACCACTGGCTTTGAAGTTCTCATAGATTCAATGTAGGATGCCTGATAGCTGCGTTTCTGAAAGAAACACAGATCTGAAACCTGATTTTCCTAACTCAAGATTCAATGTGGTGTCTACTACCTTATGTCTCCTTCCATAATGGGGAGATCTGTCCTCTTTTCTCACACATATGGGTTGAAAGAAGTAATTGTATATGTTTCTATAAAGGCCTTAGTGTTCTTCTATATGTGGACTGAAGAAAGATGAGATAGAATATTATCCAATTTTTTAAGGATGTTTGGAAATAGTCCTTTACTGTTTCTTTTCTTGTTAAAATCTATAACTACAGATAAACAATCCCACTTATTTTTTCAAGAGAACAAATAGTCTATCCATCCCACATGTTTTGTTTTGTTTTTCTTCTCCCAGGATTGGATTTTTGTTGATTGATGATATATAAATACAAGACAAGGCATGAGATTAAATTCCAGACCCTCAAGCAAGACATAGAGAACAGGCTTGCTTATGATGAGTTAATTGAAAAAAAAACCAAAAAACAACAACAACAAAAAAAAACAACAGGTGTCCAGTGGAGAGGGATCTCTATGTCACAAGCTGGCTCCTTGGGTGGCATTTATATTTAGGAATAAGAGTAATTTTAAGCATATGTGTGACCCTGAGCAAGTCACATAACTTACTATATGTCAGTTTGCACATTTGTAAAATGAGGAAGTTGGACTGCTTTAAGTTCCTTCTGAGCTTCTGTGATTCTATGTAAATAAAAATGCATTGACCTCCAGGGAAAGAAATATAATTTATGAAATGAGGACTCATTTATGAGTGGGAGTTTTCTTGGAAAAAAAAAGGCTAGCCTTAGACAAAATCATGAAATACAATAGGATGCTTTCTTCCACCCCCAAATTCCATCCAGATTTGGGGGGGATGGTTCTCCCTCTCTTTTGTGGATCTAAGCTCCTTTTATTCCTTCTTAAAAGATTTGTCATTGGTCACATTTCCGCAAGAGTCCTGCCTTTAGCTGGTTGTCAGCTTTTACAAGGAAAAGCTGAATTAATTTGGTCTCAGGTATAGATAACTAATAATTATTTAATATTACTCTGGCAGAGGAATTAAGAGTTTAGTAAGATACAGTGGTTTTCTCCTCAAAGGATGAATCTGTAACAATGGAATTTCAGATATATTAATGTTTTCTGGAATTATGTAGACAATATCAATGTACACAAATGTCTACATGCAAACAGATATCACCAGAAAACATAGTTAACATTTCATCATATTAGTGCATTATGTATATCATGGAATTTTATGCAATACACATTTTCCCTCAAATGTTGTACACAAATTTAACTTCTGCAGATTAAATAACATAATTGTACCAGGGGATCTCTTATTCAAGAGGAAATCTATGGTGAACCTTGCTCCAAGTGAAGAATCCTTTTTGGAAAGTAATAAACATTTGCATTGTACACTAAAGTTTTTACAAATATAAATTATCAACTTTGAGGACCAAGGCCTGTGCCCCATTTACCAGCAGATCTTTGGCAGTGCAAAGCAAAGTGTCTTCGTTCATAGACGGAATTGAAAAAGTATTTGTTGAAGTGAATCTGCTACTGGTGACCATGGGCAAGTCATTTGTATAGATCTTGTGTTCCTTATCTGTAAGTTTTAGGGAGTTGGATCAAACTCTCTGTACATGTATAGTCAATAAAATTGACTTGCCATGACTATTTTCGTGTGAAATTGATCAAGATATCATTTATTAAGATCTTACTATATGCCAGGCACCCGGTTAGGCACTTGTGATATGGAGACAAAAACAAAATATTGTTATTAGGGAAGGTCACATGTGCAAATATGAAAATATTCACAAAACAAATCAAGGATATTCTGGGGAGAAGAGAAGTAGTAGCTGAAGGATCAGAAATAAAATTAGTAAGTATTATATAATTAAGAGTTGGAAAGGGCTTTTGAGATCTATCCATTTTCCCCTCTCATTTTTACATTTGAAGAAATTTTAGTCTAACAAATTTAAATGACTTGGTCAATTTTACTTAGATGGTACATGGTGCAATACAATGATTAATTCAGGACTCTTTCTAGCACAGCTACTTCCTTACAAGGTCTGTGAAGAACTTTATATACATCATCCAATTTGACTTTTACAACAAGCCCATAAAGTAGGCAGTGCAAATATCCACATTCCCATATTATAAAAGAGAAAACCTGAGGCTCCTAGCAAAGTTAAGTAACTCTTTGTCTCAAGTCATGTGGTTCATAAATGTCAGAGGAAAAATAAGAGGCATTATCCTATGATAAGGGTTTCAGACTTCAGTGAAAAGGAACATAGTAGAGGAAGAGGGTCTTTGTCTATATCCCTGAAATCAGTTATAAGTAATTTCCTACTCTATGTAAAAGTTCACCCTTGGTCTGAAACATAAGGTGATAAGGTCTCCTTCAAACCTTCCACGTCATTAAAATAACATGTCCTCCTGATGGGTTAATACTATGAGGTTAATATTCAAAAGAGAGCATCCTGGATATTTATGAAAAGCTACCAATCTTAAGATTTTCTAAAGAAATCTTTTCTGTGTTAGAAGATAATGGTTAAAATTATGCTATTGTGGAGAATTGTAAATAGAATTGCTACATATCTTTGGCTTACAAATTGTGGAATTACTTCTTGTGAGTCTCTAACATTCTTGATTTTATTCCAGCAAAACAGTAATTTAAACAAAGCCTAAATGTGTAAAAAGAATATATAGGAAGGCTATGAACAATTTATTAATAATGGTAGGACATTTTCTGCACTGCTTTTAATGCATCACTTAGGACCGTATTGATTCAGCATCAAAGTTCTTGGAAACAAGCCTCTTACCAATATCTAAGATCCTGATGTTGTAATTGAACTAGAAAATGTAAGATTTCCAGTGTTCCTGCTGAGAATTCTTCCCAATAAATGTATGTTTTCCACTGGGGCTGAAACCACCACTGCTTATGTTTTTAATTTTTTCTCCTATTTCTTTTTCATATCACTCACTTCTCTTTTTTTCTTAAACTTTACGAGCAGAACAGACATATTAGAGAATATTTATTCCTCTAAGACAACTTACACTTAAGGGGGCCATTTGAATGATAAACTTTGTTATAACTTATAACAAAAAAAAAACAGCAGTAGGATATAATTGGAAAAAAAAAACACACATGAATGTTTTTACACAAGTCCACAAGGTATTCAGTTAAAACTATGGTCTAGTCATGATCAAAGATAGGCTGTGATCATGCTGTGTGCCTAGAATCGTGCCTTGTATAATGAGGCACCAAACATAACCCCACTTCCATATATATGACATTTTCTCTGCTCACAAGTAAGCTATAGCATTATTTGGGAAAGTAGGGATTAGCATGCTTTGCTTGACCTCAAAGGCAGAACAAGGACACTACAGAGTGATGAAATTTGGCTTAAGATAAAGAAAAAAAACCTTAATAATTAAAACCATCAAAAAGTGGAATGTTCTTCCTTAAGAGATAACAAAAGCTCTCTGTCAGGAGAGCTTTAAGGAGAAGCTAGATAACTCATCAGAGAGAGACTATACAGGACAGACTTACTCTTCAGGACTGACAAATAAACTAATTTAGAGAACAGAAGCTCGTTGAAGGCAGAGATTTTAAACAAATTTGACTTAGTTTCACTAGTGCTTAGTACAGTGCCTTATGAAAAGTAGACAAAATAAATGCTTGATGAATTAGTTGAATTGTAATCACAAATCTCAAGGTCAGATAGCTTCTAAGTATCAGAGGTCACATTTGAATTCAGGTCTTGCTGGTTCATTTTCCAGTACTACCATGTCACATAATCACTAAGGCACTAATTGTGTATTATAGATGAGATATAGAAAGTTAAGAAGAAATGGAGGTGGAGTGGGGCAATTAGAATGATTACATTCTAGGAGAAAGGGAGATTTGAGATGAACTTTGAAGGGTGGGCAGGAAGAAATGAGGGGAAAAATTCCAGTTATGGAGAACATGAAGAAATGCATCTAAGTTATGAAAGGAGATCTAGATCAGTAAATGTACACAGTATTGCCTGCGCTCTGACCATAATCCTGAGGTCCCTTTGAATCTTGGAAGCAGGGCCTCTGAGCTCTGAAAGATGATTTTTTATTTTATCTTGCTCACAAAGCAAACTTGCACACAATTTCCTGACTGCCTCCACAATGTAACACCTTTCTCTCCAGCTCCCTTGTATGCATTGTTTTCTCTTGTTAGAAAGTAAGTTCATTGAGGGTAATGACTTTCTTCCCCCTCCCCCCTTTTTAAAAACAGTTTAGTAACAATGAATTTATCAGATCCCTTTCTTAGCAATAGGAAAGATTGTTGTTGTTCAGTTGTGTTTAACTTTCTGAGATCTAATTTGGGGTTTCCTTGGCAAAGGTATTAAGTGAGTTGCCATTTCCTTCTGGAGCTCATTTTATAGATGAGTAAATTAAGGCAAACAATGTTAAGTGATTTGCACAGGGGCACGCAGGGGCACATTGTTAGTAAGTTTCTGAGACAGTATTTGAACCTGAATTTGGGGTACTCAAGGAGGACTAACACTTCTGGTGTGAGGGCTTGCCAAGTCCTTTTCAAGGCTGTTCATCCACCTTTGGTGTCTTCCTGCCACTCGACTCTTGCCTGAGGCTCCAAGAAGCTGTAGGATGAACAGTGTCACACCCCAGTAAAACTGTCTTTGAAGATGAGCTAAACCAGTTTGGATGACCCACTGGTGAATTAGGGGAATGTCTACCTGTAGTAGCAAGCACCTTAGCATAGTCAGAATGGCTGCTAGCACAGATTCTTAGATCTGCTTTTCTAAAGGGAAGAAACTCAAAATGGGTTAACAATCTTACTTTAATCAATCAAACATATATCATTTACCTAGTTCAGGGAAAAAAGTCAGCAGCCTGAATTTCAGAGAATACAAACAGAAGTTACAACAGAAAATAACACAATTCAGCAGACAGGGCTTCCAGCTTCTTTCTCTAGTAACTAACTGGTATGGATGTAATGGTCAGCACCAACATCTGGGTTTGCAAAGCTGAGGGGCTCAAGCGCTGCCCAGAGTCTTATCTGGCCAAATCACAGAACTCTTCCCAAAGTGAGCCCCAAAGCAAAACCTCACATCAGGGTATATATAGCCTTCTCCTGGGTCAGAGAATGTCACAGCCTTCTTGATCCACTGCCCAATCACAAAGTAACAAGGTATGGGCATTCCTGAAAACAAGCCTCCCACCACAGGCTCCATGTGAGCACATTCAGCCTATTAGGGGACAGAGTATATTTGCAAATCAGGGAAGGTTCTTAGATTCATTTAAGGCTATCAAGGGGCCAAAGGGCAGGGAAGATCTTCAGATTACCATTGCACTAACCTAAGCATAAGAAGGATTCTCCCCATGGAATGGGTCAATGAGAACAATTTGTTCCAACAGCTGTGATGGCAGCTAAAGCAGGCACTGTGGAGCTCTTAGAGCTTGGTCAGAAATAAAAAACATCGAGGTCATCTACTACATCTTGGGCTACTACCAGTCATCTTGACTTTTGTCCTGCCCCTGGACTTCGATGCCTCTGGAAGAGACAGTGAGGCTGATGACTTTGTGCAGCTCTGTCTCCCTTAAATCCAATTCACACACAAGTCAAGATAACACTCTGATGTCATTGGTCCTCTTTGAAAAAGAAGAAAAACAACAACAACAACAATAATAATAAATCATCATTTAGCATGCTGGCACATACCTAGTAAGCACGTGATTCTTTCTACGTGTCTCTGTCTCTGTCTCTTTCTGTCTCTCTCTCTCTGTTCCTCACGCACTTATTCTCATTTTCTCGCTCTCTGCTGCTGTGTAACTTTGAATGATTTTCTTTTCTTGTGCTCTGTAGATCTCAATTAACCCATCTGTAGAATGCAAGACCAGGACATCATGACCCTAAGGCCCCTCCCAGATCTAGTATGCTGTGTTTTGAGACATTTTTCCTGCCCTCCATATTAGCTCTATATGGATGAATATAAGGTCATCCTCAAGCAGTAGGATATCATATAGTACCAAAGGGTCAGAAGTTATCTGTGTCTTTCTGAACGCAGAATTTCATTAAGAGAGGAAGAAGATTTATCCATTCAAAAGTATCATTCAGGAGAAGAGGTAAATTCTTTCAGCCAGAAAAGTGGAGTCATAAGGATTCAGTTTTACCAAAGACTGAATGAAGAGACCTTTTTATATCCTGACTTATTTGTTCTGAAATGGAAATCCTTTCCTTTTTTCCTTTTTCTTCTTTACTTCCATTCTCCACTCTTGTCTAGGGACCCTATTTAGGATTAAAATAAATGGACCATTTCAGCATAAATGTAGCAGTGCAGGAAAGAGTGTGGAAAGTGCTTACTGCATAAAACACATCCCTTTCTGATTCATTACATCCCTTTTCTGCTGTGGATAAGTGGATACCTTTCACTAACTCACTACAGGGGAGCTAGGCACATGCATTGTGAAGGGGGAGGAGCCAACTTTCAAAGTGTATACGACCAAATAAGAAATCAATCAGGCTTATCAAAGATAATTAACAAAGGGATCTTTGAAAATATATAGGAAACAATGATTGGTCCATCCTGAAACTTGAAAATAAATGCCTTGTTCTGATTGCCTCCTTTCCTCATCTTTCCATAATGGAGCAAGGGTTTACTTCATATCCAAAAGAAATTTCTAGTTCCTAGAAAAAAATCTTCTACTGAAAAACAGAACAAGTAAGAAGAATAACTCATGGAGTAATTTTGTGAATTAAATATTTGAAAGGATGAAATAAAGGCAGCAATTGAAGAATGAACTAGAATTGAACTCTTAAGTGAGGTAGTCATTGATTCTTTCAAGCTTTAATCTTCTATACTTGTATGGTCAGAACTCAGGTTCTTGTGGGTATTTAATCTATTATTGGGCAGGTCAGTGGATAGAGTGTTGGGCCTAGGGTTTAGAGAGACTCATCTTCCTGATTTCAAATCTGACCTCAGACGCTAGCTGTGTGACCCTGAGCAAATTGCTTAACCCTGTGTGCCTCTGTTTCCTCCTCTGTAAAAAAATGAGTGGGAGAAGAAAATGGCAAATCACTCCAGTATGGTGGCCAAGAAAACCCCCAATGGGGACAGGAAGAGTCAGACATGACTGAAATAACAACAACAATCTTTTGTTTCTCTACCCTCCTTACCAGAACAAAAAGGAAAACCTTAAAGTTTTCAAAAGCCGTTAGTTTCAGTCAGACAAAAAGTTGTTTGAAGAGGTAAATAAATACATGATTTTAATACTTTGAAACTTATTTACATGTTTAGTCATTTATGAATTACAACACGAAATGGTCAAGTGTGAAAGGGTAAAGTTATAGGGATAGGGCCTGAAAATAATGGTTACAACAGCAAGACAAAATAATCAGTAGTAAAAAGCCATTTATTAGATGCCTACTATGTGCCAGGCACTGTGCTAAAATAGAGATGCAAATATGAAAAAAAAATACAGTGCTTGCCCTCAGGGAGTTTTTACAATCTAATGGGGAAAGGCAACACACAGAAGGAAACTCAAAAGGGGAGGAGAGAATTCCCAGAGGAGGGATAGGGGTGGGAGTCCAGCTAGAGAAGTCTGAGAAGTTGCTAAGTAGTGGATTCAAGTGAGAAATGAGCTGTCTGATTGGAGTTCCTTCCTTCAAGAGAAGTTTTGGAGTTCATGGCTCCATTTTCCAATCAGAGGGGCAGAGGGTATTGATGAAGTAGAGTGAGATCTTGACATTGATGAAAATATTTTCACACCCTTATGGGGTGAATCAACTTTGTTTCATTTAATTCAACAAGCATTCATTGAATTCCTACTATGTGGTAGACATTGCTATGTGCTAGGAAGATAAAAGGACAAGACAGGAAGGTAAAACTTACATATTATTATATAAAGGGGAACAAAAAAGATCAATATAATAGACCTTATATCTAATCCTGTCTCTGTAATTTACAACCTTTACGAACCTGGGCTTTACCTCTTGTTATGGGAATCTGAAGATTTTCCCTGCCCCTAGGCCCTTTGCTAAAGTGGCTTAAGTGGCTCTGAGAACCTTCCCTGATTTGAAAGTATATTCTGCCCCCTAATAGGCTGAATGTGGTCAAATGGAGCCTGTGGCAGGAGGCTTGTCTTTCAGGAATACCCACACCTTATTACTTTGTGATTGGGCAGTGGGTCAAGAGGGCTGTGTCAGTCTCTGATCCAGGAGAAGGCTATATATACTGCTGATGTGAGGTTTGGCTTTGGTGCTCACTTTGAGAAGCGTTATATGATTTGACCAGATGAGACTCTTGGAAGTCGTTGAGCCCCTCCTGGATTTGAAAACCCAGATGCTGGTGCTTCCCTCTCTGATAAGTAACTAGGTATGGATGGAAACAATTGAAACAACTGAACAACAAAAATAAGAAATCCCTCAAGGGTATCCCTAGAATCCTGAGAGATCAATTGATTCCAATTGATTGGAAGCCTGTCTGCTGATCTGTTTTTCTGCCTGCTTGTAACTTCTGCTTGTAACTTGTGTTTGCATTCTCTGAAGTTCAGGGTGCTTACTTTTTTCCCCTGAACTAGGTAAATGATATTTGTTTGATTGATTAAAGTAAGATTGTTAACCCATTTTGAGTTGCTTTCCTTTAGAAAAGCAGATCTAAGAACCTGTGCTAGCAGCCACCTGGGTATGCTAGGGTGCTTTCTGATAACACCTCTCTGGCACTCAATTTCTATTCTGCCACCCCTGGTGGATACCTGAACCCTTTTTCTTACCCCTTTAGCCACTCATGAGAGGCTTGCATAGTAAGTTATCTCCAGTCTCATTCACTCCAAGGAAAGGTACATTGATCTCTCAGGATTCTAGGGATACCCTTGAGGGATTTCTTATTTTTGTTGTTCAGTTGTTTCAATTGTTTCTAACTCTTTGGGACTCCATTTGGGGTTTTCTTGGCAAGATACTGGGGTGGTTTGCCATTTCCTTCTCCAGCTCATTTTTTAACATATGAGGAAACTGAGGTAAGCAGGGTTGTGTAAATTTCCCAGAGTGACACAGCTAGTAAATGTCTAAGGCCAGATATAAAATCACAAATATGAGTTTTCCTGATTCCAGGCTGGAGTTTCTATCTACTATAACTAGATTTGAATCCCAATTCCAAGTGTGTTCACCATCCCTTACATATAGGTGCCTGGGACTAGAACCTTAGTCCAATTTAACCAATTTAAGGATCAATTTGCTTTTATAAAAGAGTATTTAAAGATAAAGCAAGAACAAAGATAAGTATTGCCCTGAATCACCTTGGAGGCACCTTCTTCTCTAAGTCATCTTGGTTTCTAGGGAGAGTGGGTTTATACTTCATTCTTTTTTCTACAGAGAATTTGTCCTCCCAAGTTCATCTCTAAATGTGGTATCCCTCCTGGAGGAGTCTATTTTTCAGCCACTGCTGGGTTGAATAGATGGCTCTGGAGGAGAAAGTGAGGTTGTGGCCTTGTATAGCCCTCCCTGACTCAAATCAAAGTCAATTGCAAGTTCTCTGATGGCATGGTTCTCTTTGAAAAAACAAAGGATAACACCACTGGGTTGAATAACAAATGTTGCTCCTCCCTCTTCAGACTAACAATACTGGACTAGCTACAAAACACTGCCTAGATTCTATTTTCAGACCACTGAACCTTGGGTGGCTCACTCTGCTAACTTTTTTGAAACTCATAAGAGGATATTCTCCAGACTGAGCTCCCTTGTCTAAAATTAAAAAAGAAACTCTTTATTCCCTTTTGGGTGTTGCCACCATGCCTTAATTGTCTTTCACCCTAGAACTTTCTCAGGTGCTGAGGCATTGAGGAGGGGACTCCTCACACTGGAATATCTGTCCATCTCTGCAGTTTTTCACCTTGGCATTCCCCTCCAGCATTCTGTCCTCTTTTCTCATGGACAAATTCCTTCCATTTTGGGGAGGGGCCCAGGGTGTCTAATCTTCCTTTCCCTTCTGCCTCTGCTTCTGACTTTCAAAACCTTGCTACAATGATTCAGCTGGCTCTCACTAGGGGATTCCTTCAATGCCTATGGACTCCTCACCTTACTATCCACCCCTACAAGACTTCTTATCTTAGAACATTCTTCGGCCATTCAAAATCCTTTTTTCAAATGTTGAGTTCCACCTGGGGACTTTCATTTTGAGGAGGGGCCCAGGCCAGGCAACCTACATTCCCCTCTGGTCCTGTTTCTGACTTTCCAGACTTTAGTCATATCTCCATGCACATACCTCCTTACCCCACTACAAACACTTTTTTCAGCTCCTTTTTGTGTGTTATCTTCCCTCATTAGAACTCTTGAGGAAAAGATTGGTTGTAGTTATATTTGTATCCCCAGCACTTATCCCCTGCCTCTTTTACCTTTCAATCCTTAGTATCACATTGCCAGGCATTTGGTAAATCCAATAAATGCTGTTTCCTTGCCTTGCAAACATGCTACGGTAAAGAACTGGGACCTGTGAGGATAGGCAATATGTTCACCTTAGGGGAGGAAAACCCTAGGCCTCTCCCCCTAGCAATGTCTCTTTGTCACTGGAAAACCACCCTTCTAGAAGTCAGTATGTGAAACAGCTCAAAGGAAATGCAGCATCGCAAATTTAGAGAATCCACCCTAATGTTCACATGGACTATTTGTGCCTGACCTGTGGTAGAGCACTCTGAGCTCCTATTGGTCTGATCAGTCACAGTCAGACACATTGAAACTTGACTCTCTCATAGTGATGTTATTTTGGTCCTCTCTGAGAAAGAAAGGACAACAGCCACCACATCAATAAGAAAAGAACCAAAGTTATACAGCCAGTCATAAAGAGCCCTTTTCATTATGGGATAAGCAGGTGAGAATTAGTTACAAAATGTTTACAAATGCCTTAAAATCTCTATAATGCACTTTCATTCTAGAAGTAGGCTTTCCATGGGGGGATAGAAACAGGAGCACTCTGCAGTGCTCATAAAGACTAGATTCAGTGGCCAGTATCCCATTACACTTGGATGAGAGTGGAGTCATTAGCTCTATACCTTCTAGGAAACCACTAGGCATTATTACTGCCCTACCCCTATAACCTGAAATCCTGGGCTCTATTATCTCACCTAGGGACTTAATCTAAGGATCCTTACATCTGATTCTCCACCTCATCCTTAGTTCTCTTCCCTTTCTCATCTGCCCTACAATCAATCTTTTTTTCTCTTTTTCAATGTGTTATCTACTCTACTAGAAGGTGACTTATGCTCTGAAATATGAAGAGAACAGAGGCTTACTATATACAACAAAGAATGTATATTACTTTTTCACATTTTAACATGATGATTTATAAATATTTTACTTTTTTAGCCATCAAGGGACTTCTTCAAATGGAAAATACTACTTCCATTTTCATGTCTATTTCGACATGAACATACAAATCAACTAATGTAGACATGCCCTGGCTGTGTGCACAAAGGAGATAAACTATAAACATCGAAACATTTATAAAAATTGGAGAAAGTATTCTTGCTAATACTAATACCATATCAAGGGTCCATGAAAAGGCCTATAAGAAATATTAAGGCTTTGAGAATCTTCCTTTAGCTTGAAAAAGCAAAATCTAGATTTTAAATATAAAAAGAAAATAAGGTGGTCGTTTTAGCTTTCTTTTAAAAAATCTGAAATCAGAACTAATAATACTAGTAGTTTTTCGATATCCACAAAAAATTTTCTGGATTTCAGAGGTTGTAAAGAAAGGCATTGGCAAATGTATAGTTTTCCATATGTGGATCATAACACAAATGTAAAAAGCAGAATGCAACAAAACTGTATTCAAATATGAAGAATATTGCTATGTGTGTTCAGTTACCTAACCATTGGGAATCATAACTAACAACAATAACAGTGATAGCTAACACTTATATAGCTCTTTACCATTTTCAAGTCACCTTCCTCCTTTGAAGATTGCCATTGACTTCATCATAAACTCCTGAATAATGGAATCTCACTCAAAATCTCAAATGTATAAATACCTATGTACCCCAGTTCTACACAAAGTAGATACTTAATAAATGTTGTCGAATGAATTAGACTCATTCTGAGGTTTCAGATAGAGGTATTAGGGTCCTTGATATCTAAAAATTCTATTTCTGAATAGCAAATTTCTGTAGTTCATGTCCCATCTGTTCAAGATCCTCAATTGGTAGGCATGGTGAGCTGTTCTAGTTCATTTAAAAGTCAATGAATTCTCTAAGAATAGGAAGAGGTCATCTAGTACAGCATCTTGCCTCCAAGGCACTGCTGCCCTTATCCTGTCCCACAAATATAGTGCACTTTTGTCTTATGTGACTATATTAGAAAAATAGCAATACTTGTGTGTATAATATTTTACTGAGAACAAAAAAAAATAAATGTAGATAAGTAGCTAAGTGTTTCCAATGAAATCATTCTCTAATATTTTGCTATGGCATGAAGGTGACCCTGAGTTTTTATGGGCTATTCCAGTGGGCTCCAAAGTGTGGCAAATTCTGGCAAATTGAAAAGGGTTCATGTATTTGTCCCATGATAGATACTATGACTGCTGTTTGAGGACCAGCTTGAATAGGTTTTAAACAAGTCATTGCAAGGGTGGCCACAAGTGATGATTTTTTTTTGGACATAGCCACCCTAAAAGATCATTTACTTGAGATATGTTTTAGCATGCAGGCTATGAAAGAAATTTTAACTTTGAAAAAGGAAGAGAAAGTAAACAAAACAATATATTTTTACTAGGTTTCACAGGTTATACCTGTTTTGATTAGCAAGAAAGAGTCCAGTGTTCTTTCTAGGTCTCTGTTTGATATCCCATGCTCATTTTCCATGAAAAAGTGGAAGACAGTGAGAAAAAATAAGGAAGGAAAGAAGGAGGCTATATAATTATTTAAGGCATTTGTCTAAAAATTCTCCTCATTTAGGAAAGTAGCTGAGATAAAAGTTACTGTTAACTCTTGGTTTTTAATATGTCGATTACTCACTTTCTCAGTTGAATTTTAAGCTGATTTTCTCCTGTAAGTGGAAATCTTGCCTATACTGGTCTTTTATTCTTGGGAAAGCTTAGTTGATTTTAATGCTTGCATAAATTAGTAAAGAAGGGAGAAAGTGGTGTACTTATAGATAGAAGAATTAGGTTGGAATCTATCTTAGATACTTACCTAGTTGTCTGGTCATGGGCTGATCTCTTTGTCCTTCAGCTCCTCACGTATACGACTTGGTGGTTTGTAAGATCCCTTTCCTAACCCTAAATTTATAATCTGATGATTCAATGATCTATAAAATAAGAGTAAAAAAATACCAGTATTACCAACCTCACGGGTTATGAGGAAAGTACTTTGCAAACATTAAAATACGGTGTAATTGGGAGTTGTCATTATTTACTTCGGAAAGTCCTAGAAATCACTTTAAAGTCAAATGAAATTTCTTATTTGCTGTTTTCAATTATGTATATCCCTCTTTGTTCTTCTGGTTACCAAAAAGGTGACTGTATCCTCTGAAATATGGAGAGATCAGACACTTGCTATACACATTGAGAGTGTATATTACTTTTCTACATTTTAACGTGATGGTTTATAAGTGTTTTATTTTATTAACCATCAAGGGATTTCTTCAAATGGAAAATGCTATTTCCATTTTCATAAGTGGTACAAATGAGCTATTTGAATTTCTTACCCAGGAAACAGAATGTTGGAAGTAGGTCACAGCATTAATCTCCTTACCTCTTCTCATCCCCGTGTATCAGGAGGCAAATCCTTCCGTTTCTGGGAGCAGTACCCTCTGAAAAGAAATGTATACAGCAAAGTGACATAGCTTCATCCAAAGCAACTTCTGTTTCTCCAACCACAGCCTCAATTACTAGGTGAGCTGAGCTCAGCTAGCTTCAATCTGAATTGCTGTCAAGAATAGAAGGGAAGATGAGGAGTCAAAAAAAATGGTTTCATGTGAGAAAAAGAACAAAAATAAAAAACAAATTCTGAATTAAACCAAGGCAAATTGAATGAATGTAAAGAAATGTGATTCAGAGAGCAGTGTATTGTTTACTTAATGATAGAATTTCTCTGATAGCAGGAAAAGCATCAGATTGCACTTTTTAAACTGTTAACATAGGTAAAGAAGACTTCATGTCAAATTAGGAAACAGGTAATCTGAGTTCAACTTCTACCTTCAGGTAGTTACATTACCTATGTAACCCTTGGCAAGTCATTAGAGATTTATGGGTCTCAGTTTCTGCATTTCTGTAATGAAAGGATCAAATTCAGTGACTTTAAGGTGGCCTCTAACTCTCAGTCTGTGAATGACAATCTGAACACTACATCATTCAGTATGTTATCACTGAGTAGCTAATTGATTATAGGTGAAATAGACTCAAGGGTAGTAGGTATATATTTTTTTTCAAGTCACTATAGACTGAAGGAACCCATTTCTTATAAATAACTTCCAGAAATTTTCCAAAGGGGCAATAGAAACTCAACAACTTGTTTCCTCACAAGACAACCTTTGAAAATAAGTTTCCCTAAAAGGAAAGTTGGTGATAGTGTACAATGGGTAACTGACCTGCTAGAACTGAATTCACTGTGGGAGCTGAAGTCCTATTATTCTTCAGTAGAAGGTATTTTATAGACTTATAGAAGCTATAGATTTCCTATCCCAAGTTTATATGTGGAATTTTAAAGTTCATCCATTCCATCAGTATCCATTACATATTTACTTCCCGGTGTGAGATATTGGAAAGAACAATGGTTTCAGAGTCGGTGGTTGCTGTTGTTCAGTCATGTTCAACTTTTCATGACTCATGAACCATAATGTCCATGGGGTTTTCTTGGCAAGGATACTGGAGTGGTTTGACATTTCCTTCTCCTTTGGATTAAGGAAAGAAGTTGCTTTAACAGAGATTAAGTGACTTGTCCAAGGTCACACAGTTAATAAGTATATTAAGTTGGATTTGAACTCAGGTCTTCCTGACTCTAGGCCCAACAAATTTGTTCACTAAGCCATCTATTCACTAAGACTACACTTGTAGTCAATGGACCTTTGTTTAAATCCTGGCTCAGCTACCTACTGGTTAGGTGACCAAGCAAGTCAGTTAACATCTTTGGACTGGATGATCCCAAAATGCTGCCTCCAAGATCTTATTTTCATTATCCTAAGACCTTATAGAATACCGAATGAATAATCAATCAGCATATATTTATTAAACATCTTCTGATAATATAAGTATTTTCATTTCCTTTTTATAGAATAAACAGAAACCCAGAGATGAAGTGATTTGCTCAAGGTCATAGAGTTCAGTGGTAGGAGGGAGCACTCAAATTCAGATTTCATATCACTCAGTGTAGTATTCTTTACATTATACAATGCTGCCTCCTACAAAGATTACATTAGTTAAATGAGATAATCTATGTATACTGCTTTGAAAATCTCAACATTCTATAAAATTATCAGCTATCATCACTATTCAGTCAATGAATAAAGTACTTACAACATGCCAAATCACTGTTCTATTTGCTTGAGATAGAAAGACAAATGAACGAACAAATAAGCAAAAATCCTCCAAAACCTGAAATAGTCCTTGCTCTCAAGGAGCTAACATTTCATTGGGGAAATAGCATGCACAGCATAAATTTGAAGTAAATATAAGGTACTTAAATACAAAGTAGGGAGAGAGAAAAGTAGCCGTCAAGATGTGGGGGAGGTCAGGAAATGTTTTTAGGTGGATGGTATTGTTTTAATGACATCTTGAAGGAAGTGAAAGGTTGTATAAGGTTCAGGTGAGGAGAGAGTATGTGTCAGGTATGGAGGATAGCCAGCACAAAGGCGAAGAGGTGGGAAAATAGAATGTTTCCTCTGAGCTTCAGTGAGAAGTTGATTAATTCATAATATAACTAGAAAAAAAGTTGAAACCAAGTTGTAGGGGGCTTTAAAAGATTGGCAGAGGGGATTACATTTTATCCTAGAGGTGTGTTATGGGAATCTGAAGATCTTCCCTGCCCCTAGGCCCTTTGCTAAAGTGACTACGTGACTCTGAGGACCCTTGGATATTTGAAAGTATACTCTGTTCCCTAATAGGCTGAATGTGGTCACGTGGAGCCTGTGGCACCAGGCTTGTTTTCCAGGAATGCCCGTGCCTTGTAGCTTTGTGATTGGGCAGTGGGTCAAGAGGACTGTGACATTCTCCGAGCCAGGAGAAGGCTATATATGTACCCTGATGTGAGGTTTTGGTTTGGGGCTCACTTTGAGAAGAGTTGTATGATTTGTCCAGAAGAAACTCTGGACAGCCTTTGAGCCCCCCAGCTGTGAAAAACCCAGATGTTGGTGCTTCCCTCTCTGGTA
>CM053587.1:221823350-221834757 GCA_028646515.1 Pseudochirops corinnae | reverse complement strand
AATATCTCATGTTCAGCCTGTATTTGATTGCTTATCCTTCCAGTGGGGGTGGGTGACGAGGGAGGAAGAGAAAGAATCTATATTCTAAAGTTCCATAATCAAACATTATAAATATATATATATAGATAGATAGATATAGATATCTATATATATATGCAATTATTATTATTATTATTATTGACTACATCCAACTGGAACTTGAGATACACAGGCACTGTGTTTGGGAGATCCATCCTGCCCTACCGAAAAGTGACATAGGAGAGAATAGACTGGGGGAGGGGTGGGATACACTGGGATGGCTGTTTTGGGGTGGTAGATAGGGGAAAGAAGGGGAGAAAATATGTAACTCAAAATCTTGTGGAAATGAATGATGCAAACTAAAATAAAATTTAAAAAAATAAAATAAAATAAAATAATCGCAGCACCAGTTCTAGTAGGCAATGCAAAAAGTCAATCTTAAAACTGGTAGATTAATAAGAAAGGGATATTCCAAATTAAGACATGAATATACTTCTTTTAAGGATTATGCTTTTTAAAGCAGGCAAGCTATATTTTTCCACATGAGGCAATGTATATAAAATGCTTTGAAAATCTTAAGGTTCTATAAAAGAACTTCATTTATCATCATTACCATTGTTATCATCTTTTCTGCTATACCCATTCCCTAGAAATCTCTTCAAAGCTTAGGCAGGAGATCAACCAGTCTTCTGGTCACTTTCTTCTTCTTAAAGAAGAGGAAGCAATCTTCCTGATAATTCTGTGAAAGAGTGCTATACTTCAAGTCAACAGAGATTTGGATTAAAATCCAGTCTCTGACATTAACTAGCTGTTTAATCATGGAGAATGAATTTCATTTTTCTGAGCTTCATTTGTTACATGAAAATAATAATGCCTACCTGTCAGGGTTGCTGTGATGATCAAACTTACAATGTGTGCAAACCTTAAAGTGTTATATAGATGTCAACTCTTTTTTATAACCTCCAAACAAAACTTGCCTACTTCTCAGGAAACCAAACAAACAAGTAAACAAAACACACAATCCATCATCTGATCCATATTTGAAATCTTTAATAGTTTTCTTCAATTTGCCAGACTTAAATTCCGTCGGCATAGCCTTGAAGAATCAAGGAATAGGAAAAGAGCTAAAAGTGCATTATCTAACTGGTGTTTAACTGTGTGATCATGAACATTGCCTCAACTTTCAGGGCCCCGGGTTCTTCATCTTTACAACAATTGACAATTGACAATTGTAACTGTTGAAATTGTTTTCAGTATGAGGATAGGTGAAGGGAATACAAATGTATATATACATATACATACACATAAATTTATATAAGAGGGTTTACATATGCAAACAAGCACATATCTGAGTATATGTATAAATGAATCCATAGAGGGCATAAGATCAATTGAATAGGAAGGGATAATATTCCAAATGGTGAAATTGTGAGGAGAGAGAGGATTAGATTGAAAGGAGACAGGGAGAGTCAGAATGGGGTTGAGCATCTCATGGAAGAGGCAAGAGATATTGTTACAATAGAGGGGGAAAAGAGGATAATAAGATAATAAGATTTGGATAATAAGATTTACTCCATCAACTTCAGAGAATTGGTATTAGAAAGAAACTTTGTAAATATCATAGCAAATGTGAACTGCTATGATGATGATTATAATTAATCCTCCCTCCCCCAAAAGAATGATAAAGTAGATAGCTCAGATATCATTTTTTTTACCTTAAAACTGAGATCATTAAAACTCAGAGTAGCTAAGTCCTATCCAGAGTCACATATGTAGAATGTGAGAGCTGCAACTTGAACCTAATTCTTGGGGCTTCACATCAAGTGCTCTTCTCACCACTGTAGGCTGACTTCCAGAGCTGCAACTTGAACCTAATTCTTGGGGCTTCACATCAAGTGCTCTTCTCACCACTGTAGGCTGACTTCCTGTGGTATCCAGAACTAGGACATTTTCAATAGGTCCACACTGGTTTGTATTGAAAAGATGGCATAAGAGGTCCTTTGTCACCTTCTGTGTGATGTGCCATATTTAATATGGAACATTGACAAGGTAAAGTTCATTGGAGGAAGTGCAAACAATACTGAAGGGTCTGGAAGCTTTATAACATTAAAAGAGAAAAAAGAAAGAAGAAAAGGGACAAGGTGAAGACAGGATTCCAGAGATACAAAAACTTATGCAAAGTAGGAGTGTGACAAGTAAAAAAAAACGGAGGCAGAAAGAGAGAAGGTAGATCTATGGAAAAAGGAAATTTCTACAAAGAAAAACTCTCCGTTAAAGATAAAGAAAACCACCCAAAGTGCTACTTTGGACTTTGTCCTAAGCGTTTTTTACAGATCCACACTCCCCAAAGCCTTAACTAGAGTGAGGTAAGAAGACTTTTGCCTTATGATGTTAACATTTAAAAGAGCACACAGCTGGTACTTCCAATCCTTTTGCAGTATAGAAATGAAGGAACTTATCACCCAGTTAGTAAAAGTACGTAGTTAACATAGGAAGCTAACAGATGGTGGTTCCACTCCTGTCCTGAGAAGCTGTATCTAAAGTGACCTCTCTAACCTGACCCACCACTGGATCCTCATAACAGCCTCCTCATCAGTGGCTTTTCTATGTTAAAAGTTTTCTGCCACTGAAATGGCAAGCAAAGCAGTACTTTGCTCCTTGTTTCAGCCAATCAAGTGGCTTTAATCTTCACTTTTGATTGTGTCAAGTCTTTGTTGGAAACAGTATACATTGTGTTGCTCTTAATAGGCCTAAGAGCATTTGGAGACCTTCCCTTTTTTTAATAGGTCTCAGGTCATCACATGGAGACCACATTAGGAGGAATTTGCCCAAGAGTGGAACAGGAAGGGCAGAACAGGAAGAGCAGAACAGGAAGGAGCAGAGCAGATGAAAGCTCAAGCAGGAGTTGGGACCAAGCAGAGCTAAGAGAGAAGATGTTATTGATGTTGGCACTTCGTCTTTTGTTCTGTCTGTTGTTCTATGCTGGTGTTAACTTTGTCAGAGATAAGCTTTCTCTCTGTTGATTGTGTTACTTTGTCAGACAGAAGCACTCTGTCTTTTGATTTGTGTTGATTTATCAGAAAGAAAGTGAATTGAGATGACAGTACCAGCAATGAGCATGAATATTGTTGTAACTCTGTTAAGCTTACTGTGTGTAAATACTGTAGTGAGTCTGTTAGGCTTTGTTTTCCTAGAAACAGAAACTATGAAGAGCTTGGGGTAGAGCAGTCCCAGTGAACTGGGACTGGAGAGCTGCCTTCCTGTGAATCCAGGCAAATATAGGATGAATCCAGGCAAGACCTGGGAGTGTGGAAGAGGAGTCATGGAGTTTGGAAGTCAGCCTCCAGTTGAGATGAAGGGACCTTTACTTGGGTACTCAGTGCTGGCTGATGAGATTGTAATTTATCCTGACCTCAGTATGGATGGCCTTTGTTCTTTCCACTATCCCTTAAAGGGGTACTCAGTAGTGATTGATGATGTTACAACTTACTGTGACCTGGGGGTAGATGGCCTTTGTACTTTCCACTACCCCTTAAGGACAGTTGACTTCATGATGATTACCAGTTAAGGATGATTGACTTAATGATGATTGGAAGCTAGTCTGCAATCAACATGAAAGAAGACTTTAGATGGGAGCTTTATATTGATTGAGGAGATTATAACTTACTGAATGATATGTTTTGTTTAAGACTATGTGGCCACCTTAGTAATAAGTTGTTGTGTTATACTGTTGTGAATTTTTTGCTTTAGTTTATTGCTAAATAAATACAAAGTTCACTATACTATGCAATTAGATCCTTAAAGTTATTCACAGCAGCAGTCCTCAGGAGAAATGCTCATGATTGCTTTGACAGCTGCACTTAAATTAAAGACACATCTTAAATGGTGGTGTATAGCAGATAAGTAGCTATTTATTGTGTTGTTTCTCCCCATTATATAACTGGAACTTTCACGTCCAGAGAAAGAACTGATGAACTCTGAGTGCAAATAAAAGTATAATTTTATCACTTTCATTTTCTTGGTTTTGTTTTTTTTTTTTTTTTGCATCATGGCCAATATGCAAATATGTTTTGTATAATTTTTCATGTATAATTGATAATATATTGCTTGCCTTCTCATTGAGTAGGGAAGGCGCTGTAGGGAAGGAGAAAATTTGGAACTGATTTTTAAAAAATAGTATTAAATATATTCTAAAAGACTAAAAGAACAGAAAGGAAAAGAACACATAATACCAAGATATTATATTTTAAAGATGGGACTGCAAGAATGGAGGTTAATATTTTACCTTGCAAATACTTTTACCAGTGTGTCCCATGGGTTCATTCTTCCCATGAAAAGTACAAGATTCTGTTGATATTTCTTTTTTTTTAAGTCCTAAATTCTTGACCAATTTTACATCGGGGCTATCCCATGAGTAATGAGAGCAACATTCACATTTCAGGAGCCTCACAGGAATTTGCTATATTAATAGAACTATAGCATCCTAGAATAAGTAGTTGATGGTAGTCCTGCTATACTTTTCCCCAGTCAGATAACATCTGAAATATAATATTTACTGCTAGACATCATATCCTGTAAAGGAGGATGATTAGATGAAGAATATTCAGAGGAAGTCAATGAAGATATCCTTAAACTTATGCCATATAAGAATTAGTTGTCTATATCAGAAGTAGTTGGAAAGTAAAGTAAGAAAATACCAGAATGGACAATAATTTTGGAAAGAGCACTTTAAGTTGAATGACAATGTCAAAAGCCAAGTACAACACAAATAAAACTTTGTGAGTATCTGAAAGTGGAAGAGGAATTAGAAATGCTCTGTTGGGCTCCAGGGTAGGAACAATGGCTAAAAGTTATGCAGAAGCAAATTTAGCTTGCTGGCAGAAAAAAAAAAAGAAGGAAATTCTTCCTAATTATTAGAGCTAACCGAAGTTGAATTGTGTGTCTCTGGAGGCAGTGAGCTCCCTCTCATTCAAAGTTTCCAAGTAAAGACTGGATGGGGATAGAATTCTGCTCACTCTCTGAAGACACAACTGCGGATAAAAAATAGGAATTGAAAAGGTGGAAATTTAGTCTTGATGCAGAGGAAAAACAAAATAATACAACCACCAACAAGAATGTCTTAAAAATTAGAATTTTCCATAAATAGAATGGGCTTTCTCAAGAGGTACTGTGCCCCTTCTCACTGTAGGTCTTCAAAAGAGTCTAGCCAAACCTTTGCTATATCTGTTGTACTGAGCACTATTATTCAAGTAAGGTCTAGACTAAATAGTCATGAAGGTACTAGCCAGTTCTTGAATTCTTCTGTATTTTGCATAGCTTTTCTATTTTTCATGATTTCGAATATACTTTGGGAAGAAATTCATTTAAAATCTAAAGAAATTCAAGACCTTTGAAACTCTAGCCCTCAAAGGAATTATTCTCTATATGTGAACTTAATTGCATAAATAAGTGTAAGAGAATGAGTTGTTTTTGCTTTAAAAACCTAGATCTCTTTGCCAAGGCAAAGATCCACATATGGTATTTGATCTCACCTTCTCCCATCTTGTCCAAAAGACTACATTCACAATAATCCTACTTCTTTTTAGAATCTTCAACTGAAACTCATTTCCTGATTCCTTTTCTTTTCTCTTTAAAGATAGCCAAATCTCTCTATCCTTACAAAAAAAAACTGTAGCATTTCCTATATTTCATAACAAATAGTGTTTTATATGTCTCTTCTCCTTCTTAACTAAACCATTCAAAAAAAAATCTCTCTATATTAACCACCTCCACTTCTTTTCCTCTCACTCCTCATTCATTTACAATGTAGCGTCTGACATTATCATTCAACTCAAATTACAATCTCCAAAGTTATGAAACATCTCTAAGTTGTCAAAACTGATGGTAGTTTATCAATACTCATAATCTTGATCTATCTGCTTCATTCGACACTGTTGGTCACCTTCTCTTCCTTGATAACATTGTCTTCTCTAGTTTCTCATGATACTAGTCTTTCCTGGTTCTCCTCCTGCCTGTTTGCACACTCTTTGTCAGCCTCTGTTTTTAGCTCATCATCTATATCACATCCCTTAATTCTGTGTGTTCCCCAACGTTATTTCCTAGGTTCTTTTTTCTTCTCCCTCTATAATCTCTCTCAGCAACTTCATTAAATCTCATATGTTTACTAATCACCTTTATATAAATGCTCTCAGATCTATAAATTCAGTCGATCAATTAACATCTATTAAATAACTACTATGTGCCAGGAAGTGGGGTATGTGTTGGGGAAACAAAAGGGCAAAAGACAGTCTCTATCCTTGAGGAAATTACAATCCAATGTGGGAGACAAAACAAGCTACATACAGGAAAAAGAGAAAATAATTAGCAGAGGAAAGACAATCAAAGTAAGAGGGGTTGGGAAAGGCTTCCAGTAAAAGATGGGATTTTAGTTAGGACTTACAGTAAACCAAAGAAGTCAGTAGTTGGGACAGAAAAAGGAGAGAATTCTAGTTATGCAGGACAGGCAAAGAAAATGTCCAGTCAAGAGATGGAGTATCTTGTTTGTGGAACAAGCAGGAGGTCAATATCCCTGCATCAATTATTATATGAAGGGGAGTAAGTTGTAAGAAGATTGAAAAGGTCTTAGGTAATGAAGGGTTTATAATGCCAAACAGAAGATTCTGTATTTGATCCTAGAGGCAATAGGTAGTGACTGGAATGGTAAGGAGAGTAAAATAATCTGACCTACACTTTAGGAAAATCTCTTTGATGGCCAAATAGAAGATGGATTGGAGCGGGGAGAGGTTTGAGGCAGCTAGAGGAACCAGCAGTCTATGAGAATAGACCAGGAGTGAGATGATAAAGGTCTGTACTAGTGGCACTGTCAGAGGAGAGAAGGAGGCAGATCATCAAGATGAAGCAAAGATGAAATCGACAGGTCTAGCAGTCCAGATCCAGTCTCTCTGCTTAGTGCCAAGCCTGCATCACCAATTATTAATTGGATATATCACATTGTATGTCCCAGAGACATCTCAAAATCATCATATCCAAAACATAACTCATCTTCTTTACAGTCTACTCTGCCTTCTTCCAAACTCCTCTGTTACTCTGTAATTTCCTTGAGAGCAGGGACTGTCAAGATACTATTAAACAGATCCAAAGAAATGAAAAAATAGAAAGTAATGTGAAATATCTCCTTGAAAAAATCACTCACCTGGAAAATAGATCCAGGAGAGACAATTTAAAAATTATTGGACTCCCTGAAAGCCATGACCAAAAAAAGAACCTAGAAATCATCCTTCAAGAAATTCTCAAGGAAAATTGCCCTGATATTTTAGAACCAGAGGGCAAAATAGAACTTGAAAGAATTCACCAATTACCTCTTGAAAAAGATCCCAAAAAGAAAACTCCTAGGAATGTTATAGACAGTTTCAGAGTTCCCAGATCAAGGAGAAAATACTGCAAGCTGCCAAGAAGAAACAATTTGAATACTGTGGAAACACAATCAGGATAACCCAGGATCTAGCAGCTTTTACATTAAGGGATCAAAGGGCCTGGAATGTGATATTCCAGAGACCAAGGGAGCTAGGAATAAAACCAAGAATCACCTACCCAGCAAAATTGAGTTTTCAGAGAATTGAGAATTTCAGGGGAAAATATGGTCATTCAATGTAGTGAGGGACTTTCAAGCATTCTTGATGAAAAAAACCAGAACTGAATAGAAAATTTGACATTCAAATACAAGAAGCATGAGAAGGTAAACATGGAAAAGAAAACATAAGGAACTTATCGAAGTTGAACTATTTACATGCCAACATGGAAAAACGATAATTGTAACTTATCTATTTGTTTTCTTAGTAACCAGCAAAGTGCATGATATAAAGTATGTAATTAATAAATGCTTATTGATTAATTGATTAAACTTTTGTCAGGGTAGCTTTCTTGAAAGAATACAGTCAGGAAAGAAGGATGGACTTGATTATACCATAGATCACAAATGAGCTAATTCAGAGTACCCTGTACTTTGACATCCCCCTTGAGAAACGAAGCTAAATAGCACATGCCCCTTTCAATGGAAGATTTATTAAGAAAAGTGCTGCATTCTATCACTAGGCAATAGGGGAGTCAATATTCTTAAAGGTCTACTTGACTGCAAGGAGGGTGAAAGCAGGGCTTCAGGGCTAAAATGCTCCATTACAGTACTGGAAATGGAAAGAAACAAAAAGATAATACCGTGAAGTCAAATTTGAAAAAAAAAAAAACCGGGTAAAGAAACTCTCTCTACTAATATAGGTCATGCCTTCTTAAGAACTTCATCTAAAAGAGTAACCTATAGCATTGAGAGGTTTCTGGTCTTACCCCAGGTTGTATAGTCCATGTGTGTCAGAGTTGAGGCTGAAATTTAGGTATTCTTAGCATGTTGGTTTTCACATCTCTTCACACTACACCATGATGCCTCTTTATAACACATTACGAAATTTTAAATCAATCAATAAGAAATACTCAATGAGTACTTCTTGGTGTAGGTCACTCCAAAGGATACAAATCAAATAAGACAGTCCCTGACATCAAAAAATTTATACTGTGGAAGAAGAGGTAAGGCATCTGACCAGAAAAAAAGATAACTAACAATATAAAGGCATCATGATGGCAAAATGAATTGAGTCTTGGGCCTGGACTCAGGAAGATCTGAGTTCAAAACTGGCCTGAGATACTTATCTGTCATGTGATGCATGGTAAGTTACTAAACCTCTGTCTCCTTCAGTTTCCTCAACTATAAAATGGGGATTATAATAACATCCACCTCATAGAGTTGTCATGAAGAGTAAAATGAGATACTGTCCTTGGAGCAGTGGTAGGCACTGAATAAAGATTTATTTCCTCCTCCTTCCCTTTGAGATAATCAAAATACCAGGTGAATGATGCAAACATGGCAGATTAGAATAGTTCAGGGGAAGAAGAAACTCCTGAGCGCTGGGGTAGTCAGGAAAAGATTCATGACTTAGGTGGAATTTAAGGAGATCTCAAAGGACAGATAAAAATTTAACAATCTGAGAAGAGAAGGATATTTTTTTAAGTTGTCAAGATGGTAGTAAGATGGCTATAGATTCCTGAAGGCTGAAACCCTGGAACACAAGTTTTGATTGGGCCTTTCAAGGAGGAGAGGATTCAGACTAAGTCACTGCCATCTGATGATCAGTATCAGACACATACAGATTAGCTACAACATCATGAAATTGCAGTTCACAGAATCTCAGGAAGATTGTCTACTAAATCAGAGAAAGGTTATCATCTGTATCAATGCATAGAGTTCCCATACTGACAAAATCACAGATGCTTCAAGTATTCCAAGAGGAAAAGGAAAGAAATGCCACTATCAAGGATCTGACCAAAGAAGGGGTATACACTGAGAGCAAAGGCATAGAAGCTGGAAAACACAAGGAACATTTCAGGAGCAGCAAACAGACAAGTTAGGATAAAGCAAAATTTCATGTTTCAGGAACTATATAAAGGAAGAGAAAGTAAACCCAATCAATAGGTAGATAGATCTATGGATGGATGGATGGATGAGTGGAAGGATAAATAAATATGTGAATGGATGGCTGAACGATATATATGGCTAAGTGAATATAGAAATAAGCAAATTAATACACTGTGAATAAGCGACAAATGGATAAATAAACAAATGAGTGGATGGATTGATGTGCAAATAAATGAATGAATAAATAAACTAACAAATTCAAATAAATAAAAATAAATAAAGCAAGCAAGAAAGATAGGTGCCATATATTAAAAGACCTTGAATACTTCCCAGTGAAGTATTTGTATATTCTACTATAAGGAGCCCCCAAAATCTTAGTGCAGTTTTAAAAGCTTTTAGAAACCTTTAAAGAGCCCTTAGATTTTTGGGACATCTTCTATTATATTATCCTACAGAAAATGAGGAAGCATTAAAAGTTCTTGACCAAGACAGTTACACAGTTTAAGCTATGCCATTAACCTGGTGAGTGTATAGGGCAGAGTGAATTTGGGATTAGGGAGCATTTTTATAGCCTGCTGAAATAATTCAGGTATGAGATAATAAAGTCTAGAGTTATCATGATGTCACTGAGGATGAAAAAGAAAGGATAGTTTTGAGAGGTATTGGAAAGGGGAAAAATGAACAAGGTTTGATGATTGATAGGCTAAGGGCCTGAGGGAGAGAGGGGTGTCAAAGGTGGCACTGAGAATGAGATCCTAGGTCACTGGAAGCTCACAGATTCTCTGTTTTGGAATCTTGCATGGATGTTAAGTCTACTAAGAAAATTTAATACCATTGCTCATTCCTTCCTTTCACTTCCTTTAGAGATCAATGACCATTTGGAAGTGCTCTGACTGTTTTCTTTCAGTGCCTGGCAGCTCAATCAGTGCTTTCTTACCCAAAAACAATGAGAGGAACTGTTTGAGACTTTTTTATATCTCAGGATTACGGTTTATTTTCTTTTATAAAGTTCTCCTTCCAGAGGTCAGTGATGGGGGAGGACATTCTAGAAGTAAAAAGAAGTGGCTTTTATAGCAATATACAAGTCATTTGGCCACCCAGACCCCTTGATGATCAAGAAGCTATGGTAAGACATTAGTTCATCTAAAAAAGACTTCACTGTGTCACTAGTATGATTTGACAGATAGAGAAGCTAATATGACCTTAGACTGCAGTAAGATGGCCACGATATACAACAGTATTAGGGAGGTGATCATGTTACACAATGTGCTTGATTATGAGCACCACAGTTTAAGAAGCACATTGATAAACTAGACAATACCCAAAAGAGGGAAACTAGGTTGTTGAAGAGCTTTAAGTTTAGACATTATCACTATTAGTTGAAAGAATTAGTGATATTTAGCCTGAAAAAAAATACGTAGAAGGACCCAGAAAGATGGGTTAGGGAGGGGAAGACAACGACAGATTTAAGAAACCTCTCTAACAATTAGAAATGTCTAAAGTAGAAGGGGATGTACCTGAAAGTCATGCATTCTGCTTCACTGGAAGTCTTCAAGCAAAGGCTGATTGACCCTTTGTTGGGCATTTTTCAGAAGGACTCATTTTCAGGCATGAGTTGTCCTAGCTGACCTCTAAAATCCCTTCCAGTTGTTGGATTCTACAATCTTTGGGACCGTGCTTTGGTGTGCTTCTGGATGACTTCCAAAGCACTGTTGCCCAGGGACTCTGTGGGATGGCACCAACATTGGACTGTTTTTGAGTATTCCAGATGTGTGCAGTCCCTTGTAACCTCAGTAATATAATTAGGGCTGGGATTTACTTGGTCCTATTCAAGTTGATTTCATAAGGGCTGATTATATGTCTTTCCCCTTTGAATACTATTTCAATCTGGAGATTCCTCAGAGCTATAGACATTTGGAAGGAATGGGG
>CM053587.1:221801328-221817467 GCA_028646515.1 Pseudochirops corinnae | reverse complement strand
TGAAACCCTTTCATACTCTGGTGAAGCCCATTTTTACCTTAAAACAATGTTTTTAAATGTCCCAAATAAAATTATCAAGGAAAAATATGTTGAAATATAGTAATCAAAAACATTTTTAAGTGCAAGTTCTCAGATCTCAGATTAAGAGCACCCATTTAGAGTTTGGTGTGCATGCCAAATGGATATAGGAGTCCTTGAAACTAAAATGTGTATATATATATATATATATATATATATATATATATATATATATCTCACATGTCTCCTATGTATATGACACTCCAAGTCAGTGCCCTCTGCAAATGATTTTCCTACATGTGTTTCTTCCCATATGTGTTAACTACATGTATCTTCTCTTTCCACTAATGGTATATGATTTCATAGGAAAATATGTCCTAACCTAATCAGGGCATATATCATATATGTACATTCTTAATATTCCATTTTATTATATGACTTTGCTTTGAAATAATTGTTTCTGCTACATGGTTACTAATGTAAACATGTCATTGGGGGCTTGTGAGCTGATTCTGAGTAGATGCAATTGAATACATTAATCCTAGGGTTGTCTTTTGGCAGATACATCCTGGTAGTTTGAGGATGCCCTTTGGCACTACAGATTATTTTAAAAAATAAGATGGGCCACTCATGTAGCAACAACAACAAAAAAAATCCCACAAAAGATAAAAGCTAGAAAAACCAAGTACCCTGTGGGTGTCCTTACCATTTTTAAACCCTTAAAGAAAGACTTCCAAAATGTTGGCTAATTCATGTTTCAAAGATTTACCAGAGGACAAGGAGAAGAATCAAAATAGAAAAGAAGGTCTGGAAAGGTTACAATCTGAACCAAGGGAGACAATGCACACAATGATGAGATCACAGATCTACTGAACCATTATAGTATATCAATATATATTTTTCTTTCCAGTACTGGTGGTTTACTAGGTAACCTCTTAAAAATCTCATTCAACAAAAAGCTCCCAATCTCCCAACTCCCTCCATGCCCATTCCCACTGCTAGGTCTTCACCTCTGAGATGATCTCTCATTTACACCGTGTATGTCCTTACTATGCATATTGATTTACATGTTGTATTCCCAGCATTCAGCACAGTGCTTGGTACATAGAAAAGTGCTTAATAAGTGTTTGTTGACAGCCTGGATGGTAGAAGGATGACCTAACAAAAAGAAAACGAAGAAGTAAAATACTCTTATGGGGGCCACCTCCAGTTGTCCTGATCTATATCTTGCCACTGGACCCAGATGGCTCCAGAGGAGCCTGGTGAGTCTGGTAACTTTGCACAGCCCTCTCTAACTTAAATACAATTCACTTGCAAGTCATGCTTTTATCTTCCTGATGTCATGGTCCTCCTCGAGAATGAAGGACAAACAACAACCATATCCACAACGACAGTATCTATCTTTACAATTTCAAGTGTGAAGAAGAATTAAATAGTGCCTTCCAGCCTTGTATCTTATGATCCTAAAGCAGTTAGCTCAAATACGGTTTGAAAAATACTACAAGGATTTCAGTGAAACCTCCTTCTGCTTTCTATTACTGAGGAAAAGTGAGAGATGGACATCGTTCATAATAAACTCAGGCTGAAAATATCTGAACTTTCCTATAGTCCTAAAGTAGTCTTGCTATTCAACTTACTTACTAATTGAGCTAAAGGCTAAAAGCTCCTGGAGATGCAGCAATAGCCATGTCTCAAATTCCCAATCTCTCTATTGAGAGAGGTTTTCGCAGGGTAGGTTGGTTGCTCTTCCTAAGCTCTTGCCCTATGGGTCTGAGGCTCTCTCTGTGGGAGGTTGACACATAGTAAGGTTGCTGAACTGAGACCTGAACTCAGCTTGGAAAGGAAGGGAAGGAGCACTTTAATGTAACTCCAAGCTCCTTCTCTCTTTTTTTGGCAAGAGTTGTTGCTGAGAGCCAGCAGGTGTTTAATGCTGTTAAATTTATGAGTACTGAAAACTGTTGGGTTTCTTAACATCTGGGTAACATAAATTATCAGAACTTTTTTTTCTTGTAATTTCACCCCTACATAGTTGGAAAATGATTTTGAAATCCAATGCAAGCCATTAAGTAAACATTCTAAGGCTGTGAGGATTTCTGAGCATTTGCCCTTGTGACAATGAGGTTCTGAATATATGCTGGCCCTAATGGGCCAGGAGGTGAGCAGGTCCTAAAAGTTTAAGGTATAGACACTTTCACTTTATATCAGGGGATCAGAGGGACAGTCACCCAACAAAGTCTTGTTTTGAAGTTTTCTCAGTAGGCATGTTCTCCTGTGATTAGTGCAAAAGGTCCAGAGAAGGAATTACTCAAATGAGGGAAAGAATTATTTTCCTCCCACTAATACAGCATTTGAAAGTTGGAGATGTTCCTTGCAGAAATCAAAGCTTTTTGAAGTTCTTTTGCTTTATGGACAGACCCCTTTGTCAGTCTGGTGAAGCTTCGGCACAGATACCTTACTTAAATGATATTTTTAAATAATTGAGGGGAATGTCAAATTTCAATTAGAGGTTAGTGAAAATAAAAGAATTGTATTTTTTCTCATATTGTTATAAGGATCTATGGCACAGATTATGTCACTTGATCCTTATAACAACTTTTTTGATAGGCATTACAGCTAATTTATCCACGTTTTACAGTTTAAGAAACTGAGGCTCAGATAGGTAAAGTGATTTGTCTGTGGTCATTCAGATAGTATGGTTGGAAGGTAGGATTTAAAACCATCCCCTCAACTTGAAGTTCCAGAATATATTCCATTATGCTACACTCCATCCATCTCTTCAAAATATATTCTGCCATATTTGAGAACAAAATGAAATTAATAGTAGCCAAATCTCTTTGCAGTTCTCAGATTTAACTCTACCTGAATGTAAAAATATAACAATACTTTCTTTTATCTTTCTTCTTTTCTTTTTCTTCCTTCTCTTCCTTCCTTCCTTCTTTCCTTCCTTCCTTCCTTCTTTCCTTCTTTCTTTCCTTCTTTCTTTCCTTCCTTCCTTCCTTCTTTCCTTCCTTCTTTCCTTCTTTCTTTCCTTCCTTCCTTCTTTCTTTCCTTCCTTCTTCCTTCCTTCCTTCTTCTTTCTTTCTTTCATTCCTTGTTACCTTCTTTTCTCTCTTAACAGTTATTTTTAAAATCTTGAGTTCTGTATTCTCTCCTTCCTACCATTCTCCCACCCATTGAGAAGGCAAGCAATGAGATATCAATTAAACACATGACATCATACACAATCTATTTCCATATTAGCCTTGTTGGGGGAAAAAAAGCAAGAAAAATGAAGTGAAAATAGTATGTTTTAATCTGCACTGAATTCCTCAGGTCTCTCTGGAGGTGGATAGTGTTTTTCATTCTGGGTTCTTTGGAATTGTCTTGAATCATGATATTGATCAATATCTCAAGTTGATCACTATTATATTATTGTTGTAGCTGTGTATATTGTTCTCATTGTCCTGCTCACTTCACATTGTATAAACAGTTCATTTATGTCTTCCCTAGTTTTTCTGAAACCATCCCCCTAATCATTTTTATAGCACAATAATATTGCATCACGGTTATATACCAGAACTTGTTCAGCCAATTTCCAATTGATAGGTATCCTCTAAATTTCTACTTCTTTTCCACCAGAAAAAGAGTTGATACGAATACTTTGGTCCTTTTCCTTTTCCTTTGATCTTTTTATGATACAGAACCAGTAGTGCTAATGCTTGGTCAAAGATTATGAACAGTTTCATCGCCATTTGGGTATACTTCCTAATTGCAAAATGATTGCACAGTTCACAATTTCACTGACAGTGCATTAGGGTACCTGTATTTTTCCCCATATCCCCTTCAGCATTTACCTTTTTCCTTTTCTGTCATGTTAGTCAATTTGACAGGTATGAGGTAGGTAATGCCTCAGAGTGGTTTTATTTTTCATTTTTCTAATTGATAGTGGTTTAGGGTATTCTTTTTGAAAACTTTGATTTCTTCTTCTGAAAACTACCAGTTCATTTCCTTGATCATTTATCAATTGGATAATGGCTCATTTTTAGAAATTTGACTCAGTTCCCTATAAATTTGAGAAATGAGTCCTTTATCAGAGATATTTGCTGTAAATACTGCCCTCCCACTAGTTTCTTGCCCTCTTTCTAATTTTGTCTGCATTGTTTTTGTTTGTGCAAAACTTTTAAAATTTCATTTAATCAAAATTATCCACTTTTTTCCAGTGATCTTCTCTGTCTCTTGTTTGTTCATATACTACTCCTTTATCTGTATATCTGACAGGTAAATTTTTCCTCATGTGTACAATGAGGGGAAAGAAGGAAGAAAATAAGCATTTCTCACTTGGTTACTATATGACACATACTGTACTAAGTACTTTATAATAAATATTATCTCATTTGATCCTCATAATTTGGATGGCAGATATTATCATTAGCCACATCTTATAGTTGAAGAAATCAAGACAGATAGAGGTTGTCACTGGTCCAGGGTCACACAAATAGTAAGTGTCTGAGAGGTCTTCATCTTTTGAGTTCATCCTTTTGTCTTCTGTACCACATAGTGACTTAGAGATGCAAGTCTAACACTAGCACTCTCTTAGTTCAGGTTCAATATTGGAAAGACATAAGGCACTTAAAAGTTAGTGAACATTTAACAAATGATGATTACTTTGCCCTAACATAGCAAAGGCATATAATTAGGACACAGAGATACTTAGTTTTTCTAGACTACCTTGCCCCTTCTTCATATGGAAATATGTCTGTTCAACATGGAAAGGTCTTATTAGTCACAGGGGCTTTAAAAATCCACCAAGGCCAAGGGACCTAGATGTCATATGGTTGTGACTTTTTATGTCCTTATACCCTATGGGACTTTTATGATAAGATGCTTTCAAGAAAGCTAGGGCCAATCAGGTTCCAGGGATAGCTTTACAGTAGGTCTACCTTAGGTTAGCTGAGGGTTGAGGCTAGAGGACAGAGAAGGAAGTTGTGTCAGGAAAGTGGGGTCAAATAAATTCTGGAGAAGGCTTTCTTCTTTTAGGTAAGGACATCCCATGCTGTAGGTGGAAGGAAAGAAGTTGCATAAGGGAAATCCAGACCCTGTAACAAAAAGTGTAAGATTAAATATCTTTTAAGGTCCCTTCCAGGTCCAACAGTCTTAATCTTTGCTAAACCTTGTACTATTTCTGTGATGATCAAATGAGATAATGAATGTAAAGCACTATATGAGTATAAGCTATTGTATCAGTATTAAAATATATAGCAGCTTTCATACTTGGTTCCTATGACAATAAATTATATTTCTCAATTCCCTCCTTGTGCTTCCACCTCTTTCTTCTGAGTTTCAATTCTATTTTCATGTGTGTTAAGTCAAAACCTAAGAGAATGAGTGAGAAAGTGAGAAAGCAGAGAATACTCTCAGACAAGACTTGTGTCTAATTACATGACTTGTGTCTAATTACATGACACTTGTACAGTTGGGCATAATTTACCTGTTCATCTACTGAGACTATATGGAGAGTGTAATCATATGATCACAATAAAATCATTATAGCTGGGTTATATAGTCGTAAGTATTTTTTTTTTTCTCAAAGAGGGTGAGTAATGGATCTCAAATATGTAAATACCATTTCACTTTGTTCTCATCTCCCTCCACTTTTGCATTTCTTCCTGATTTTCCAAGACCCCTACTTAGAAAACTGTGCATTAGAAAAAAAGTTGCATATTTCTCAATACAGCATACAGTCTACATAATATATAAATATATATACACATACATACATATATGTGTATGTATATATCATACATATATATTTTTTCTCAAATTCGTGTCCACTCATGTGACTATTTTTCTGGATTATTTTTTCAAAAAGAAAAAAACAGCAAACCCTTTGACAAGATCTATAACAGTTCTTCCCAAAAGAAGATAGTTTTCTTGGGATTTTTACTCTTGGAGGAAGAAAAAAAAAACTAATAACATGCTGGAGACCCCAAAGGGAAATGTATTTTTAATGGAAAAATTGCCTTCATTCATGCTTTCTATTTAAGTCAGCCCATGCTGCCAGGTTATAATGAAAACATAAAGGTCTAATACAAAACTGATTATAAAGAGGAGGACACCCTAAAAGAATAGCATAGAAAACAGCATAGAATCCAGATGTTGAGCTAAGTAGGGTGGCTATTGTGAAAGATAGCTGTCAAACTTGATCCTTTTAATTTTCCATGGGTCTCCGACTCCCTGACCACACTAAAAAAGGACTATTTTCTTATGCAAGTTTTGAGCTTGTTCACATTGTTTGGTTAAGGGAAGCAGGATTTATTGAGTCTATGTGGAAATTTGAAATACGGAAACAAATTCATGATGACAGTCATTCCATTGGTAGAGAAGTCTAATGTACTAGGCAAGAGCATAGGAAGAAAAATTACTTTGTTCAAGAAAGATGGGCCTTGTAAAGGGCTGAGTTCACATTTTATTTTATTCAAATAAATATTTATGATTCTTTCTGAAATGATGGTAGACCTAAAACCTCAAGTAAATTAAAAAACAAAACTACACTCAAAGTATTGTTTTTAAAAGATGGTTTATTGGCTCGTGGCAAGGGTAAAAGAAGCAGGGATATTAAAGTGTAAGAGACAAATTAGTCTCTGAAACAGACCCATGCAGTGGTTTAATAATTAAATAAAATAGTGCTCATTGATGAATGTTAAGTGAACAACCTCAGGGAGAAATGCAAATTATCTTTTTTGAGCCCTCTCTCCTGGTCTTCTCTTTGCCTTTGGGAGAGAAGTACTCTTAGTTTAGTGAAGCTAGTCATAAAACTTTATGGAATTGTAAATTCTTCTCATGGGGACAGATTTTCATCTTGCAAAATTCTAGGTTGTTCAAATATGGAACGTGAGATGGGAACCGAATCTAGTCTTCTAAACATTGTTATCTGCAGAGATAGTCCTGCTACAAAAAACTATTTGTTGCCTGTTTCTGATGACATATGTTTCTACCATGTATTACTCAATTTATTTTAGCTTTTCATCACTTTTTGGGCAGCTTTCTAGTAGAAAATGGACCAAGAACATTTGGTTATGCACATCCATAAAACTTTGACCCTTAGCACTTAATACTTCTAGCATGGAAAGAAATTCCAGACACAATTTTCATACAGATCTAGTAATAGCAGGTCATTCTCTACAGTAAATGTCCTTAAGTTGTACTAGGCAATTAATTGTTTTGAGGTTTTTGGTTTTTAGTACAGGACCTGTGTTTTCATCAGGCTAAGAAAGTCTTGATGAGGGAATTCCCACTACCAATGATGATCTACAGCTGGTTTATAGTTAATAGTCTTGAGTATATACAGTGCTAGTAAATGTTTAACATCAGGCTCTCTGATACTTTGTTTTAATCACTCAAGATATGTCATCTTGGACCTCCATCCCTCTTCCAATTGAGAACACACACACACACACACACACACACACACCATCATCATCATGATATGTAGAGTCAGAACAGATGTCTATATTAGCTATGTCCAGAAAAACATTTTAAAGAAGTCTCATTCTGAATTGTGAGTCCTTCACTCTCAATTAGGAGGTTAAGTAGCAGCAAATAGCCTCTTAGAGGGGGGTAGGGCAAAGTGTAATCTGTATTATTAACATTTTTTCTTATGACTTTCTTAAATCTTAAGTCTTAAGACAATTAACAAAACAATATCTCTGATTTGTAGCATCTGTAGATTTCTGAGATGTAAATACTCTTACTGAAAATGTAATAATTGGCTAGCTCTAGCACATTATTGGCCTTGAACATCTTTGCTTTATTTGATATTTTCATACATCCTTTTCTCTTAGGCACTCTTTCCTTTCTGTGCTTTCATGATAACTCTTCCAGTTCTCCCCCTATGTGTCTGGTCTTTCTTTCCCAATCTGTCTTCTTGGATTATAATTTATATTATGGCCCCCAAAAGTAGATATTCACTAAAGCTATGTGCTGAGCTTTTCTAGGTATCTAGGTATCTAGGTATCCTATAGTGGACCTGGAGTGTGCTGTATTTTGAGTCAGGAACACTAGAGTTCAAATTCCTCCTTAGATACAATCAGATACTTCCTAGCCAAGTCACACAACCTCATCTGAACAAATGGAGATAATATCTACCAGTGTTGTTGTGAAGATCAGATGCAATAATTTTGTAAAGCCTTTCTCAAATCTTAATTTGATATATAAATGCCAGCTATTATTACTTAAAGGATCATCTCAATGTAAGTTATGCAGAGATCTATACATCCAGCCTCAATCTCTTTTCCTTTCCTGATCTCTCATTCCATATTTCTAATATCCAATTGGACATTTTAAACTGGATATCTCAAAGAAATTTCAAAATCAAAATGTCCAAAATACAATTTATTGCCCCACCTCTAATGCCACAAAGAGAAACAAACAAACCAACAAATAAATGCATCTCTCCAACAAATTTCCTTGTTTCTGTTGAGGACACCATTGGTTTTCTAGTTTCCCAGCTTTGGAAACTTGGTGATATTTCAAAATCATCATTTTTTCTAGTCAAATTGCTGTTACCTTCATAATAGCAATTTTATCTGCTCTCTTCTCTCTAAACACACAGTCACTAGTTTAGTGTATGCACTTTCATGTGGACATTTGAAGTGGACTCCTAATTAATTGTGCCTTCAAGTAGCATAGAAACATAAAGAAGCATTAAAAGAATAGGCTCATAGCCTGTGCTGGATACAATTGGGATTGGGGGCAGAAGGGGGAGGGAGGAGGATTCAATGTCTTTTCCTTCCCCATCCCTGTTCCCTAAATGGCCAGTTGGAAAGGAGTAATAAAGCAGTTGTGTGAGTAAAGGGGAAAAGTTTTTGCTAGGTAGTACTCCAGGGAAGGGACACCGGTTGAGAGTCACAAAAAACCTGTGGATTGTACTCTAGGCATGTCACTATGCACTATCACTTCTGTTCTTCAAGACAGCTTCTCTGCGCCTGTCTGCTGTTACTTGAATGTTTGTGTTTCTCTCTGACCTAGGACCCTTGACTCTGTCTGGTTCCTGAGTCTTTGTAATCATATTACTATTTCACTCTTAAAAAGGACCTGAAGCTGTCCAGCTGGCTTTCATCTGAGGGATCTAGAAGATATGTACCCCAATCACCCTTATGCCTCCAAATGAAATGATGTACAATCCAACACCCCATATCCATTTTTACCACAGACATTAAATGCTAGTTGTTAGGGGATATGTTATCGCTTGTCATTTTTAGTGGTATCTGACTTTTCCTAACCCTTTCCGAGTTTTCTTGGCAAAGATAACTACACTGGTTTGCCATTTCCTTTTCCAGTTCAATTTACAGATGAGGAAACTGAGATAAGCAGGGTTAAGTGACTTGTTCAGGGGCACACAATGGAGCAGTTTCTGAGGCCACATTTGAACTCAGGAAGAGGATTCTTACTCCTGGCTTGGTGCTTTCTCCACTATACCATGTAGCTGCCCATATGTAATAGAGATTATAGAGTACATGTCCTATCTGTGATTAATTAGCATAGTCTGCATAGTACAGTCAAAAAAATTAACTGACAGCTGTACCCAGAAGCAATTTGGCTTTCATTCATATGAGTTCTTTTCTATACAAAGTTAGAGAACTTAAATATACAAATTATTAATTTCAAACAAACCAAAAATGGCAATAGCAGGCCAGAAATGAAGATCTACAGTCACTAGCTTCCCTATCATACATTCTAGCCATATGCAGCATATAAAAAATGCAAATATAGTCTGCAATTAAAAAAAAGCTATTTCTTTAAGTACTGCTGAGGTGGTAATACACTAAATTTTAAGGAATAAGAAGACACTTAGGAGTAAACAATGCCAGACCATTTCCGGGTAGTGATAAAACAAAGAGTATAGCAGAGAGTGAAAGAAATTCACCCTTGTTTTAGCAGCATCTCAGCATGTGTACACAGTGCAGTCACTTCATAGGCTGACTATTTCCATAAGTGGAACAAGGAAAGGCTCCAGTTGCTCAATACCTATGGTCAGTCCCCTATTCACGTTACTGAATACTGGTAGGTGCTTCTGCTAGTGCTGCAGTTAATTATTTTTATCTCCCTTGTAGACAGACCAGTTCAAAGTTTCTTAGGCCATGGAAACTCCCACTTCCAACCTCTAACTTAGAATTTCTAGCTTCTAGTTTGGCTTTGTGCCAGCACCTACAAGAAAACTTCCCTATTCTCCCTAACTAGTAGTTACTTCCTCAAATGACCTTATATGTACTTATGTATTCACATGCGGTGTCATTCTGGAAAAAATGTTCTGGATCAACCCTAATTGAGGTGTATTTGATGGTTCAGGATAGGAATGACCTCTATGAGACATTAATATACCACTTGACAATTTAACAATAGGAAATTTACTTTATAACAACATGAACAAAATATTCTTCAGTGATTTGGCATTGATTCAAATGATTACAAATCACTTGACTCCTCATTTGTCATCATGGTGTCCCTGGCCAGTAACTTATATTAATCCTAAAGAATCAACCACTGACACCTAATGTACTGGGCTTTTGTACTTAGCCAATCAAGAAGCCCCATCAATAGTTTAATCTTTAGGCCCATTGACAAGTTAAGTTTAAAGGAGGGCTTTATCACTTTTTAGGTTAAAACTAGCTTAGACTACAGGGTAGAGGCCATAGTAGATGTTGCTTGTACCATAAAAAGGTTAAGTTCCAGAAATATGGTAGCAAACAGAAAGATACCACCCTAAAACAAAACCAAACTCCATCAAAGTGAGGCATTTTTCCTGTTTAGGTTGACATAGGGAGACAAAGAGAAAATTACAGACCTTAGGGATAAATGTTGTGGCATGAGGAAGGGATAGGCTCTGGTCGGTGATGCCTAACAGGGAATTCTAACATAGGGAGATGCTGTCTAACAAGGCAAGATGGGGTTCCAGATCCAGCACGGAAGGTAATAAACATATGTAAAGTGCAGGAACACGTGAAAGCTGGTAGCTCTTTTGCTCACTACACAATTCAAGGTAATAGACTTAGGGCAGATTGAAGAAAGAATCTGCACTTAGGGGTGGAATATTAGGGCTAGAAGCAGTAGTCTGCCCTGACTTGTACAGAATAAAATGAAAGTTCACAAACAGGCAGCAGCTGTTTGACTCAGACCCCTGGAGCATAGAGGTTTAGTTCTATCACAGGGCTTTAGTTCTATTTTCTAGCCCATTCTTAAACCTGTTAAGGAATAACCAGATCAGATATCTTAGATCAAAGGAAAGCCTATGATTGTGTCACTTTGAACCAGCAGTTTTCCAGTTAACCAATAATGGCTGAGTCTAACAATATGATGAAACTTCAAACAGATTAAGGCCATTGATCTATGGCTCAGATCAAAATCCTGATCAAGAACTTACAGATCACTGACTGGGGAACTGTGAATAGACTAACCCCGAATCAGACCACAGAGGAAACTGAAAATATGCAGTTTCAGGATATCACAACACTCAATACGACCTGTTGCACCAAGAAAGCAGCAAAAACAGCCCAGACCTTCACACCAGAAGTAGAGCCTAGCCTTCCTAAATGCTGATTTAAAATATGAAGACAGGAAGTAGGCTGGAAGAATGAACAAATAAAAAAAAAATACTACCATAAGCTATTGAATGTTATGAATGTTCAAGAAACAAACCTAAATGAAGAGAATGGTTCCAAAAATTTTGCAAACAAAGTCTCAAAGAAAAACACATCTTGGGTGCAAATTTTACTAGAATTCCTGGAAGAGATGAATCAAGTGTTTAAAATCTGCATCTCTCTCTCTCTCTCTCTCTCTCTCTCTCTCTCTCTCTCTCTCTCTCTCTTCATATATACACATCTACATATATATGTATATATACATATATTATACATATACCCATATGTGTGTATGCATGTATACATGTATGTATATTTGTGTGTATACACACTATGTGTTTAGGAGTACCAGAGAAAAACTTTGGAAAAGTATTGAGATTTATTGAAGAAAGAATTACAACGGGAAATAAAAACTTGGAATAAGAGGAACCATCTCCCAGAAAAAAAAAAAAAACCTCCTTGAAAATTAGAATAGACCAAATAAAAGCTAATAGCTCCACTGGAAAGTATGAAATTTTAAAACAAAGTGAAAAGACTGAAAAAAAGAAGGAAAATGTAAAATATCTCAAAGGTAAATCAAATGAGCTTGAAAACATATTGAGAAGAAAGCATTTAATAATTATTGACCTATTGACTTAACAGTTCTGACCAAAAATATGCCTAGATATCATATTTAAATAAATCATAAAACTGCTAAGCTATCTGAAAACAAGAGGAAATAAAAAGAATCCACTGATCATATCCTGAAAGAAACTCCCATAATATTGCAAATGTAAGGAACAATGTAAGCCAAAATCCAGTGCTTTTAGATAAAACAAACAAATATACTTTCAGTTGTCAGAAAGGAAGAATTCAAGTATTGAGGAGACACAGTCAGATTTAAAGTGATTATAATTTTATAAGGGAACAAGTGATTTAAAATCTGAAACAGAGATCATCTAAGTGTTCCTGGTGAAAAGACCAGAGCTGTGTAGAAATTCTGAAGTTCAGCCATAAGAGTTAAAAAGACCATAAAAAGATAAACATGAATAAACAATCATAAGTGACTAAATGAAGATAAATGCTTACATTCTAACATGGGGGAATGATACATGTTTTCCCTCTGAACTCTATTATCATCATGGGTAATAGAGGGAGTCTAATTAGAAGGAGTGAGAGTGTTTCTATTATGTCTTGATGATCTTAAAAGAAGAATGGAAAGGAAGAGATAGAGTAATACATGATGCTATATAAATAAGGAAGAAGGGGTGAAACAAAATGCCCTGACACTTGAACCCCAATCTTATCTTGCCTGGCCAAAAGAGGGCAGAATACAGACACAGTAAGTTTCATAAATACATGGAAAAAGAAGTGAAAGGACAGAAGGAAGAAGGAGAATTAAAGAAAAAGTAGATTTAAAAAGGGGTCAGTCAAGCAAAATGACATACAGAGATATTTATAACTTTATAATTTATATGTAACTATATAACAGTTGGGAAACTGGAGGGGGTGAGTTCATCTATAGTAGTTATGGCATATAAGTATGATGGAATACTATTGTGCTGTAAAAAATAATTAAGGGAATGGTTTCAGAGAACCTGGGGTGACTTTTTTGAACTTATGCAAAGTGGAGTGAGTAGAACCAGGAGAGCAATTAATGAAATGACCACAATATTGGAAGACTTAAGAACTCTAATCAACATCATAAGCAACCATAATTGCAGAGGACTAGTGATGAACAATGATACACATCTCTTGATAGAGAAGTGAAAGACATAACTTTTTTAACTTGGCCAATATAGAAATTTGTTTTTCTTCATATGTTTGTAACGAGAGTTTTGTTTTTCTTTCTTTTCTGAGTAGGTGGTGAAGGTAAGAATGTAAGAAGGCAGATTTTTTTGGTGACTGAAAACTAAAGTTTAAGCAACAACAAAAAAGGAAGCATTTAGAGGACAGGATTTTTTTTTAATTATCCTAGTACAAAATGAAATTTAAAAAGCAATTAATAAATTATTGCCATATGGGTTAGATTAAGTGATTTATCTAATTATGCACAAAATGTCTGGAAATGTAGTAGGATAGTCAGTAGAACATGGCTATTGTCATATCAATGCTCAACTTGGCAAGAGCAAATTGCAGCCATGATTCTAGAGGAACTGGCTAATAACATAACTGATTAAGAGGGATTCTTGGGGAATGTCAGGGATATGATAACATGGGATCAGGAGGAGAATGGCCTAAGTAGCTCATGTTTCTATAGTCAGTAAATCAACAAGAATTTATTGAGTTGCTGGTAGGTGCTAAGCAATAGAGAAATGAAGATGGATTATTGCAATTCCTCCTCTTAAGGAACTCAAAGGATTAGTTGGAAAGCACATTGCTCACAACACAGTGACGTAGTTAATGTTTTATCCCCATTGTTAAAATGAAGAAAATGAAGCTTAGAGAGTTTCAGATGTGTTTATTGTCATATAATTTACACATATCTGAACTGATATCTGAACTGAAGACACTTGTCTGGCAGCAAAAGTGATATGATGCTAAACTAAATGGTTTTCTCTCTTCCCACAATAAAAACTTAACTAACATGGCTTCCATATGAGATTAGCTAGCTAGAAATTGATCTGATAAATAAATCCCTAATCAAGCATGAAGGATTGATGATGGCTTAAATTATTGGACAAAGATATTTGAATGTGAAAGATGCCTTTTGGGGAAGTTATTATAGCCCAAATGAACAAAGGAACACATATTTATCATAGGAAGCTCAAGACTAAGGCAACACCCACCCCCTTTCCACATCAAGCTAAATGGTCTGGGCAATAAATATTTCTTTTAATTTGTTGAAATCTCAAAGAAAGAATTTTGGAAAGGGAACTTTTCCATTATTTAGGTGACTATGTACTTTGCCTATGTATAAGATTGATTCTGTATGTTCATTTTTCATTTTCGAGGTAAAGATGTATCTCAGTGTTGCATGGATAGAAGTTAACCACATTATCTCATATTTTTATAAGGTTTACCTTTGCCCCCACCACACATTATGAATGATCTAGCCAATTTGGCCCTTAGCAAACAAAACCACTGCTGACTATTATGCCAAGTATTAAATATAATCTTTCAAAAGCACTTTGCTATTGGCATTTTCCATGAGAATATCATAGTGTTTTCTATATTAAATAATAGGATGTAGTTTCTGATAAAATGTTCCTGCAAGTGTTCATTAGAAAAACCATATTTTTACTAAAAATCCATTGGTCATTTGGAACAAAAATCCTTGACCAATAAGTCATTATGAAACTTTTATCTGCTTACTATTGACTAAAAATATCACTAATATCCCAAACCATTTTGTTTTCATTTTAACCAACTCAATTTCTAATAAAAGTATTTTGTCAGACACATATATCAGCTCCTTTAACCTTTACATCAGTCCATATTGTATTAGCTATCTCTAGCTACACAATCTATCTACATCTACATCTCTAGCCACATCATCTGTTGGCTAAGTACAGCCAAATTTCCCAATGATATCACTATCATTTTATTGTTGCTTAGGTCTTGAAATATGTGAGAGAAGGTGGGGCAGAGCCAAGATGGCGGCGTAGCAGCAGCAACATATCGCAGCTCTCACATAGCCACCCCAAAATACCCATAAAATAGGACTCTAAACCAATCCTAGGACTCCAAAATGCACACAAAGATACTTCCCACTAACGTCAGCTCGGCTAAGAAGAACCATATCAGCACTGCGAACTGAAACCAGCCTGGTCTGAAGCCGCTGCTGAGCCCCGGGGGTGGCCAGACAAGAGGAGCAGTGAGCAGATTAGCGGCAGCTGTGAGCAGTGTTGAGAACTAGGTCACTAAGAATTGCGAAATCAGGAGAGAAAAGCAGTCCGGCCAAAAGGCCTCCAGAGTGGAAAAGTGAAAGGCAGAGGTTTTGCACCCGCCTCCATGTTGCAGCTTCCCGCCCGCAGCCTACAGACAGCAGGGGGACTAAGCGATCATTCAGAGGTCAGTGCTCTCGTGTTGAGCGGCCTGGATCCGGATCGCCATCTTGGGCCTCAGTCTTGGAGTCTTCACTATCCAGTGAGCCAGAAGCAAGTAGGAAGGGTCCCAGCATCTTCCTGAGAGCTACGGCAGTCGGGAGGACCCCAGCGATTTGGAACAGAGCTTTGCTTTCTGGAAGCAGAGCCCCACAGAGATTTAAAAAAAAAAAATCACGGACCGACTGACCATGAGTAAGAATAAGCATAAGAAGCAAAGTAAGAACTGCAACCAAACCCTAGATTCTTTCTTTGGGGAAAAGAAAGATCATGGGAGAGAGAGGGAGGAGGAGAGCGCAGCCAGAGGGCCCTCACCAGGGGCCTCCAATAAACATGAAGAATGCCTTAAAGCTAGAGATGAGCTGAAGAAGGATTTTCAAAACCAAACAAGGGAAGTGGAAGAAAAATTGGAAAGAGAAATAAGAATGTTATAAGAAAATCATGAAAAGAGAGTCAGCAGTATGAGTGAAGAAATCAACAC
>CM053587.1:221753742-221800828 GCA_028646515.1 Pseudochirops corinnae | reverse complement strand
TATAAAATTCCATTTTTAATATGATAATGTTTTAAAATTCATTCATTTAAGATAACATTATTTTAGCATGTAGTTTGTTGTTAGGCAATTTTTAGAGTTTGTATTAAATGTATCTTTCATTTCTTATAATCTGGGTTTAGGAATAATAAAGTCATCTCTTATGATCACCTTTCATTGAACTACAATACATTTTCATGTAAGATAGAGCCTAAGATGTAATTAACAAAAAGCCCACAATAGTCCTTGCCTGTTTCCAATTATTTAATCATGAAGTAGTCTTGGCAAATAATAAAAGCATTCATGTTTGCAGTCCATTTCATGTTCATCCCAATTCAGTGGTCAGCTCCATCTGCACAAGAGCACTTTCAGCAGGTGGAACATTAGTAAGTTCAGAATTGTTTGGGTATTTCTCATGTTCTTGTGAAGATGAAGCAGTGTCACTTATTCTACATCTTCCATCTCATGGTGATCATGAAAATAAAGTGAAAAAGAGACAGTCCATAATACTACGTCATCTTTTAACACAGTGATTCTCAAGCTTCCTAATGCCATTACCCTTTAATACAGTTCCTCTAATTTTGAGACTCTTATGAATCTATCTGATATGCAGGATGTATTTTCATTGTTACAAATTGAACATAACCCACACGTTGAGAACCGCTGTTTTAACACAAAAGTGGTTTCACCAAACCTCAACTGGCCAGCATTTCCTAGTTTCTAGTAGTTCACAGCCATAGTGTTGCCTCAAGGTACACACAGATCCTTGCTATATTTCATAATGGCTTATATTTCCTTACTTTCCTCCTAAAACCCTACACCCTCCACCAGTTTTAATTGCATACAAATAGACTGAGTTTAAGAATAACTTCTCGTGATTTTATTCTAATTTTTTTAATGACAGTAAGAAATGACCTGGGGGAAAAAGTTAATATCCTGAAAGGTGCCATGTCACCTTTATATTTAATGTTCTACAGACTATTTCTTGGGTGCATAAAATAGTTGATTTTTGTAGCTAAATAAAACTATTGGAATGTAAGCTCATTTTCTATCTACTCATTGTAAACATTCTCATTATAACTTTATTTGTGGAATGAATAGTAGGGATGAAATGCACCTTATACTTTTCACATTCAATTTTTATTTTCTGGCCCAGGTCTCTCTAGTCATGAAATTTTCTAATTCCATTTAGCTTAGTGATCAAGATTATTTTGTATGGTAGAATGAATTAAAATATTATTCTTAATTTTTATTAATAAATGTTGGGCTAGATAATTGTGGACAGCAAATCTGCCTGTGATATTGTTCCAGTTCTAGTACAGTTTATTGGTCAAGTACTCTAGGATATTTTCAGGTACATATTTGTATACAGGTATTTGGAGTGTTAGTTTATAAAAGATAATATACCTCTGATGGATAATTCTAGCTACCAGGACATGTCTTGTTGGTATTACTTAACGCTAAATTTTTACAACTTATTGTGACTCATTCTCCATCTCTCCAACATTTTCCTGCATATTCTACATTTATCATTAATTTGGGGTACCATAAGGATAATCTTTCTCTAGTTTGTGGTGGCAGGGAGCTTGTCCTTAAATGATATCATACACCTTTACATTGCCAGAAACACCCAGGTATTTGTTAGACATAATTATTTTGAAGTATTGTTTGTTGAGTTCATATGGATGCCATGATGGAGGGCCTTTTGACTCTGCCATTGAATCTTAGGCATTTCATAGTCTCCATTTTTAAGAAAGCCACTTTTGGTTAAATTTGACAAATCTAATTTCAGATATCGTTATCAGCTTTTTTTTCTGTTGGATTTTTGATCTGTTTATTCCATTATCTAAGAATGTTGATCAATCTTCTTCCTTGTTGGCATGGGGGTTTTCAACTTTCTTTAACTTACTTTGAATGATGGGTCTTATGTATTGTTAATATTGTATGACTTTCTGTTAGGGTACTTTCAAAATCTGTAGGCCTAATTCATAATTTTGAAGGTGTTCAACAAGATGGGTACTAAGTAGATGCTTATTGCTTTAAACGAGTTATTCCCATTAAGCTTTAATTTCAGAGAGAGAGTAACAATCCTATCATTTCTGGCCATCGCCTACTCCTTGATATTTTTATGGTAGATATACTTAGCCTAAGAAGACTAAAGTATTTGGAAGAATTTTCTTTATCTATTGGCATAATGTTATCTCCAAATTCAGACTTCATCTCTACCTTTCCTTAGTGTGCATTAAGAATTTTATATCTATCAGGATGAATTCATTTTGATATTATTAAAGAAAAATTCTGAGATGTATTTAATTTTTTTTAGATTGAGCAATATTGCTTAATGTCATTCTTATATATCAGGTGATTGCTAAGATATTTTAGACTGTCACCTTTTGTTTTGAAGTTATTCTTAGTTCTACTTAGGAAAGATTACATAGATTCAAAACTAGGCAGAGTCATAATGTCCTTGAACTGTACTTCTAAAAAAAATACCATGTTTCTCAAAAATTATTCTTAGAATTATTTTGTTGGTACCACATTTCAAATAAAGCATGGTTTTTCTTGTTTCTCATATCCAATAAATACTCCACTATTCTCATTATACTAATGTCCATTTAATTTTGTTGATACCTTGTTGCATGTTTTTGGTTTGGAGATTTTTTTTGGTCATTTTTCTTTGGTTATTATAATATTTATGTTTTCTACTATGTTTACATCTGAATGTTGCTATGATCTTCTGTAATGGTAATGGAATTTGGAGTTCCCCCTGTGTTGGCTTGGTTTATGGGTTGAGTGTTAAAACCCAGAGCTTGTGAATCCCACTGGTGGGATGGACTTGTTGATGTGAAGAGAGAGGGCTGAACTGGGAGGAGCCGTGAATTGAGAGAGAAAGCCCAAGCAGAGAAGGCCAGAAGGACCTTTGGAGAGCAGTATCCAGTATCATGGAGCCTGAGTTGCTGAGAGAAAGACCGCTGAAGGCCCGTTGGAGTTGCCTAAGACTTTTGAGAACTGCCACCCAGAACTGCTGAGAACTGATGAGGCATGGCTGTGATACTGGCATTTTGTTTGTCTGTTTTGACATTGTTTTGCCAGATTCACCTGCTGATGAAAGACAGTGCTGCTGTTGTAGAGGTCCTGGAAACTTGTTGTTGGTTCAGAAGCCCTGAAGGAGGATTTTCTTGTGATATGTTTAAAGAAATCCTGGAAGAGGGTCTTGCTGATGTTTTTAAGGGTTCTGGGACTGTTATACAGGCAGAGAGTGACTTGATGAGGACACTGGCTATGGCTTTGTTGAGCCTTGTCTCCCCAGGAATTGAGATTACTGAGGGCTTACCTCGATTCAAGATGAAAGAAGGGTCTTTCCTTGGGTTTTCAATGCTGAAATGATATCTTAACCTTGTTGTAACTTAAGGATGAATGGCCTTTTGTAGTCTCTTGCCCCTTTTGAGAAAGTGCTTGGTGTTAATGGATGGTACTGTAATTCAGTAGTGTCCAGGGGTGGGAAACCTTTGGCCTTTTTTTGCTCTGTGATTGACTAAATGAATGTACTTTATGATTGGAAACTATTCTCCATTGGAAAAGAGACTAAATGAGTGTACTGCCCAGGAGTGGCCTACTTCTATTACTGATCCAGAGGTGGGATACCTGGACCTTGGTACTTTGCAATTGAATTGAGAACTTACTTGCTAAATCAATGAGCTACATTGTATTTTAACTTTCTCTGTTCTGTGAACGTTTTGCTGAATAAATGGGGTTTGCTATGCTGGTAATCAGAATCTTGGAAGTTGCCTTTGCTTGGCATTACATCTTCCTATGCCTTTCTGAGGATATTCAATAGTTCTCTAAAGTTATTTCTGCCGCTATCATCTGTGATAACTGCTCTTAGAATTATTCCATGAAAGCTTCATCCTTCTTTAGCAATATCGACTGCATATACTACTATGTGCAAGTTCTGAAGTTCTTTTTATACATTCCATCATATCCAGTAGGAGAATGGAAATGATCATACAATATTAGAAGACACTAGATATTTTTAGATCTAAGACAACTCCAAAAGACTGATGATGGAAAATGCTGTCCACATTCAGAAAAAGAACTTTGGAGTCCGAATGCTGATTGCAGCATACTATTTGCTTTCTCTCTATTTTTTTCTTTTTGTGTCTTCTTTCTCATTGGTTCTAATTCTTCCTTACAATATGACTAATATAAAAATATGTGTAATATGAATATATATGTAGAGTCTATATCAGATTTTATACCATCTTGGCAAAGGGCAAGAGAAGAAAGGAGGAGAAAATTTAGAAATCAGAATCTTATGGAAGTGAATGTTCGAAAACTAAAAATATTTAATAAGTGAATTAAAAATAAATTTAAAAAATTTTCAATTCACAGAACAAAACAAACATTTCTGTAGCACAGCACAATAAAAAAATGCACATGAAGCTACAATATACCGTGTACAATTTGCTATTCCCTTCAAATATACAACAAAGTTATACAAGTTTTTTCCTTTGTTTTTCTTTCCTCCCACCCTAGAGATGGCCACCAATAGATACAAATAAATGTGTGTATATATTTATACACGCATATGTATGCAAAGATATATATCTGTGTGTTATGCATATGTGCATATGTGCATATATGCATGTGTGTATGTGTGTGTATGCATACACACACATACATACATATATACATATGTAAAATTATTCTATATACCCTGCTATTTATCAGTTCTTTCTCTGGATACAGATAGCATCTTTTTCATATGTCCTTTACATTGTATAATTATAGTAGTCAAAATGAGTTTGTCACTCAAATTCATTCTTAAAACAACATTGTTGTTGCTACGTACAGTCTTCTCTTTGTTCTGCTTATTTCACTCTTCATCATTTTGTGCAAATCTTTCTATGCCTTTTAAAGATAATTGAGCTAATAATTCCTTATAGCACAGTAGTATTCCATGACAACCACACACCACAACTTGTTCAGCCATTCCACAATTGATGGAGATCCCTGCAACTTCTAATTCTTTTCCACCACAAAGAGAGCTTCTATAAAGATTCCCTTCACATTCAAAACTATAATTATGATTTGTGAATGTCACTCCATCTTATTTTTACTCACTATTTTCTTTCTCAGTCTCTTTTTTTATCCTTTCCATGTTACCTTATCTCTTCCCCCTACCCTTCTGCCCCCCCTTCATGGACCCCTCCACTTCATGCCCATCAACTCACCCCACCCCCAATTTCAATCCATGTACCCTTCCAAAAATCTCCTCCCATCCTTTTTCCTCATCCTTTCAAATTCCAATCCACATACCCCTCTAAAAGTTCCTTTACTACCCTATCCTCCAGATTTCTCACTTCTCTACATGTTCAGAATAGTACTATACTCTTCCAGATATAAATGTTGTTTCCTCTTCAACCCAGATGAGAATAATGTTCCAACCTTACCAGCCTTCCATGTTCACCTGCTTCATTTGTATCAGTTCTTCCTTTTATGCCTCATTTTCATAATATAAGTGCTCGCTTTTACCTTTTCCTACACAAGTTTGTTTTTAGAACTGCCCCATCATATACAACCCACTCTCAACCTTTTTTTTTTCCAAACTACCTTAGTAATTATGACAATTTTAAGAATACTGATAATATTTTTACACACACACACACACACACAAACATTTTGATCTTAATGAATGCCTTATAATTAGTCTTTAATGTTTTCCTTATACGTCTTCTGATGTTTTATATCAAATTTACCATTGAGTTCTGCAAGATTCTAGATTTTAAAATTATTTTATTTTCTTATATTTAGCCTCCTAGTTAGATTTATAGTGTCATTTTTAAAAAGGACTTTTTATAATTCCAGCATAAGTATGCCCATATATTTCTCACAATCACATTAATGTTGCTTTTGTCATCAGTTTCATTATTAGCTATCATTGCTGGAGTTCATATTTACTAAAACTTTTCAGTGACCTAGATCCTTTTAACATTTCCCTGTTTAGATTTCAACAGTTCCTTGGCGTCAACCTTTAACTCATCTAGTCTAAGCTTAGAGATGAAGTCGTTTATCTATTTCTTCATTAATTCCTTTTTTATTTTTGGTTATACATTCATTTGTCCATCTATCTATTTAAAATATTTCTATGTTTGTCTTGATTTTGTCAGAAGTAAGTTTTGGTGTAACATGGAGCTAAAGGCACTTTGGGTAAAAAGTAGTAAAAAGTGTTTGTTTATAACTGGTCAAACCGGTTTTCTATTTTTTTATGATTTGCCATGGTCACATAATGAAAGTTTCCATGTCTTCATTTCATGTACACTCATGATTTATACACTTTAGTGGTGTTCATACACTGTAGTAGAGTGTTTCCAGTAAGTGGGATATTAATATTTCTATTTCATTTTCGTGTTTTTTCCCTTGTGACACCAGAACACAGAATTATGTCTCTTGCTATATTATCATATTCATCATGCTAATCATCTTGATGCTTAGAAATGGAACTAGCATTCAAGACCATGTCCCTCTTTTCAAGGTCAACAAAGCATTGTACATTTATTGCCTTATTTGATAACCACAACTAATCTATGGAGCCAGTATCATTATCCTTGTTTGGCAGATGAGGAAAATGAGGCTGAGAAAAGGGTTAAATGACTTACTAAGAGTAACACAGCCAAGTAAATGTCTGAGGCAGGATTCAAACTCAGATCTATTTGCCCTCAGGTCTAGTACGTCTACTGCAATGTTTAACTGCTGTACTTTAAATATTATAAGGGAATGTATTAGAAGCTTTTTTCCCCCCTCCTTCCTCTAATAGCAGTGATGCCTTCACTCTAATCCATTCATTCTGTGGCCTGTGTTCAAAGAATCCCAGAACTGGAGAACTGATAAGTATCTAAGTGGCCGCCTAGTTTAACCTAAAATATAAAGGATTTACTGCTATCATGACACCAATAGCAAGCTTAATGGTGCAATGGAAAAAAATAGTTCCTTGGAAGTCAAAACCTTGATTCCAATCCCAGTTTGGACATTTACTGCCTTCAAGATTTGGGGAATGTCATAACCTCCATGAACCTCATTTTCCTAACTTATAAAATGAAGGCATTTAATTAAATGATTTGTGATGTTGCTTCTAGTTCTAAGACCACATTTTAATAGAGCCTGGAGTCCCATACCACTCGCTCTGTGTTCAGTAGCTTCCTTCCATTTGCTCTTTGAAGACCCCCCAATGAAAGGAAACTCAGTATCTGGAATGGCAAGCATAATGGTACTTAGCTCTGTGTTTCAGTTACTATGGTAACGGTCACTGAAATGTCTTTGAACCCTGCCTGTGATTTGGAGGTGGGAGGAACTTGCTGAAGCAACAAGAAGGGTGGAACAGGAAGGAGAAGAGCATACAAAAGCAGCACACACTGGGAAAGAAGCATTCTGTCTGTTGACTTGTGTTGATTTCACAAGTAGAAAGTGAATTGAGATGATAATGCCTGCAATGTGTGTGAATATTGTTGTAAATCTGCTGAGTTTAATATGGTAATATTATTGTGACTCTGTCAAGCTTTGTCTTCACAGAAACAGAAACTGTGAAGGGCTTGACATGGACTAGTCACCCCGAGCTTCAATATGGAACAGGAGCTGGAATAGGAGCTAAGAGCTTCCTATCTGTTAATCCCAGGTGACAGTTGGGTGAATTCAGGCAAGAGCTGGAAGTATGGAAGAAAAGTCATGGAGTTAGGAAGTCATCCTTTAGTCAAGATGAAATGACCTTTACTTGGGTACTTAGTACTTACTGAGAAGATTAAGACAATATGACCTAGGCGTGGGAGACCTTTGTACTTTGTATCCCTTAAGGATGATTGCTCCTTAAGGATGATTGAGTTAAGGATGATTGGAAGCCAGTCTGCAATCACTATGAAAGAAGACTTTAGATGGGTACTTTATACTGATCTATTGAGATTACAATTTACTGAATATCTTTTGTTTAAGACTATGTGGTCACCTTAGTAATAAATTGTCATGTTACATCGTTGTGAATATTGCACTTTGGTTTCTGTGAATGCTTTGCTTTAGTTTATTTCTGAATAAATGGACAGTTCACTATACTATGTAATCAGAACCTTAAAGTTATTCATAGCAGCAGTCCTAAGGAGAGCTGCTCCTGCTTGGCTTTACAGTATCACCCCAGGCACCCTTTTTGGCTTTTGTGTAGCCACCATTACTTTAATTGTTTAGATATTTGCTTTATCATTGTTGTTTTCCTTATGCCAAAGTTGAATATACATAATTACATATTCTACCCATCACTTTTAATGTAATAGTCTGAGGTTGAACAGAAGGCTTGTCTTGTAGATGTCAACTCTTCAAATATTTGAAGATAATAATCATGTCCCTTCCTCACTCTATTTTCCTTCTTCCCCATGTCTTCCTTTTTCATATTTAAATGTCCTTCTAACTTCCTTCTAACACTGATTCCCATCTGACATGGAGTTAAAGCCCTTTACTCTCCTGGTGGTCCTCCTCTGGACACTCTTTACCTTTGTTATCTTTTGTAAACTGTGGTGAACAGACTTAAACACAACATTCTACATATCTTCTGACTAAGGTATGCACAGACTCCCTTATTTATTCCTGCAAGTGGCATTTCTCTTAAATTAGCTCCAGACAGAATTAGATTTATCTTTGTGTTGCCATCTCACACTGCTGATTTCTTCTGAGTCTTGATAAAACTCTCAAATCAATTCAGATGTACTACTGGCTTATCATGACTCTAGCATTCCTTTCTTTTGAATTTGATTTTTCAATGCTACTGGGGCATACATGCATCATATTATATTGTATTGTATCATATCATATCATGTGTGTATATATACACATATGTTTATGTATGTATATACATACACACAATATGGATATGGAACCAACAAAGTTGGCTCCAATATCATGATGATTAAAACAATTGAACTAATATATCATAGACCATAGATATCAAATAAATCTAGGACCTAGATGTTATGAAGTGAATTCAAAATGAATTATTTAAGTGTTTCATTTTATAATAAGAGGCTTATTTCAGTTTTTGTGTATATGTTGTGTGTACTCCTTCCAGAATATTGTCTTTTCTGGGACCATTAATGTGAAGATTTGATATTAATTTTTTTTTTTAAAGTCTGTATTGTAGGGGCCTTAAGGGAGAATTTATGGCATGATTATTTTTCTGAAATGGATTGAATTATCCTTTTCCTCATCTGTGAAAATTTAGCAATGAATATGCAGAAAAGAAGTCATTGCTCTAGAACTAGAAGGGAACTCAGGTGCCATCTGGTCAAATCCCCTCATTTTTCATATGGGGAAACTGAGGTTCTCCAAGTAATTGCCCAAGGTCAAACAGATAGTGAATTTGGGAATTGTTCTTGGGCTTTTAGTTGTGCCTTAGGGTCTACTGAATCTTAAAGAATGATTTGCTCTTTTTAAATAGAGATTATGTCTTCTTCATTTTCCCCTGTGGGAATTTAGTACCACAGGGAACTTAAATGCTTACTTAAGGTTTTCTTGAACATGATCCTATTAGAAAATCTTTCTTGTAGTAGTCATTCAAGTAAACAAAATCTTCTAGTGAGGCAAAATCTCAAGTTGGCTTGTGGAAATGTGCATGGGAACTTGCCATTTCTTCTATCAGTTTTAAAGTTTTTTGTTTTTTGTTTTTTACCCCTTCTGGTATTGTCTTGTTTATTTCTCTGATTTATCCTTAAGCACCATTTAAGCAGGCTATATAGTTTAATGTCATTTAGTTTATTGGAAACTAATAAAAGAAAATCTTTTAACATTGGAAGTTTTATTTAATGTGAATTCAAATTGAAATGTTATTGATTTAGTTAAGGCCAAAGGTTAAACAGAGTTCTGTTTTTCAACTTGGAATTGAGTGGAGCAGAGAGGAGAATGCCTTTTCTTCCCATCATCTCACAAAATTGGTTCCATTGATGTCAAATGGTATGTCAACTAATGTCAGCTAAATGAGCTGAGACAGTTGATCTTGAGGATGACTCACTTGCTCATTTAATGGAAGGAAATCTTCATTTTGAGAGAGGAAGATAACTATGCTATTATCCTACAGAAGAGACCACTTGGTTGAGAGTTTATGAGAATGACTTTGATGCTTTAAAGATCCATTCTTCCAAGATTTGGATAATCCCTCCCTCTAACCCCCTGCTATAGATTGCATCTTCTCTATAGACCAATGCATTTTCTTTAAGAGATGTTTTAACCAAGATTCATCACACTATGGTAAACTAAATAATGAGCCTTTCAAGACAGAGCTGGGCTGGTCTCTAGACCCCTGACCAAACATCCATTCCTCAGTTCCTACTCAAAGCCTGACCATTAGATATGCTCTGCCATAATTTGTGATCCACGTGCATTGTCTTTGAGAATCCAGGGTTATCCCCACAAATAGCTATGCTGGAGCCAACTGTTAAATTTTCAGTGTGGGTATTTAAACCTTGAAATTGGGCAAACACTACCCATCAGGGCTTACTTTATTATTTTGTCATTTGTCCAGACTTAAGAAAGTGAAGAGAAAGTGTTAATAATGTAAGTTAAACTTAAATGTGTGATGTATCCTTTTTTTTTTCTTTTTCAGAAAATCTTCAGTTGCTGAAGATTTCCAAGCATACCCTTGTTCCCATACTGCTCCACTCTCAGAAAAGAAACTTATTAAAGATATATGGGTTATAACAACAGGGGTAGCAATAGCAGAAACAACAAATCTGGCTTATACTTTAAGGCTGATGAAGCATTTTCTTCATACTAATGCGAGGTAGATAGTACAAGTATTAGCATTTCTCTTTAAAAGATGAAGAAAATTGAAGTCCAGAAAGGTGATGTGATTTTGCCCAATTCCCCTAGCTAAGTTAGGACACCTGATAAGATCTACTGAACAACACTAGCTCTTGTATTGCTTCTCTGCCTTATCATTCACTTGCTGCGTGACTTTGAACACAACCACTTCATCATTGAGCTATGCCTAACTTATTCTTCCCACTGGAACTTTTATTCCAATTTGTGGAATCCTAGGTTCTAGTAGGTTAACTTTCACCTTATCTTAGCCTGTCCTGCAGGCCATGTTATACATCTTTATGCTTCCTTTCTAACTTTATCTCTCCTATGTTTTTTCTTCCCTTATTAAAAATGTAAACTCCTTGAAGACAAGAGACTTCCTTGCCTGTGTGCATTTGTGTTCACACAGTTTAGTACAGTGCCTGGCACAAAATAAAAACTTAATGATGCTCACTCATCCAGGTAATTAATCCATTTTCCCATTGGCACAAATATTCCTCCAGCAGGGAAAATTGGAATCCCTCAAGATCTTCTTATCCCATGCCTTTATTATTACCCATGTTTCTCCATCAATCTTCCATAAATATTCCACCCATTACACTGTTCATTAGTGTGAGACCAAAAATCTTTTGAGTCCTGGATCCACCCCTCCCTAGTCCTTGCAAGAGATGATTTAAAATGCTGGAGTGAGTCCTAGGTTACGGATTAAATTACTTCTATTATGTTGTTGTTGTTTTATATTTTGTTGTAAGAACATTTTCTTTGCCAAAAATAAAATTTTTTCATGAATACAAATCACAGGAAAAGACAGCAGTGTTCAATTGAGCATTCAATGAAGCTAATTATGCCAGGATGAGTATCTCAGACATGGCTGACCCCTAGACAACCAGCCTCATACAGGACTCCAAAAACTCCTGCCTTGATTATCCAGCAATTAGAAAGGACTTGTTATTTATGCTGCTGACTCACATGTACTCTCTCCTACTCTTTCCACTTATTACTTAGGGACTGATAATCAAATTAATATTACCAACTTTCTTGAAAAGCACATGGCAATCTACTGCCCTATTGCTCCTTTCAGAATCTCTGTGATTTTGATTCTTACTTTCCCTATACTGAATCTCCCTTCAAAGACTGCCATTCCTTTTTCTCTCATATAGATCAGTGTTAGCCCCATATCTACAAGGTTCCTATCTTAATATAACCTACACTTTCATCATGTCCATTTAAATTCACATTCAGTTGTTAAAAAACTACCCTACATATTAGACCACTGCTCTCTCTATGCAAATTTGTATATATTTTGTATTTGATTTTCTATGTACGTATGTTTTCCTTCAATAGAATTTAACCTTCTTTAGTCCAAGTACTGATTCATTTTCTGTCTTTGCATCCTTGCATGTATCCTTTAACCTGGCACATAGCAGACACTCAATAAATGTTTATTGAATAGAACTGATGCTTCTTTTCTTTAATATCTGAAGAGTCTCAGTGTAACCTTTGGGCTGTCCATTTGTGATAATCCCTTAGATTCATTATATGAATATTTCATCATCTTGCCTGATAACATGGACTTTCAGTTTTTTATGTATAAATAATTTTTGTTAGTATACTACATCTTAAACACAACTAGAAAATAACTTTCCATTGCACTTCAGGGTCCTTTCATTTGTATATTTCTCAGATAGTGGCATTTCATGATTTTTAGCCATATAACATCACTGGGAGAATATTGTTGCTAACAATTATTTTCTAGTTGGTATTCACTTCAAAGCATCAGTGAATCTGTAATTTGATAAGTATGTATTCTTTCACCAGTGTAGATGACAACATATTTATGTTTTCTTATCCTTTTCTCTTTTCATCTATGTCCTTCCTAAATGTTCTACTTTAGTTCTACCTAATCTGCTGCTGGAGAACTTCCTCTAGGGCAGTGGTTCTCAACCTTCCTAATTCCCGACCCTTTAATACTCCTATGTGGGCATATCTGCATATGGGCAGGCCTGCCTGGAGAAGGATAGAGGAGTGGTGTCTCAGTTCCTAAGGCCATCAGAAACATGTGTTTTCCCATGGTCTTAGGCGACCCCTGTGACCCCTGTGAAAGGGTCATTGGACCCCCAAAGGGGTCGTGACCCACAGGTTGAGAACCACTGCTCTAGGGCATGGGTTCTTAGTCTTTTTTGTGTTATGAATTCCTTCAGCAGTCTGGTGAGGCCTACCTATCCTTTCTTAGAACAATGGTTTAAATGCATGAAATATAGAGGTTTATGAAGGAAATAAATTATATTGCAATAGTTATATATAAATATATATATGCATGTATATATGTGTCTGTCTGTCTGTCTGTATGTATTTATCTATATTAAAAAAAATCATTCCACACTACAGGCTAAAAACTCATAGACAAAGTTCTGTAATACCCTTAGGGTCTTTGGATAGTTAGACTACCCCTTTGTTATCTCTGTCATTCATTACTTGACTGGTCCACCTGTTCTTTTTGCTTAGACATGTCCTTGATACCATCTTTTATCCACTTCACATTTACAAGTTTTCATTGGAAACCCACTGCATCTTTCCATTTTCCTTTGAGCCATGTTCAGTGGAGACCCTACTACTATCACAGTGTTCCTTGCATTGTAGTTATATAGAATAAATGGGAGACGATTAATAGTAAATACGGAAGGGTATTATCACCCTCAAAAGGCCACTGAAAAGACATCAACCATTTAACATAAAGTCTAATGTTTGTCATCTAATGCTCTTCATAGATGTAAATGATTCTCAGATGTATTTATCAAGGCCTGACCTTTCTCCTGACTTCTAGTCTCACATATTCACCTATTAGGTATTGAGAACTGGACATCCCATAGAAATTTTAAACCCCTTGTGTCTAAAACTGAACTCATTATATATACCCCACACCAGTCCCTTCTTCCTCACTTTGTTGTTACTGTGAAGGGCATTACCTTGTTCTCAGTCCCTTTTTCTCTCAGCTCACAAACTGGACATCATCCTCTATTCACACCTTCTTGTCCAGTTTACCTTTCTCTCTAGTAAACATACCCATCTCTACTCTGACACAGTTGCCACCCTAGTGGTAGTATTACTGCAAAAGTATTCCAGTTGACCTCCTTGGACCAAGTCTCAACTCTCTCCAGTCTATTCTTGACTAAGCTGCAAAAGCGATCTTCCTAAAGTGCAAGTCAGACCATTAACCCCCTTCTACTCAATAAACTCAATTCATCCTATTATCTCTAGGACATATCCACAGCCCTCTCTTTGGTTTTTCAAAAAGCCTCACAGTCTGACCTCTTCCTACCTTTCCAGTCATCTTACACTCCCCATCACATACTTGATGACCCATCTATACAGGGCTCTCCAAATTTTCTCTCCCACAACATTCCATTTCCTGTTCTCCCAGTGCATGCTTTAACAAGGTATTTTCCTCATTCTTGGAAGGCTCTCTTTCTTCTTCTCTATCTCCTGGATTCCCTGGCATCCTTTGGTCATGGCTAAAATCCAAGTTCTATGAGAAGCCTTTCTCAGTACCTGTTATAAAATTAGTCCTTTACCTCTGAGATTACTTCAAGGTTACTTTTTATATATCTTGTATGTATATAATTATTTTAATGTCTTTTTTTCCATTAGAATGTGGACTTCTTGAAATAAAATATTGTTTATGTTTTTCTTTGCATCTCTAGAACTTACCTTAGTGCCTGACACATAATAAACCCTTAATAAGTGCTTATTGATTTCACAGGTAGACTTTATATTTATAGTTTTTATTATTGAGTCATTTTCCTCATGATCCGCTCTTTGTGACTCTGTTTGGGATTTTTTTGGCAAAGATACTGGAGTGATTTGCCATTTCCTTCTCCAGCTCATTTTACAAATGAGGAACTGAGGCAAATAGGGTTAAGTGACCTGCTAGGGTCACACAGCTAGTAAGTGTCTGAGGTCAGATTTGAAATCAGGTCCTCCAGACTCTAGGGACAGCATTTTATCTACTGTGCCAGCTAGCTGCCCTTCATAGTCTGGACCCTTTCCACTTTAGTAATCTTCTTATTCCACTTTCCTTCATATACTGGAATTCCTAGCTGCATTGGTTTAATTGCTGTTCCTTGAAGAAAACATTCTCATCTCTGTGCCTTTGCATTGTGTCTTCCCCTCTCTCCTCCTTACACTTGAAGGGTTCTCTCTTCTAATCTATCTCTTAGTTTCCTTGCCTACCATTCAGAACTCAGCTCAAACTAAACCTTCTAAAAGAGATCTTTTCCTAGTCTCATATATTGTTAATATTTTCTCCTCTAAGATTATATTTCATCTACTCTGAATATTTCTTGTATGTATCTAATTATTTACTTGTTTTCCCTATTTCAATATGAGCTTCTTGAGGAAAGAGCTATCTTTTTCCTCAATTTGTATCCTCAATGCTTTGCACAATGCCTGGAACACAGTAAATGCTTAATTAGTATTTGTGGATGGATTGCTTGACTATTTTCTTCCTTGCTTTTCTAGTTATTAAATCTTTACACTGATTATCGATATTATTTTGGCTATCCCTGATGACAAGTGAAATGGTAAAACGCAAATTTTTCATGTGAAGGCAATAAAAATACTTCTAATCATCATTTGTTGATTTCTAAAGAAAAATACTATTTGACTTAATAGGGCAAAATGTAGCTTATAGGATCTGTTGAAACACAGTGTCTCAATACTGGATTTAAGATCATATAAGATTCCTTTATAAATATAAGTGCATAGAAAATGACATTTAATGAAACTACCTATCCTTACTAAAGTGAAGAATAGCGAAGTATAAATTTCCTAAAGATGTCCTTTTCAAAGTTTTTATTATTATTTTAATAATTGCCTATTATTATTTCTTCTGTTAGAACTGGACAATGAAGTTTTTAATATTTTGAAGAAAAACAAAATAAGATGAGTCTTCTGCCTCCTGGTTATAAAAAGGTAAGCTCTGCTTTCTGTAGAAAATGGAATATGGATAATTTCAGTTAAAATTTAGTGGTTCATGAAGAGCCCATAGAAATTTTGTTGTGAGAATAGGCTCATAGGAAATTTGTATGGATCCCAACATCTCACTAATTTATTTTATACTTTTCCCAAGATTTGAGATTTGGTTAACTTTCTGCATTTCTTAAGGAAAACCCATAATTGAAAAGACAATGCTGTTTTCCTTTCCTTCTTTGTAGGGTGAAGGAAAAAAAGCTAGTTATTTTCATTTTTTCCTGCAAGGACACTGTCTCTATACCCAGGGCACAATTATCTATTGTCTCTAGGAGTCTTTTCATTACATTGCATTACTGGAATTAGAGACAAGGACAAAGAAAGAGCCGTTTCTCTCAATTGGATTAACCTTTCCACCTTTGGCAGCTTAGGTTCAGACTGAAGCCTGCCCTCAAGGCAAACAAAGCAGGATCTGGGGACATAAGGTTATTTCTGTGACAGGTAAGTTAGAAAGCTATCCAAGGTTGAGTATAGTGATGGCCTAAGAGAGAGAAAGAGAGGGAAAGAAAGGCTTGAAAACCATGCCAATAAAATATTTTTCTCTCAATGTGATATTGTTCTTCTTAATTGGTGTATGTGTTCTTCTGGTGTATTGGTATACAGTTCTTCCAAATTGGTATCTATGTAGATTTCAGACAGAACCAAGTAACTGCAGTGTGACATAGGGTTGAAAGTGTACTCTAGTGACCTTCAAAGCACAAATGAGCTGTGTTTTAGGTGTACAGATAGTTTACTATTTAGAAAATAGTCACTAGGAACTTTCAAAGCTCAAGTCCTTACTTGTGAATGACCTAGGTTTAAATTACTAATGGAAAGCTGTCCTGTCCTTTCTGAAGGAGAACTGGCAATTGTTAAAAACCAAGAAGTTCCAATTTAAGAATTTTTTTACCATGGTGAAAACGTAATTAAGGGAGGAGATTTGACACTTATATCTGAGAGTCATGCTTGGAAGGAGCACAGGAGGTAGCAAGAGGAAAGAACCTATTCATTATTTGTAATTAGGACTATATGTGTGTATGTGTATGTGTGTGTGTGTGTGTGTGTGTGTGTGTGTGTGTGTGTTTGTATGAACACCCATGCACATGCACACATATATTTGAAGTATGGACATTTCTTGTTATTTCATATATGAGTAAACTAGCAGATTGGTAGTTAATGGATTCCTATGTAAGTGTGAGGGTTAATTACAGGTTTAACAAAGTTGTTGAAAAATATTAAATTCAGCTTCAATATTTCTTATTGTTTGCATCCCTGACAATGCTTTTTTTTCTTTTTGTCAATGAGACTCACACTCTCATACGCCCCACCAAATAAACAAAGAAACAAAAAATATAGTAACAAGAATTTGAGAAGCAGATATGGTGAAAAATCGACAAGTGGCACATATTAAATGAGGAAGGACAGCGAAAGGTGATGAGAAAGAATATATTATAAAATTTATCAAGCATCAATTATGAAATATAGAAAAAATATAAAACAAATCCTATGTCATGAGCAGTTGCTAGGAAGGAACAGATTTCTTTCTCAAACCTCTATTTGCTTTCCAGCTCAACATTCTTTCCATTGACATTTAGGGATTGGTGTAACGGAATGTGTAAATTCCTGACTTAACCATAACCCATTCTGAAATGGTTCTCCTAGGCATAGCTGGTGCATTTACGAAAAAAATAGATTTTGGGTTATTAATGCAAAATAAATAAGTGGGGTTTTACGGCTTGATTCTTCTTGATTTCATTTCAGTCAATGAAGGAAAATACTAGCAAGGGAAACTGTTGACTATTTTTTTATAGTTCTACTGAAAAATTCCAGTATTGGCCAAGCCTATATTCATGAATCTTAAAGAATTTCACAGATTCAGAAGTATTTTCAACTAGCACATCAAAAGGATTAAAGGATAGGAAAGAAAATCTAGGAAAAGACCAAAAGACTTCTCATGAGTTCATAAAGAGTGGATAATGATCAGGTCTTTAGAAAAAAAATATTACATTCTGAGAACATGAGACAAATAATGAAAACTATAGCAGAATAATATCATGGCTAGATATAAGGAAGATCATCCCAGTGGTGAAGCTGATTATAACTTGGAATTCATAAAGGTAGGGGGAGGAAAAACAACAGCAGTAGCAACAATTTCTCACATTAAGTAAGGTAAATAATGAATTATGAAGACACTAGGTTTATTCAGTTTTCACAGTGAAGCAAGTGGGGGATGATTATACTGATATACATACTTACATACTAATGTTAAAAATTAAAAAGGACCCTTAAAGCTAAAAAGATTATGTTCTTGAAATTTTATTATAAAGTTGTCTGAGGTCACACATTACTTAATCAAAAATGATTTTTAAAAGTTATCTGGTTATAGTTTTCATATTTGAAGCTTTAGGAACATAGAACAATATTAAACGAGAAAGGTCATAGCACCATACAAGTGAAATTCCTCAAAATGCCTGGGAATCATGACTTATAACTTTAGAAACTAATTAATTTCCCTTGGAATTTATAAATGGGCCTTCCATTTCAGTTCATGCCCTCCAGGTCACCTTCCACTCACATTCAGAAAACTTTCCTACTTATTTCATCATTTACTTGACTATTCCCATAGAGGGAGAGGAGTCTATGGGCCCACTCTGTCCTTATTACACAGGTTGGTACTTTAAGTCCTAATTGTACCCAGTTCTAGTTAGAATTGACTACTGAACCTTCCTGAGTAGATTTTCTTGGCTAATTTTTAGAAACTCTTTCTCTTAGAAAAAGTTCCATCTGGATAGTGCTTTAAGGATTTAAAAGTGGTTAATCTATGTTATTTCTTTTGATCTTTAAAATGAACCAGTAAGATAGTTATCATTGCCCACATTTTACATATAAGCAACCTGAGTGTGAGAGAGGCTAAGTAGTTTGCCCAAGATTATACTGATAATAAGTATATGAGGCGGGATTTGAAGTCAAGTCTTATTGGCTATGAGTGACTGTAATATACACAACACTGTGCTAGTGAAATAGCTTAGATAAGACATAGCCTCTGCCTTCAAGAAACTTACAATGAAGTAAGCAGTAGAAGATGACACTAATGAACTGTTATCGTCAAAAAATCTTTATCAACTTATGGTCAACCTTCTTTTGAGGATATTATGATTCTATCAATAACAGGTTCAGATCTTCAGAATTATTTTCTCATCTCTCATGATTTTAATTATTAATACGTAAAAATTAATTTTGCCTCATCTTTTCCCATTTTGGCTCTCAAGTATATTACCAGTACTGTCAGATCATGGTAAACTCAAACGTAATTTCTTCTGAAATTTTAGTTGTTATTGTTATTGTTGTTTTTAAGAGTAGGAGGGTGAACCTCATAAAAGAATATGCAGTGGGAAGGACCTTAAACCTGGCGCCAGCTTGTGGTTTACTAAACTGTATCAACAAGATCATGTCATTCCCAAGAATGTTTCAAATAAAGAAGAAATGTCAGCCTTGAGCATTTTTTATTAACCCCATTCCCCCAGCTCCCTTCTCATCTCGTCTTCAGATTCAGCATTTACTGACCACTTCCTCTCTTCAGTTTATTTGTATTAGAAATGAACAGAATCATTAACTGTGCTGCTTGGTGGTCAGACATGGCCTCGGAGCTTCCAATAATGGTCAATAGTTGTATTTTTCATTGGGCAACTGATGTTTGCTTTGCTGATGGCCCCAGGAACCAATGTAATCTGAGATCACACTCTGTTTACATCTTGTTTCACTGATATTCTGACCTCTTTGAAGGCAACAAGAAAGAAAAACAAACACTTCAGAAAAATACTTGCATGTATTTCTTCTCCAGGTGGAGGCTGCACCCCAAAATGACTCTGGCTACTTTCCAATTGCTCCAGCTTCATCCTCCCACCCCGAAGCGCCTTCTGCACCATTATCAGAAAAGAAAAGCCACAAAATGCATGGGTTCCAAGATATTTTCCATCTGCTATCTGATCTTGTGTGTACTTAAATGTTCCATGGAGACTTTTTGCTAATGAATTACATGTCAATCACAGCAAAACCAAACAAAACAACACACTGATATTTCTTCAGCCCAGTCAAAACACTTCTTTAAGACTTAAAACGATTAAATTTGTCTAAAAGGATCACTTTCCTACTGCCTTGATTTAGAAAACAAAATGAAAGTTTTTTGAGTTCTGAAAAGTGACTTCTGTGTTCCCCTCCCTACCTATGTTTCAGTTCATTAGTAATGGGATTAAATCAAGTACTTATCAAGTATTTATTATGTGGGGACACAAAGATAAAATGACATAGTCTGTATCCTGAGAAACAGACATTTTCTTAGAAAGATAAAGAGTAATTACAGAAATTGAGAATTAATTTATAAAAAAGAAGTACCCTCTTAACCACATTGTACATTTGTTTGAGCTTTGGATTTAGAGTCCTAAGACCTGCATTTGAAATCACATATCCCTATTCTGAAAACATCTTAGAAGCAGCTAGAGCATACACTGGATACAGGGGTGTATTTGAGTTAAGAATGACTGAGTCCATACCCTTCCTTGATTATTTACTAGCTTTGTGATCCTGCTATAGCAATTTAACTTCTCAGAACTACCATTTAATCATTTGATAAATGATGAAGTTATACTAGAGGAGCTGATTTGTTGTTGTTAGTTGTTTGCTTCACCATGGTCACTTTTAGCAGTCTGATAGAGTCTAAACAATCAATGTTTTTAAATGCATTAAAATAAAACATTTAAGATTGCAACAAAAAAAAATCCAACATTTTTACTTTTTGCAGGGGGGAGGGCAGGGCAATTGGGATTAAGTGACTTGCCCAAGGTCACATGGCTACTAAGTGTTAGGTGTGTGAGGCTGGACTTGAACTCAGGTCCTCCTGACTCCGGGGCTGGTGCTCTATTTACTGAGCCACTTAGCTTCCTCCAAGAAAATAAATTTTATTGAATACAACTATCAAAGTACTTTTAGAAATTAAGTACATGGATCTCATCAAAAACCTCTAGACTAGGTCATCTCTAAGGTCTGTTTCTCCTCTAAATTTCTAATATTATCATACCATAGCTCATTATGAAATAAAATAATTGGGATCAGAAAGCTCTCCAGATTCCCTTTCACTAATGTGTTTCCATGCTTGATCTAGTCTGTTTCTAAACCAAATTGTTTTTTAAAAGGTGTGAATTTAAATCTATGAGATTAATTTGAATTACATTTAGCAAAACTAACATATCAGATGAGTATCTTAATTCAATAAATTCACCATGAGCTATTTTATACTTATTCATTTATTATGCTATTTTTCAAATTTGAATCCCCTATTTCAAAGAAATAGGGAGCTGGTTGATAAGCCATGCCCTACAACGCTCTCCATCTCCCCTCCAGCCTTAAACCTTTTACTCCTCCTACCAGTTTAATTAATTTATAGCCTTAGGCTGTTTTGAGTAAAAATTATATTAATATTACTACTTATGAAAATTAATCGCACAGGGCTCCAGATAACTTATCTACAAAAAACAAGAACAACAACAACAACAACAACAACAACAAGATTTCCCATCTTTAAGCATTTTGAGCAACTATTTGAATTCTTATCCTGGATTGCCATCAGGTATATATGCCATGTTGGGCAAACCCCGTAAGCCTCATTCCTCATTTGTAAAACTGGGCAAAAATAGTTGCGCTACCTAACTGAACTGGTATTGGGCTTGAAAGAGATAACATATGTGAAGGACTTTGTAAATAATAAACCATTATGTTAAGTGTAAACTATTATCAAAGGAGATAATGTATGTGAGCACCAGAAAGTGCTATGTGAAACATTATTATTCCTTTCCTTCTTATTTTATTTCAGTTCAGATATAAATGGAAGGTAGGGAAAAGAACAAGGATTTTTTAAAGCTTTTAAAATTTATTTATTTTTAACTTTTAACATCCGCTTTTATAAGATTTTTGAGTTCTAAATTTTCCTCCTCCTTCCCTTCCCCCACCAAGATGGCATGCAATCTGATACAGATTATACATGTACAATCATATTAAACGTATGTCCACATTAATCATGTTGTGAAAGAAGAATCACAACAAAAGGGAAAAGAAAGACAAGAAAGACAAAACAAGCAAACAAAAAAAAGAGAGAATGGTAGGCTTAATTCTGCATTCAGAGTCCATAGTTCTCTCTCTGGATGTGGATAGCATTTTCCATCATGACTCTTTTTTATTTGTCTTAGATCATTGAATTGCTGAGAAGAGCTCAGTCTATCAAAGTTGGTCATCTTGTTGCAGTTGCTGTTACTATGTACAATGCTCTCCTGATTCCACTCACTTCACTCAACATCAGTTCATATAAGTCTTTCCAGGTTTTTCTGAAATCTGTTTGCTCATCATTTCTTATAGCACAATGGTATTCCATTACATTCATATGTCACAACTTGATCAGTCATTACCCAGTTGGTGGACATTCCTTCAACTTCCAGTTTTTTGCCACCACAAAAAATAGCTGCTATGAATGTTTTTTGTACATGAGTGTCCTTTTCCCTTTTTTATGATGTTTTTGGGATACAGACCTAGTTGTGGTATTGCTGTATCAAAAGGTATGCACAGTTCTATAACGTTTTAGCTAAGAAGAACAAATATTTATGCTAAATGCTTTATAAATATTACTTTAACCCTTTGAGATAAATATTATTGTTTCCCCTTTTTACAATTGAGGAAACCAAGGAAACAGTTAAATGACTTGCCTGGACATTATAGCCAACAAGTATATGAGTCTGTATTTGACCTCATCTCTTCTTGAATCTAACCATTCTACTCTATCCATTGCAGCATGAAATCAGTCAATATCTTCCCCTTACTTTTTATATTTATTGTTTTGTAGATGGTTATAAAGGTAGGTAAAAACAGGTGCATTTGATTTATTGAATAAATATTGGGAAGTTGACATATTTTCTCTAAGATCACTGAAAATATTTTTAGGACAATTCAATAATAGGCAGGATAACAACAATGATGATATATGATGTCCTATTCCCACATCATTTTTATATCTTATGCTAGTTTCTTATATTTGGAAAGCTTTTCATTGCATATAGCTTATTGCTCAAATATGTGGTATGGCTATGTCCATTAAAATCATGGTTCTTAAGTTTTTATGGATCAATGTCACATAAAGGAGATTGTTGGCAATAGTTCTGCTCTCATAATATTCAGGCTTCAGTAAAATTTTTGTATACTCGAGGAATGTTCTGAAATCCATGTTTTAATTAAAGGATTTATCATCTATTAGTTTCTTCAAAACACTTGAACAGTTGAAGATGACTAAAAAAAATGACTGAACAACAAAAGTTCATTAAAGATAGTGAATTTCTAAGGCATATTTATTCTAGCTTCTTAATGGGAGAGGGATGTAGGTCCTGAATTTTTTTTTTTTGGTGGGGATGGAGGAGGCTGCTAGGGAGTAAGACAATAGCAGTTTACAAACTATGTAGTTCAGTGATCTTGGGTTTTCATTGTGCAAGAAAATTCTGAGATATATTTAAGGACTTGATAAGTGAGCATCTCTAAAAGGAAGTGGTGATCACAAAGAGGTGGCATGGCTTCTTTAAGAACAGGTGATAGGGAGAGGATTCTGAGAAAATGGTGGAGGTCAGAAAATATCAAACTCTCAAGATTTTCCTCCACAAAAGAGGAGTTCACCACAGGGCGAATATAGAGGGGTAAAAAGAAATAAGAGTAGGGGCAGAAAAGGGGTTCTCCTGGGGCAATAAGAGAAGATCTGAAGAAAAATCCCAGGACTAGATTTCCTCCTCAAGAAGAGTTAATGCCTACAATACAGGGTCCTCTTTAGCAACAAGAGTCAAGCTGCTTAAACAACAAATGACAAGCCCTGGGGTTAACTGTGTTGGGAGGCTGCCTAGCCCCAGCCACAGGAACTATTGCCCCAGGGACCATGAGGGCAGTTGGGTGTCTTAGCTGGGAAAGATATAGGGGACTTCTGCTGACAAGGAATGTCAGACCCAGCTGTGCTGTGGAGAGCAGATTGAGCAAGAAGGAACCAGCCCATGCATGGTGAGTGCAGAAGCAGTGGAGCAGGGACAGTACTGACAGTGAGCCCTTAGAGGAGGCTGGAGGTCTTGGTTTCAGTTCAAGGTCAAAGGAAAGAACTGAAGAGGATCAGAGGCCAGAGGCACTATACCCCAAACTCCAGGACTAGAGGTGATTATAAAAACTAAACTATTACAAAAAATGTACAAACAAAAGAGAAATAATACAATTACGGAGAGCTACTATGGGATAGAAAAGACTGGGGTTCATCTTCAGAGGAGGATATTGAAGTAAAGAAATCCTTTTCTGTGCTAAAGAGTAATGTTAAATGGTCACTTGCTCCAAAATAGTTCATTGAAGAACTTAAAAAAAGATTTAAAAAATCAAATGAGAGAGATTGAGGAAAAACTAAAAAGAAAAATAAGAATAGTCGAAGAACAACAAGATTATGAAAAGAAAGTAAACTAATTAGGAAAGGAGATCCAGATTCTTAAGGAAGAAAATGTCTCTTTAAAAACAGAATTAGGCAAGGGGAAGTTGGTAAAGTTAGAAGAGATCAAGAAATTTTATATATGTGTATGTGTGTATGTATGTATATATATACATATATATTTATATAGATATAGATACATACATATATATATTTATGTGTGCACAAACATCACATATAAGCACATATTTACATACACACATAATACACACACATATAAATATAAGAGAATGTGAAACATCTCATAAGAGAAATAACTGATCTGGAGAACAGATCAAGAAGAGGAAACATAAGAATAATCATATTATCTGAAAGCTACTATCAATAAAAGAATCTTGAAACAACAATACAAGAAATAAATAAAGAAAATTGTCTTGAAGCATTAGAAAAATTGGGGAAAGCAGAAATAGAAAAAAAATTCATTGATTACCACCTGTATTATGGGAATAGGAGGATAAGAAAGGGATTACTGGGGGAGTAGGACAAGTATTGGAGGGCAAGGTAGCAGGTAGAAGTAGAATAGAGGAGTTAGGATAGGAAAAAAAGAGATATGCACAAACAATAAAATGAAGATTAGTGGCAGAATGTTGTAGGGAAAGTATGTATTTATGTATGTGTGAATGAATGCGTATTTTTTTTAGCAACTCATAAAGCTGCTATACATATAGGTTACCTAGAACAGAGTAAGTCACAGTGTCTCATGTTATTTCAATGGACAAATTGAGGGATTTGGACTAGATAAAGCACTAGATAAATAGATGTAAAGATTACTCGTAGTTGGTTCAGTGCTGTAATTTGATGCCTCATAATTCTGTAAATGACTCTGAGTCACAGTTTAGTACATTTATCAATGACTTGCGTACTGGCATAGGAGGTATACATTCTATCTTCCAATGATCCAAAACTGAGAGGAATGACTAATATATTATAAGACAGAATCAAGACCCAAAAAAGAAATTTTCAGGCTGGAATGTGGGGCTACATAAAATAAAAATAAATTTAACTGGGACGAAGAACCAATAAATATTTATTAAACATTTACTATGTGTTAGGCATTGTGCTAATCATAATACAATCTGTTATATTCAGAAGTGGACTTCAGACATAGGTAATCATTTGTTAAGAATATTGTAAGAGGGACTCTTGATCAGTTATGAATTGAATCGGGTGATCTCTGAAGGTCTTTCCAATTCTGAGATTTTGGAGTTCTGTGACTTCGTATTATTCTTATCAACTACTTCCTCATCATTTTCACGGTACTGTTGCTCCTCCTACTCCTATTACTGCCACTAGAGTTTTGTATTCCTAGATAAGCTGTAGGATGTAAGAAGTTTTTTAAAAACTGACCACTGTAAAGGGAAAGATGAGGCAGAAAAAGTGTGAAATATGTGAAATGACTTGAGGTGACCTCTGGACCTGGAATCAGGAAGACATAGTTCTGAATTCAACCTCAGACTTTTACTAGTTATGTGACCCTCAACAAATCACTTAACTACTGTGTGCCTCCGACTCCTCTACTGTAAAATGGGGATAATAATAACACTTACCTCACATGTTATTCTGAGGATCAAATGAGATAATATTTATAAAACATTTGGCACAATGCCTATAATATAGTAAACACTTAATAAATTAAATTGTTTCCTTCCTTCCTTCATACCATTCATGGGCTCAAATTGTATTTGCATAGAATATTTTCTAGAAATCTGTTATAACCAATTAAAGGCACATGAGCAAGCTAAAATTCTGTTAGAAGAAAAGTTAGTAAAAGTATAAATAATTAATGGCACAAAAGAATTTCCACCAAGGCAAACACAAGGCCTACAAGGAGTTTCTCATGGCATTTTTGCATAAGAATTGGACTCAAGACTAATCACCAAGAATATTATGAACAAACATAGGAAGAAAGAGGACTTTTGGATTAATGTGCACATGCTATACACTGCCTCTCTTTTTATGACAAGTTAAATAGCTTATTATAGATAGTCTTTGTCATATCTATAAGTTCTGCCCTAAAAGGGAAGGTAAAGGGCAGGAAAAAAAAAATGGCTCAAATCATTAAGATATTAGGAAGAGTGAAATGGTCTTTGAAAGTTAAATGCTCTCTTCTACGAGAAGAAGGGTTTCAAGGTTAAAAAAAAAAAGACTCTCAAGAAACAGAAGTGACTAATAACATCTTTAAGGAACCTGACAGGGATGAGAGAATGGGCAAAGTTTAAAACTTTTTATAGAGAACTAAGTGAAGACCATTATATACTTTATGGGTGTGAGTCTAGCTCTAGAAGGTGTGACTCTATGGTGAAGAATCAGCTCCTTGAGCTCCAATACATTCTGTGGGTCATCTGAAAGTATAAGGAAGAAAATCATCTAACTAGAGTTAGAAAAATAAACACATAATGGTGATTTCTAACTCCTTACTTCTGAATATAGAGATGACTGTTTGTTGACTTGACTATAACACTCAGATTAACAATGAGAAGTCTTCTGTCTGCCTTGGACATATATTCACAATGTGATGGAAAGGCATGGAAAGAATAGTTTAAGTATGTTAATAGACAAAGAATTCAAACTCAGTGGAGAAAAGGGCAAACAGAGAAGATGATACAATAGATCAAAACCAATTCCAAATCTAGACCAGAAATAAGATAGGACCTAGCAGGCTAAAGAAACCCTATCAGTTGAAAATAAAGTAGGATTGGACAATCTCTAAAGTCACTTCCAACTCTCAGAATCCTACCATTCTATGATCACATCCAATAGTCTCAGAGAGGAAAACTAGTAGGTAAAAAGACAAATGTCTCCATCTAAAAAAAATAAAATAAACATGATGAGTAGATATTGGAGCTTTGTAGGATCCAAGAAGGAAAATGCAATTTATTAGTGAGAGCACTGTGGAAGATATAGTGGAAGATGAATTAGAATTGTGATTTTTAAGATGTATTGATGAAAAGGGGAAAAGGACACTCTAGGCACAGAAAACTTAATAAAACCAGAAAATATTTAAGCATGCAATATGGATAATATGCAATCCAGTTTGGTTGGAATATTGAGTGAGGAAGGGAAAAATACAAGATAAGGCTGGAAAGGTTGAATGTTTCCACAATACAGAGAAACTTAAATGCTAAACTGAGTTTGAATTTAACTCCAATAGTCCAATTACAATTTCTGAGAAAAGAAATAGCAGGACCAGGTTTATGCAGAAGGAGGATTTTCTTTGCCTTTGAGAAAGTCAGGAGATAGGGAGACCTGGTAAGAGTCTATTGTAATAGTTCCATTAGAGTTGGGGACTTTGTAATTGGTGAGGACGTGTGGACATATGTTGTCATTTTAGAATTGGAGTTTTCTTTTTTCTTTCTTTTTTTTTGGGGGGGGGATGGGGAAACTCAAAGATTTGATAAGATTACTTGGTAGTATCTTTATTTCATTTTTTTAAGGAAAATTTTTCCTGAAATCTTATTTTCCTCTCCCCAGTACTTTCCCAGAAAGACTAGAATGAGTTCTCCGTCTGCTACTGAGACAGCTGCCAAAGCGAACTAACACAAATGAACTAGAAAATGAGAGTATGAGTGTATCTGCCGTGGTAGAACCACCTATTGAATAAACAGTGGCTTGAAAGCTACATAGAATCTCTCCTTATTCTTAGTTTTTTGAGAAGATGGTTTTACTTGCTGATGAAATCACAGAGGTGACACAGTAGATAGAGCACAGGATTAGGAATCTGGGAATCATGGTTTCAAATCCTGTCAGACATTTGCTTGCTCTGTGACCCCGATCAACTCATTTGTCTTTGGTTTCCTCATTATATATACATATATTATATATATATATGTAATAGCACATTCTTCCCAGGATTGTTGATGAGAGAATATTTGGAAAACATTTTGCAAACTGCAAAGTTCCACCTAAACACCAGCTCTTGCTATTATAATTCACAGTTATAGGAGCTTAGGATCCAGAGTGAGGACTTGCCCATGGTCACACAGGTAATAAGTAAAGGATCTCTGAATCTAAATCCCATGCCCTTTCTCCACACTACAAAAGACAACATTTAGATTTAGGTACTTAGAAGTAGTTCACTCTGAACCCAGATTTCACGAAAATAGTCCTTACTTCACTTACTTAATTTGCTCTTTCTTGCGTAGCAACTCTTTTCTTTTTTTCTTTTTTTGGCTTTTTGGAGGGGAGAAGACAAGGCAATTGGGCTTAAATGACTTGCCCAAGGTCACATGGCTAGTAAGTGTTAATTGTCTGAATCTGGATTTGAACTCAGGTCCTCCTGACTTTAGGGCCAGTGCTCTATTCATTGTGCCACCTAGCTGCCCCATTGCTTAGTAACTCTTAATGGTTTTCTCACTTTAGACAATTCTGGTCAACTGGTTATTACTCTCTGGTTTCTGGTAACATGTCTGTCTGGAAAGTAGAATGATCACTGTGTAGTGACTCCATACCTTTCACCAAAATGAACCTTCCAGACAAAAAAAAAAATATTATTTCCCCCCTTGGTTGGTCACCAAGACTGAACCATGAAAGCTTACTGAACTCCTTAGTTCAGATAGAGTTGCTGTATAATTTACATGTTTGTGATTTAGATGAAAAAGTGGTGTTAGCCCTAGCTTTTCAAATAGAGGTTCAAGAAGCCTTTAATGCACTATACCCAGCAAATTGAGAATAACAGTGGCTGAATGATTAGAGCAGCAGCTGGGTATTAAAAATATGGTACTTTGGCTTAGAAATTTTATTTTTATTCCACGTGGATCTTATTTATTTAAAATGCAATTGATTGATTTCTGTATAGAACATGTTATTGGGTAATTTGATATTTAAAGTACAGACTAAATGGAAAAATCAATTATATTTTAAATTTGGCATGAGTTTTAATATACAGTTTAATAGCAGAATTAACAATTTGATGCATGATGGAAATTGTTCTAGATAAGGTAGAAAAAAGTGAGAATGTTACCCAAAAGTGGGGGAGAAAAGCTAAACGTAAAATTGTTAGGCTGCTTAACTTTCTTAAATTTAATGAATGATTACAATTTCTTTGTTTCTTTAAGAATTAGGAATATTTTCTGCATAATCCTATATTGTATCTCTAACTTTCAGGTGATTGGAAACCTTTATAGGACATGAAAAAAGTCTTTCAGTCCCCATGATAGATTTCCTTCTTATTTGATTTGGTTACTAAATAAAGGATGAAGATTGTATGTTCCATTTTTCACAATTATAAGAAATGATAACATGTTTAATCAAAACATCATGTATCCAAAATGAACGTGATGAGTCCTCCTTTTTCATAAATTAAAGGGTCATTTTAAATTAGTCACTTAATATCAAATATTCTTCATGTATTAGTTTTGCTTTTATTTAAATACTTGTTGAAAACGAAAGTATATTCAAGTTACAGGTAGAATTGACAGTTTCAAGGAGATTTAATTCCTTAGATGTCTCTGTCACAGAAATGGAGTTAGTCAGATAAGGCCAGGATTCAAAAAGCGTTGCTCATATTCTACACAAACTAGCAAAATATTTGAAAATGTGTTTCACATTTGCATCAGCTTTAAGCATTATTGGAAAACTCAAAGTACCATGGTTTCTGTTTAAGACCACCACATTTTAAGAGCAGGTTTAGCAAAACCACTATTTTTCTATGGAAACTTTTGTTTACAAATGATATAAAAATAATGCCAAGAATACCCACCAAGTAAAATTATTGAATTTGTGGTAATAAAAATGATTCCAACTTAATTCTTGAGACAAAAGAAGTAAGCCGACCAATGGGCAAAATAAAGTTTTCAAGTCACCCACAGGATTTTTGGGGTGGGAATAGGAGCATCTGACTTCCTTTTTTTGTAACTTGATGGTTGAGTTTATCCTGAAAACAACATGTTTGTGTTAAGTCTATGGAGAGTTTAATGGAGGACTTTATTTGTACAATGCTACTTTGGTGGCTCATTATTAATTACTATGCTGAATTTACTGGGTGTCAAACTGGACTCTGAGTGAAATTCCATTTCTAAGCTAATTAACATATATGTCAATTCTTTATATTTAGGTATGCCATTGCAGATGGTAATTGCTATTTGTGAATGTAGGCAAGTCTAAAAGAATTACTTAGTGACCAATGTCGCTTTCCATACCTTATACATGTATATTTGTGAATTTGATATATGCCTAGACCACCTAAGATGGCATCATTCCTTTGGGAAGCCCTGGAGGAACTGCTTACAGGAATCTAGAAGAATAGAGCAAGTGTCTAACAGAGTATAATGTTCATTTTACATTGGTCTACTACATGTTTGGGAGTGGGGCATCTAGGTGGTACTGTGGATAGTCTGCCCCGCCTAGTCAGGAAACCAGAGTTCAAATCCAGCCTAGATACTTATTAGCTGTGTGACTCCAAGTAAGTCACTTAACCCTGTTTGCCTCAGTTTTCTTATCTGTAAAATAAGCTGGAGAAGGAAATGGTAACCCCCTGCATTATCTTTACCAAGAAAATTCCAGATGGGGCTATGAAAAATTGGACATGACTGAAAAAGACAACAATGATTGGGAGTACTATTTTCCATTGATTGTGTGTCTAGAAATGTCAGTATCTTTAAAATGGCCTGACTCTGCAACTCTGGTGAATTCTGTTGCATACTCAATGGATGTTTTTACTCATACTATATAGTATGGAAGATGTGTCTGAAAACCTTGTCTGCCTTCTATCTCTTTAGGTCATGTGGCCCTAAGAAAGAAGTCTGAGTTTCTCCACTCTTCATTGTTCTTTTCCATTCTAGGTGCAGGGAGTAATCTTTGATCTAGTCCAGAACTTGAGTCATGGGGATCCAGGAGCTTATGAATCCAGGCTAGAGTTTGTAACCAGCTGTAACCAGCCCAATTGCAAAGCCCCAAGGAACAGGGGTCTAGAGCTCAGCAGAAGCTTATATTGAAGGCTTTGGACCTGAATTGAGCTAAATTGTGAGCCTAATCTCTCTCCCTTCCCTAGAATCTAAGGTGGTATTAGAGGGAGTGAGTTTGCTCCACAGATTTTGGGGGAAAATGTTTGAGTATCTGACCTTGCTATATCTCTTTGTTACCACTCTCATGTTAACTAGTTAAATAAACTGGAATAATTGTTACTAGGTCCCTTAATTAATGAGAACATAGCTGGTTGGGGCTTGAGCCAAAAACAGAATAACATCTACCCTCTCGGGGTAGCAGACAAACCTGCCCTGCTGTAAAATGTAACATACTTGGTCCTGAGAGAATAGGGCCAGAGTAAAACTGTGTACATATATCTCAAAGTTGTATAAGTCATTTTTCCAAGGGAGATAACTTCTCAAGAAACCTTCCTTATCCAAAAGAGAAGTAAAAACCAAAAAAAAAAAAAAGGCAAAAAAAAGACTTAGGAAAAATTTTAGTAGATGTCCCTTAAGATCCTAAACAGCTTCTGCTTCTACACTTCTCTTATAGAGGTGCTTGCCTCAGGCCCTCAATTACCCTTATTAAAAAAATAAGCACATATTTCCTTTTCTACCTTAGAGCAAATTAAAAGCAGCAAATTAGAAGTTAGAGAGTTTAAATCCAGCCTTATATTAGCTGTGTGACCCCAAGAAAGTCACTTAAACCTGTTTGCTGACAAAAGCAAGAGGAGCTAGCTGATGACATGACAGAAAGCAAAGAGAAAGAATTGCTATAAAAAGTAAACTCCAACACACTCATGTGTGCGTGCACACACACACACACATCCAATGAAACTGATATCATCGACCATCTTGTATAGGAGAGGTAAGTCTACAAACCTACATAATACTCAAGAACACTATGGTATTTTATAACAGTACGACATGATAATGATTATTATAGCCATCTATGAAAAGACTAAATTATATTCATTATATTTTATGTAAAGGACGACATATACTCGTTCTATGTGTTTGCCCATTTCATGGAAGATGCCTTGTCCAAATAGAATTATTTGCTATTAAAGTAGCAATTGTATAAATTGTCTTATGTGTGAATGTTATTTTTATTGAATAGGTCCTTTTAAATGAAGTATATAATAACTAAAAAAGAGAATGGAGTAACTATCCATGCAAAAAAAAATGGATGAAAAATTCCTATTATACAGATTCTGAATAGACAGTTGGAAACAAAGAATTATTCTATCTGCATGTATCTCTTGAACAGACAATATGCGTATGACAGAATTAAATGGGAGAATATCAGATTGGTCTTATATGGAAAATCACTTTCATTTTTCAAAACAAAATTTGATTTTCTTTTAGAATGTCAAAATTTATAGCAGAATACAAATTGATTCTACCTCTTCCCTGTCTCACAATGCCATTCCATATAAGGGAAAAATACTTTCAATTACTCTAAGCTGTTCTCTGTCACCTACGTCCATTTTTTTATAACATCAATATTCCTATTCTCAGACTTGGAGAAAAACAAAGGAGATATGGTGGTTTGTGAGATAGGACAAATGTAGATTGTTAAAATGTACAATGATAAACATATAAGCTAGGCAAAATAGTTTGCTATGTGTGGTGATGGGAGACAGATCATTAAGATATGTAATCTGATGATATAAATACTGAATCTTTTCTGTCTTCTCATTTAAAGTGGGCTATCACAGTGCTTTATGTACAATTTAAACACATGTTGAATTTAATGGACATTCATTCATGAAAGATCATGTCAATTCAGTTAAACATACATTTATTAAGTGCTTCCTATGGTGCATAAACCATATTAGGCTCTGGAGAAAGAAAAATAGATACAAAATCCACCCTGTTCACAAAGTTTATATAGTCAAATTAGGAAGAGGTAATATGTACTCCAATAAATATGATACAATGGAGTATGAATTAAGTACAAAAGAGATGTCCAAGCACAGTTGTTAGGAGAATTTCACCAGGTGACATCAGTAAAGGCTTTGTGGAACAGGTGATGACTAAGTTGAGTGCTAAAGGATAGGAAAGGCTTCAGCAGATGGGAGAAGAAAGTTCAACATTAGTATGGTGATAGACAAAAGCAGGATAAGAATGGAGAGTAATCCACCTTATTTGGGACTTAAATTATGTGAAAGAATAAATAAGTCTGGATCCATCCTAGTGGATTCTTGTTCTTGTTCTTGTTCTTATTCTTGTCCTTCTTGTTCTTGTTCTTCTTGTTCTTGTTCTTGTTCTTCTTGTTCTTCTTGTTCTTGTTCTTGTTCTTGTTCTTCTTCATTCTTCTCCTCCTCCCACTCACATCTTCTCATACTCAAAACCCCAATGGCTTTCTGCTGACAAAATGCTGTGTTTGCTATTCAAAACCCTTCATAAAGCTAGCCACACTCTTTCCTTTACCTTACTGTCTGACACATATTCTTCAATCCAGTCACACTGCTTCCATGGCTGTTCCAAGAACAATACACTCCATCTCTTGACTTTGGGCAGTTTCTCTGGCTTGTCCTCCATACCTGGAATGCTGTCCTTCCTCCACTCCACCTACTGACCATCTAGGCTTCCTTTAAGTCCCAACAAAAATTCCGTCTTTTTCTAAAAGACTCCCAACCCCAACCCCAATTTTAGTGTCATCCCTCTGTTAATTATTTCCTACTTATCATTTATGTAGCTTGCTGGTAGGTATTTGTTTGCATGTTGTCTATCCCATTATATTGTAAGCTCCTTGAGGGAAAGGATTGACTTTTGTTTTTTTTTTTTTTTTTAATCTTCAGTGCTTAGCACAGTGCCTAGTATTAAATAGGTGCTTAAAATGTTTGATTGATTGATAATGGAACACAAGCTCTTGTAGATTCTATCAGACTCAGAAGTCTTTGGGGTAAAGAGTCAGCGACATTCTATTTCTCTGTTCTATGGGAATAAGCCAACTTAACTGTAGAAAGGGCTTAACACAAGGTACTGAATTCTTTTAGTTGCCACAATTTATCAATTGTCTATTTATGGACAACAATCAACGTCAGAGATGGGAGTCCACCCAGATGAAGCCAGGGATCTTTTGAATTACAAGTATATAAACAATGGGTTCAACAAACCATGTCAAGATTGAGATAGAGTTGGTCTTACCTTTAGAATAGATTTGAAGTAGACCAATCATTTAATCAGTCTTCATCTATTTACTGAGCACCTGTAGAGTCTCTAGCACTATGCTAGATCCTCCTGAATTTCCATATGACCTCCAAATGCCTTAGAGTTATTAATTTAAAAAATGGTTTTGTTGCTCAGTCAGAGACAAGAGGAATAGAATTAGGTGGAAAATATCCTTTCAACCCAAAGAAGGAGGAAAAACCTAAGGTATCATGAATCATTTCACCTTCTGATCAGGATAAATATAGGTTTTCCTACATTTTCAATACAGGGCTTCACTAACAAATAAAGTATTTAATGAGGAGGGTTTTTATTTTTTAATAATTTAGTAATGGAACCAACTTTCACATGAAATACTTATATAGTTTAGGTTCAAGTGGTTATGTCTCTTTGTGAAATGATAGCTCCATGTAATCAATTCTCTATATTCCTTGGGCAGAAAGTAGCCATGGCTTCAGTATATTTGGCCACCAAAAAATCAATGCCAGGGAGCTACTTATTCAGTCTTTTCAGTTTTCATGAGATGGAATATTTTCCAAAAGAGTTTCTATTTAGAAAAAGAAGATGATTTTTATATGTAGAAGAGGAAATGATGATCATAAGACTTTTATTCTGTTTTATATTTCACTGTCTATTGACTATTATGTGTTTTGGTATGGGAGTAGAATTTCCCAATTTTTGTGTGGATTAATACATCACTTATCAGTGTACTAGCCATACATGTGCACACGAATGTATATGTCAATATATACATATGTGTTATATGTACATATGCACATATTTAATGCATGCCTTTATATGCAATTGTGTATACATACAACACATACATATTATATACGAATACATATGTGTGTATATATAGACATTTATACACAGAGACACAGACACAGACACACACACACATATACGTGCATAAAAATACACATTCTCAATTCACTTGAGGAAATTATAGAATGTAAGGAATAGACGCTAAAGATTTACCATTTTCATACTTGCACCTGTGTGCTTTTTCCTAGTATGTTGCATGATTACTTGAGTGATTCACAGCTTGAGTGTCCTTTTTGTAGGTTCTAATGTGAATAAATGTGGAAATCTCCAACTTACAGTTTATAAAGGAAATTTAAAGAAGCCTTTAATATGCATCATTCCTTTAGGAGTTATAAAGAATATATCATATCAACTTTAAGGAATTACAAAATAGCAAGTAATTGGATGACCGAAGAGTCGGTATGATAGCCTTTAAAAGTCAGCTAGACCCTCTAAGGAATCAGTCAAGAGAGTAGGCTTCTATGGATGTCAAAAAGAGAGCAAGTTATTGAAAAGAGATAAGGTTCTTGAGAGGGAATCACACTTTGACTTTTCCCTTGGGATTCTTTCAGATTGCAACAGAGAGAGGAAAGATTTCCTCTCTCCCTCATCATCAGTGGAATTTTGCAGCAGAGGAGAGAGAGAGGGAGAGAGAGAGAGAGAGAGAATCACATTGAACAAAGATCATATCTAGAGGGTCCTGATGTGGAGTAAAATTAAGCTGGGTAAAGGAGCAAACCTGGAGATCTCAGGGGTGTAACCTCTCTAGCAGAGCTGATGTGTTTAGAATAAGGCAACTAAAAAAAGAGGAAAGATATCCTGGGCCTTTCAGTGCCAAAAGTATGACTTTCGCTGTCCATAGATATTGACTAAGTATGTTTCTCTCTATTTTTGAGCTTTATGTATTGTTTACTCTTCCTGTTGTGTGCGTTGTGAGAGCATACCTCATGTTTAAAAGAAAGATTATAGCTACTGTTCTTACTATTATATTCCAGTCAAAAGTTTGCTTTGAGCTAATTCTGTCCTTGGGCTGAATATTGAAGATAAATGCATCTATTTAAGTATTGCACACCCCAGAGCATCTTGTACATTGGATAGTCATTCCCTGAATGACATAAGTCCTTGAGTATGAATTGGGGGAGGGACCCAGAGGGGTGCTTTATTTATATACACATAGATATATTGTATATGTATGCATATATATAGTATGTTGTGTGCATATCTACATACACAGTGCATACATGCATGTACATATGTGTTTATATGACATGCACATAAGCAGATATGTAATAAACATAAACATGTAATACATGACTATATAGCTATATCTCATATAATATATTTACCATATATACACATACACATATACATGCATATATGTATGTGGGTATATATATGTATATGTGTGTGTATATATATATAGATATATATGTATATATATGTATATATATGTGTATAAGAATATTTGCTTTGATTCAATAATTTTTGTCTCTCTGTGACCACAAGGGCCATACTGTCCTTGGGATTTTCTTGAAAAAGATACTGGAATGGTTTGCTATTTCCTTCTCTAGTGGATTAAGGCAAATAGAGGTTAAATGACTTGCCCAGTGTCACACAACTATTAAACATCTCAGGGTAGATATGAATTAGGTCCTCCTGACTCTAGACCTAGTACCCAGTATACTATCCATTGAGTTAACCAGCTACCTCCCATAGGCATAAACACACATACACATATACATGCATACATAATGCATACCTATTTAAGTGCATATATCTATATGTTTCATATATAAACATGTATATAGACATACAAAACATGTGTATGCATATGTATTGTGTATATATACATACTAACACATATGTGTGCAGGCATGTGTATACATACATGTAGTTAGTTAGTTAGTTAGTTTTAACAGGCAACTGGCGTTCCTACTTCTATATGGACAATAGTGATAGCTGACAATGATAGAATACTTTAAAGTTTGCAGAGTGCTTTCCAAATGTCTCGTTTGTTTCTCCCAAGAACTTGTAAGAGTTACCTCATATATTATTATTATTATTCATTTCGTATATGTGAAGTCTCTGAAGCTTAGAAAGGTAACATATCATAGCCATGGTCACAGAGTAAATTAGTGTGAGAGGTAGATTTCAAAGCTAATTGTGCACATGAGGTATGCTACCTCCTTTTTACCGTGCAGCCTTTGTTATATGTAGTTATGCTAATTGTTTGGATAATGATTAGGTCAAGAATAGCGCTAAGGCAATTTGAATCTCCATGTTAGAGGGCATTGTTCATTCCACATTAATGAAGATGGTTAGACTTCTCTTATGGTTCCCATTATAGTTTAGTCTCACTTCAATCCTCCAATGCATTTGTGCTCTCAGCAAGGTGGGTATTACCTCCAGCAGTGCAATTTACAAATACATACTTGCCTACTGATTTTGTGTAGTTCTCGTCTGTGTCCTCTGCACTACATTTTGGTCTTACAAATAATTAAGCCTTTTTTAAGAGAAAAATATTGCCTGAACAATGGATCAAATTTCCTAATCAGTTATGGAAATTACTAGGCCTTACAAATTTAAGGTTTTTTTTTTTTAAATTAGTCTTTGCTATTAGGTGACATTAATTTTTTTCACTTCCGTTTATGTAATATGCTAATCATGTCCGCCAGTGTTTCTTGCAATTCATTGCTGGGTAAAAGGCTGCAACAAAAAATGGATTGGCCTCTTGTTCCTTCTACCCAATAACTCTAATTGACATCCTTTCTCATTAGATTTGCCTTTTTTCTTTTTTATGTATTTGTTTAAAAGGGTCTCCTTTTGTATTCTTTATATTATGCTTATTTTATATTAAGAGCTTGTATGGGTATAGATTTCCTTCATTTAAGTTCAGATTAATTTTGCAACATTTATTAGAGGTACTGAAATAGTACATTGCCAAGGACATAAGAATCACAGTATTAGTAATTTTATTGCTTGTTAATATATCCTTGGCAGAAGATTTTAATAGCCATAGTTAAAGTAATGACCACTTTTGTCTTTTTATTTGGTCAATTCAATGGAGAGCATGGTTGACTTTCTTCTCTGTTTTCCAGAAGCTCAGAAGTAAGATTCTTCCATTATTTGGTTAGAGTAGGTAATTGAATTATGAGAAGTACCTATGAGTCTAAGTTAGCAGAAATGAAAATTACATTTTTTATGCTTCACAATGAATTTAGCAGATTTGCAGTGCTTTTTAACATGCCATCTTGAAGGGCTGGGCAATGGGGTGTCTAATTTGGGGACACCTGAAGTTGAGCCTTGGTGTGCCATGCAGCCTGCTAGAGCCTGTGACAGCCATTTAACACATAATCTATTCCTTACGTTATAGAGCTCTGAGCTATGCCCACCAGGAGAACACAGGCCTGGTGTCCCCGTTGTGTTATTTACCTCTGCTCTGAGCAGTTAAGTCCACCGCAGCCATTTAGTAAATTATCAGTTTTCTTATTGGCCCTAAATTGTGCCTAATTAAAAATCTGACCTCCACAAACTAGTCCTCTTCCTAAAGAGACAGAACATAAACAGGAAAAATCAGCTAATTGCTGCAAAAACTGCTTTTGTGGCACTGTAATTGGACCTCAGTGAAACAAATGAACCCACTGGGATTCCCTAATGAATGTTTAACTGCAAACAGTAGTCGAGCACTTAAGCAGCTAGGCTGATGGTCCCTAATGAAATCAAATCAAATCAAATCAAATAATCTGGCATTTTTACTAACCAGATTTCTTGGTTCTGCAACATATACAATAGTATATTTCTGGATAAGTTAATGCATAGAGAAGTTAGAAAGAGAGCTTCAAAAACTGAGTTGAAACAGCTTGTTTTACCATTTTCTCTCTTCCCCAAACTCCCCATCTAACCTGCCATACGCTGGTTAATTTCACACTTGGAACTCTCTGTCTTGCTGAAAAAACAGGAAGAAATTGTTGAGCTCCAGTTGGGCTATTTCCTTATTGACGATGTCTTATAAAAGTGACATTTCCTTTATACTGGGGCTGAGGGAACTTTTCTGAGTGACAGGTTAAGAGATTATAACTTACATTTTTTCTAAGGCAGCATGTTCCTAACTGATTTTTGACCATGTTTTGTTCAAAGGAAATGAGAAGTGGACAAGTTATTGATGGCCTCTTTTGGCTAAATACCATTTTTTATACTAAGATAATAAGATTATAATGGCAATTAGATGGAACAATGGGTAGAACATGAGACCTGGAATCAGGAAGACCTGACTTTAAATCAGACCTCAGACACTTACTAGTTATGCAGCTCTGGTTAAGGCACATAACCTCTATCTGACTCAGTTTTATCAACTGTACAGTTATTCTTTCCATGTCACGACTTCCCCATCATTATTTTGATATACCATGTGTCCACTTAAGAGATTAAATGGGAATTTTGGAGGGAGTTTTGCAGAAGCCACAGATGACACACAAAGGCCTGCAATGATACAGAGCCTATATCCAAATACTTAACCCAAATTTTACAATAAGGTACTGTAAACACTCCATAAAAGAAAAAAATCAGATGTTTTCTCTGGCATGAAGTGAAGGCCAAATAATATTATGTGAATTTTCAGGGATGCTAGCCCTAAAAACTGACATGGAAGGGATAACTTTAAAATGGGATAATAACAAGAGAAATGAATTAACAAATGAAATAACTGGTTTTTGCGAGCAGGTATAAGTCAACTCCAGCACATATTCTAGGCTTAAAGAAATGCTCTACTATCTCCTAATTTTTTTTTTTAACATTTAGAATAAACCCTAAAATGAAGAAGAATGTACAATGAAAACAAGTTTTCTTATAACCATTGATACATTACACATCCTAGAGAGTGTTAGTTGTCTAGCAATCTTTGATACTTTACAGGTTGGTGATTCCAATCAATCAGATATTTAACACCTTCATGGGAAACTACATCATTCAAGAAACACACATATTTTTACTAAAATGACAATTGAACCTAATTGACAGAGTAATTATGAAGTTTTATATAAATTCAGGAATTTGTGACTATTCCCTCCAGTGGTTCAGTTCAGATCACAATCCATTCACTCTGTTTCTTTCAAGTTACTTTTTATTTGTGGGTTTTCTTGGGAATCACTCAGCACTTGATTCTTTAAAGACTGAAATATATTCATAACTCATATGACTTATCTAGAAAAAAATCATTTAAAATACTATACAAATTCCAAAGTATAATCCAATATGTTCTGTTCCTCTGATTCAATTATGAGGCCACCCCATTATCTATTGTCTCAAATATATGTATTGGACTTGAATTCATCTTTTGGCCTGAAAAAGAAAACATTTGTCATTCATTTAGTTATTCCTACATAGAATATTAAGTTGATTTCTCTTGAACTATCATGGATCTCAGTAAGCAGGGAATATATACTGAGACTTGATACAACAAGAAATCAGACACAGACAGGAGAAACCGGATGATTTCTTCATCTATAAGGAATCCTTTATCCTTTCAGTAGTTGCAAAGCCCATCCTTCATGACATTGACAGATAACTTTGTCTAGCATGCATCTTTCTATTTTACACTTCATTTAATGTTAGTAATTAGAGATTGGCCACAGTTGTCTTTGATAGAATTTATCAAGGGATCTTGTATGATCTTAAACATGCATGAGAGATTCTTTCTTAGAAGACTCCTTTGAGGTTGTGATTTCTTCTACCAAGTATAGAATATGTTATAGACTTCTGTATAGTCAATGAACAAAATATATTGTAGGCTCTTCAGGTTTATGCATATTTCAGCTAACTTTGGAACTAAAAATTTGTATTGTGCTATGGTGAATCACTCTCTACAAAATTTTGTTTGTTTTCTTTTCCTATTTCCATAGAAGATATCCTCAATGTTTTTATAGATTATAATCATAAATATTTCATAAAGCTGAGAAAATGAGCTTGTAGGCCAGTAATTAGTGTCCTCTTGGTTGCCTTTTAAAGGTTGGTGATATCAGTCACAATTTTCTTATTTTAGTGTAATCTTTATCTCCTTTCTGTATCTTAGACAACAATCCAGTGCTTTATCATCTTTAGTATGAATTTCTTCACTCTGTTCCAGTCACTTTCTTTGACTTCATTTTTTGCAGGGTTATCTTTATGTCATTGTATTGTACATCAGGGCATTTATTGCCTTAACGAGTTACTGTGCTGAAAATCAACTTTGGTCACCATCATTTGGTGGCCATGTCTCCAATAAGAAGTATTTCCATTAAAATAAATTGCTTAACTTATCTCCTTATCATTGGCATATAGCATATTGAAATGCCTAAAATCTCTTTAGCTTAAGTAGGTTCTCCCACTTTGTTTTCTTTTGGCATATTTTATTTCAACAATACAAAGTCACCTCCATGCCAAGATGCAATATCAAGTAATTATGCATAATAAAATTACCTATTCATGGAGATTCCTAAAAATAATATTAATGATTAGTGGGTCAATATTATTTTTTAAAACTACTTTTAGACAATGCATCATAGGCATTCAAGAAAAGGAAAAAGAAAGAGAAAAGTAGAAATATAAAAAATATACATATGCTTTAAATATATGCTATACATATACACTTCAAAGTTGTTTCACTTTCATTTCCTCAAGTTAACAAAATAGTAAGATAGTTTGTTGACGTTGTCATTTTGTTGTCATTTTCAGTCTTGGCGTCTAAAAATTGCATTCCAGCTGATCTGAGCATTCACATAATATTCAGATGAGTATATACATATATACACATATATATATATATATATACACACACATGGGCATGCATGTATGTATATAGACATATTTCTACATACATGTTCCAAAAAATGTGTCACCCTTACTACCTATGGTGTATGTATTTGTTGGTGAATATATATGAAGAATATTGGGAAGTTTTTGCTGTAGTTGTGATTATTTTGCTATATATTATTTTATTAAAATCCCCTTTGTAAAAAATTATGTCTTCTGGATGATTAGAAAATGAGCACATTAGTAGGAGCTCATGAGCTACTTCTTGGAGTAGTTTTTGGGGAGTGGGCACTTGTCATTAACTACGATGCTTTGTTAATTTTAATATTCAGTCTAATTAGCAAATCACTAGTGAAATTTCAATTCATTGTGTAAATATTATATGAATGCTCAGATCAATTGGAATGGCCACTTCCAGGCATCAGGTCTGAAAGAAGGCCAATGACAATAAATTATCATGTTCACTGGGGAAAACGGTAGAGGAACAAAACTATAAGGTACACTTTTAAAAAATCATCAGGAATTTTTGGCCACAAATCTTGAAAGAATCAAAACACCATATTTTAAACCAGACTTTAAGATAAACAGGAATGCATTTGAATTCATTTCAAGACAAAAAAATGTGGCCTATTTCTTGTCATTTTGCCTGCTTTTTAAAGTAAGTACATTTAGTGGTGTTGTGCGTCAGCTACAACTCCAAAATAATAACACGTTTCAAATTACTTCCTTGATTGGTATATATGTGTGTGTGTGTGTATGCAAGTTTCAAGATGTTTTATGAAAACAATTTGCATACATGCAGCATTCAAGATGACAAAAAATATGGCCAATGACAGTAGATGAATTCTTCTAAGAAACAATCTCCCATTTTCTTATTTTTTTAATAGAAAAAGAAGATCTTTTTATAATGGAAAAGATGTTTTGACAGGAGAGCAATTTTTAACCTTACGTCTATCCAATAAGTAAACAGTTGGGTCAGGAGAAGATATATACAGAGGAGATTTGTGGTGGACATAATATAATCTGAGAGTAGTGAGAGGATAATTCTCATGATATCATAAATAGGATGATACTGAACATTTAGGGGGAAAAACATCAGACCTTAAGTCATTACTCAAAAGATTATAGAAAAAATGTCCATAATGATTATCCCATATATCTCAATTTCTGTTTCTAAAAAAATTAAAATGAGAATAACTTATATGAACATTGAAGACCTCCATGATTAAAAGATAAGAGGAGAGAAAGTACAGACTTTAAATATTATTCTTTAGCAGTCTAAAGTTGTTTGAAAGGTGTAGATAACCTATTTTATATATTGGGTAGACTATTAAAAACCAACAATTCAGTGGAGAGCCAATTGTTGTCTTACTCTCCTCTAAGGACTTCTCTTTCACATATTAAAATCAGGTGAGAGTAAAGCTGTCAACAGAAAGTTAATTCTGTTGGATGACTGAATAATAATTACTGCCAATAGCCATTGGTATGCATTCCAGAGATGTTACCAATGTGAGATAGTGTGTAAAGTTCAGCCATATTAGAGTGATAATAAGAATAATAGTTAAATTCATTTTAAAAAATGGATTTTCTCTAAATGATGAGGGGTTCTAGATATTTTTCTTTAAATTGGCATTGAAATTATTATTCTGAGCTGTGGAACATGGGAGAGTATTGTAAATGTTTTTTAAGATTTTGTAAAGATTGAAAGCTAAGCATCTGTCATAGTCATTATTAATATCAGTGTCCTTTGGTGCACCATCACCCATATCATACCCTTTTACTTTTTATTATACTGTCCTATTTGCTTTTCCTCTGGCCTGATATTCTACCTCCAATTCTGTATATTTTCACTGACTGACCTCCCAGCCTGTAACTCTCTACTTCTTCATCCGTCTCTTGGTTGCCTTGACTTCTGTCAAAGGTTATATAAATTCCATATTATACAAGAATCTTCTCTTAATTCCCCTTAAAACTAGTGCCTTCCATCTGAGATTATCTCCAATTTATCCTGTATATTTCTTGTTTAGACATAGTTGTTTGAATACTGTCTCCTCCATTATACTCCAGGCTCCCTGAGACCAGAAAGTATCCTTGCCTTTCTTTGTGTCTCCAGTGTTTGTCACAGTACTTCACACGTGATATGTATTTACTACATTTGTTGCCTTGCCTAGAATATGAATAGGCAAATCTCTCTACTCAAAAGGTTTCCCCTTAATTTATGCCTCCAACTCTTGCCTGAAACATTACAGTAGTCTTCTAATTGTTCTCTAGTCTCTCTTCCTTCCCCAATCCATCCTCCACAGAACCATCTAAAGTACATTTTGACCATATTACTCTCCTGCTCAAGTTACTTCATTGACTTGCTGTTGTCTCTAGGATAAAATGAGAAATCTTCCATTCAGCATTTAAAGTCCCATACTATATGGCTCTAACTTATTATTTCATGAGATTTTTTTTTACATACATTTTAATACTATTCATCTGAACCAAACTTCTCTAATTTTGCATACTCAGTATTCCATGTTCTTCCTGCATGCCTTTGTACTGTCTTCATCTCTTCACTCCTACACCTGAAATGATCTTCCTCCTTATTTCCACCTTGTAGAATCCCAAGCTTATTTTGAATATCATCACAAATAGTATTTCTTATAGGAAGCTTATCCTGCTCCACTATCCCTCACCCCATGCCTTGATCCTAGTGCTATTACAAGATATTACTTTGTATCTTCTTTTTGTATCTTTTAAATTTATTTTTCTTTACATTTGATCCCCTGCCAAAAAAAAAAAAAATGAAAACTTCATGAGGACAGGAACTTTTATTTTTGCCTTTGTATCCCCAGCACCAAAGTGTCTGGTACATAGTATACATAATATCAGGATTTGCTGAATCAATCAATGAATGCTGATGACCAAGTATTCTCAGTAGTAATAATAATCATAATATTGGCTTTCTTTCATATAGTATTTTATAGTTTGTATGACATTTATATAATGGTTATATATATATATATATATTTATATGATAGTTAAATCATGTATCATCACATGAAAATATTATATTTTTTTTCTGTGTATTATCCATTATTCCTTAGATGTCTTGAGAATTAATTATGCAAAATTCTCACAATTAAGTTGCTTCTCCAATGATTTACTCTGTATTCTATGTATCTCGTGTTCTTGTCCTGATTCTTTACTCCATTTCTTTTGTGCCATTTCCACTTCTTATATATGTGGCAGCTTGGTGGCACAATGGATAGAGCACTGGAGTCAAGAAAATCAGAATTCAAATCCAGCCTCAGACATTTACTAACTGCATGACACTAGGAAAATCACTTAAATATCTGTCCGTCTCAGTTTCCTTTCTATAAAATGGAAATAATAGTAACATCTACCTCACTTGACAATCAACAAACATTTCTTATATGTCTACTATGTGCCAGGCACTAATTGGCAATAAAAATACAAGCAGAATATAATACCTGGCTTCGAGGAGTTTACATTTTAAAAGAATTGTCTACATTCTTATGGGAGAAGAGGACACATAAAAAAGAAGCTGAAAAAGAGGGAAAAGGAGAGGATGTGAAGAGAGTACCATATAGAAAGTCTGATTTTCATTCTAAGAAGAACGAGACAGAACTGACTTGGAACCTTCCTTAAAGAGAGATTTGAGGGTGGAGTCATCCAATCAGAGGGAAAGGCTACAGGGATTGAGGAAACTTTCAATGTATGAATTCTGAGGATAGAGTTAATGAGCTTCCAGGATGAAGATGTTTCTGGATTATAATAGAGAAATTCTGGATTTCAGTCTGGAAAGAATTAAATCTTATAGAGTCATGTAAGTAAAATGATATGATATTTGTGAAGACTGTTTGCAAACTTTAATAATGTATTATTATTGTTATTATTATAATTATTACTTTTATCACATCTTTGATATATCAAATGTGGTCGTTGCTTTGGCATCATTTAAGAATATAAATAAATAAGGGATACAGCATGGTATAATGGGTAGACTGCTCCACGTTGAGTCAGGAAGATGTGTATTAATGCCTCAGACATGTAATAAGAGTCTGTGATATTGAATATGCTATTTAAACTTTCAGCCTCATTGTCACTATCTCTAAAATGGGTATAGTTAGTACATGGAGTATCTTCTTCACAGGTTATTGTGAAGTTCAAGAGAGATTTCATATGTATGTGTGTGTGTGTATATATATACACACACACACACTCACACGTACACACGTATGTATGTAGGTATGTACGTATATCTTTTAAAATTTTACGGAACTTTATAATTATTGCTTATTGTTAAAGAAATACAAACAGATATATTATGTTTTCCTTTGTTATATTCCTACTTGCACTATTAAATAGTCTCAGGATCAACTGAATTTGGACTAATTTTTTTTGCCAAAGATATTTGCAAACATTTTCTCCCTTTACTGCTTCATGTTGATATAAAAGGTAATTATCACTCACCATTTCCCACTGTATTTCTCTTTAAGATTTTGACTTTGTTTTCTGAACTTATGTTGGTTTTTTCTTGGCAAATATATTGGTTATTTATTGTCCAAGAAAGTTTATGAACATTTTTGGCCTCCTTAAAAGCTGTATAATTGTTAAATTGACATTGACATCAATAGAATTAGTTTATGTCTTTCCTTTTATCCATTTCCCATTTTTCAATTATCAGTGTCTTGTTCAAATAGGTCAATATGGAGTTTTTAATTACTTTACATATGTTCTGCTTATATTCATCTTGTTTTTGTTTTTTGCTTTTTTGTATTGTCTTTTCTGGAAGTGATGATCTGGTTGCATACAGAAGTCTGATTCAAGAATTATTCCAAACCAATCATTAAGATAGAATCTCTTTTATTTTTTATTGTTACATTTGCTAGTGTAATGCTATATTTTTGTAATTCCCAATACTTTTGATCTCTCTTTATAAAGAAGGTACTCTTTTTTTTTCTTTCTGGGAACTTCAGAACCTGACTATACAATCCTAGTTTTCTTTTTGGGATATTTTTCAAGAGGT
>CM053587.1:221724337-221753242 GCA_028646515.1 Pseudochirops corinnae | reverse complement strand
GTCAGTCCGTGATTTTTTTTTTAAATCTCTGTGGGGTTCTGCTTCCAGAAGGGAAAGCTCTGTCTCAAATTGCTGGGGTCATCCCGGCTGCCATAGCACTCAGGAAGGTGCTGGGTCCCTTTCCCACTTCCGGCTCACTGTATAAAGAAGCCCCAGAAGCCTAAAGCCCAGGACCGCGATCTGGATCCAGGCCGCTCAACATGAGAGCACTAGGCCTCTGAATGATAGCTCGGTCCCCCTGCAGTCTGCAGGCCAAGGGCATGGAAGCTGCAATGCGGAGGTGGGTGAAAAGCCTCTGCCTTTCACTTTCCAGCCCTGGAGGCCTTTCGACTGAACTGCTTTTCTCCCCAGATTTCGCAAGTTCCACTGACTTAGTTCTGAACACTGCTGCAGCTAATCCTTTCACCAGAGGCTCTTCGGCTCCTCCGCTCCTCCCGTCCAGCTGCTGCCAGGGCTCAGCCAGGGCTTCAGGCCAGGCTGCTTTTGGTTCACAGTGCTGATATGGTTCCTCGTAACTGAGCTGACTTTAGTGGAAATTATATTTGTGTGCATTTTGGAGTTCTAGGATTAGTTTAGAGTTGTATTTTATGGGTATTTTGGAGTGGCTGTGTAACAGCTGCAATATGTTGCTGCTGCTACGCCACCATCTTGGCTAGGCCCCCCCCCCCATCAAGATGGTTATAATGGGGGGCCACTGCACATCTGAAAACTTCTTGGAGCTTGTAACAGTAATTCATTTATCAGGTATGTTGTTCTTAGTAACTAAGGGCTAAGTACTTCTGCAAAAGAGTCAGAGGGAGTGAACTCTGTCTCTTGTGTGAAGAAGCAGGAGGTATGAATGATGTCTCCTGTGTGAACAGAGGGTTTGAAATCTGTCTCCTGTTGCTGACGTGGCAGGAGGGGGTTGGCTGAGACAGGAGGCCAGTATGTGAATATAAGAAGAATTCCAGAGACAGAGAATCAGAAATGGGAATTTTCTTCCTGGTGGCTCCTTGTGGAGGGAGCAGAATTGTTCCAGCATCTGGACTAAGAACTGAGTTGCAGTTTTCTATGAGACCAAAATCTGCTGAAAGCCACCTGGAAGGCTGCAAGGGCTGCCAGGAATGCTAAGATTTCTCCTGGGTCCTAGGGCCAGCTGAACTTCTGGAAGACTGAAGAAGCATGAATAGGGTAAGACTTTGTTTGTTTGTGTCTTGGTTGATCCTTGAGCTCCCAGCAATAGAAGTGGTGAAGGTTTTGAGATGTGCCAGACTGTGAACTTCCGTGTGTACCAGGAACTGACCAGAAGACTGGACGAGAATCTGGGAGCTGTGTCTGCCCCTGAATCCAGGTGATTGTTTGGTGGATTCAGGTAGGAGCTGGGACCATGGAAGGGGATCCAGAGAATCTAAGAGACCACCCTGAGTCAAGATGAAGAAGAGGCCTCCCCTTGGACGCATGATGAAATTGAAGTGTACTAGACACCGAGGGGTGGAGGGTTTGTGTAATTTTCTAATGATTGTCTTTAGTGACTGATTGCTAGAAAAGTGACTGATTAAGTTAATCTATGGTTGCCCCATGAGTGGAAGATAGATTATTGTGTTTTGAATTGATTGAATGCTTAGGCAAGGAGGGTTTCCTCCTTAGGGAAACCAGATGATTATTCTTTTATTCTTTGTTCTAAATATTGTGGCCACTATAGTGAAAACTATGTGGCCATTCTAATGTTAAGCTATTGTAATTTTCTGTGATAAGATGTAATGTTGTGAATATTATATTATGAGTTGTTGTGAATGTTTGCCTTGATTTGTAATTGAATAAATGGAGTGTTCACTACACTGTGTAATTTGAACTTTAAAAGCTTTTCACAGTAGCATTCTTTTGGGAATCTGCTCATGCACGGTGTTACAGAGATATAGGTGAAAGTTGGGTGAATCAGGTGAACACCAAAGGGTAGTCCTAAAGAGATCTTAGAGGTGCTAGTCTTCCCTTAACACCCTATTCAGTCCTCTATCCTAGATGGTCTTTTGACCTATTTGTATCCTCAGCATTTAACATAGTGACTAGAATATACTATTTGTTTTTGTTCAGTCTTCTGATAAGTCTAGTGATGTTTCTTCCTTAACAGAAATTCTTCACTTTGTATGTGTGTGTGTGTGTGTGTGTGTGTGCACACGCATGTGTGCATGTGTGTGATGGATACCTTTGGAAATCTGATGAAGTTTATGAACTCTTTCTCTGAATAATATTTGTTGCCTACATTCATTAATGATAATAACAAATTATAATAATAACATGCAAATAATGCCTGCTATGTGCAAGGCACTGTGCTATGTCATTTACAAATCTCACATGATCTTCACAATAACACTGGAAGGTAAGTGCAATTATTATCCCTATTTTACAGTTAAGGAAACTAAGGGAAATACAGGTTAAATGATAACTACACAGGGTTAAACAGCTAGAACATATCTTTGTATGAAACATTAGACTTCAGGTAGAAGTTAGTAAAAACAAAGATATAGTTTTTTCCCATTCAAATTCACAGACTCCTTGAATTCCATCCACAAACCCGTAAGGGGTTAAGAATCCCTAAAGTAGAGCCTATTGCTTCCAGTGAAAAGCTTTTTCATGGATATATTTGTCCTAAAGTTTGTCGACTGGCAAGAGCTTCAGATGAAAATTTGTTGGAGGAATAACAGAAAATGAATTAAAGTAATTCAACTGAGTTGTAAGTGTTTTCAGTACATGGATCACTCCTTATTCATTATTGTATTTATCTAACACTGTGCCTTGCTCTTAGTAGGTCCTCAACAAATAGTTGTTGAATAAATGAATGAAATAAAGAGACTTAATCCATGAGCTCAGAGAGTTGAACATCATATAGCTATGGATTGATTGAATGACTGAATCAATGAAAAAAAAATTGATGAATTAGAAACCTATAAATTTTAGAATGGTTCCTGATCTGAAATAAGACTCTGTGTGTGTGTGTGTGTGTGTGTGTGTGTGTGTGTGTGTGTGCTAGTTGGAATTTGAGTGAGAAGAGAGAATAAATGGAATGCTAGGAAAATTAATTCAGTCAATTTCCAGATTTTATAGAAAAAAATACTATAGGGTTTAGCTCAAATTCAAAGAAGTCTCTTTTCACCTGAAGCTATTTGTGCAGGCCATCATGCCTCACACACACACAGTTGGACAGGAGAAGTGATAACCATACTGATCTCTAAACATAAATAAATAGCATAGAATTGTTTGTGTAGTTTAGAATTGGATTTCCTCAAATGTTTGATCTCTTGCTCACTAAGAAAGTGCAACAAAAACAAAAGAAGGGTGCTGGACAGAAGTAAGGGAATTGTTATAGGAGTTAATTAGTTTTATAGGGAATACAGTTCATACAAGAGGCAAATTAGTCAATGCTTATCTGGTTAGAATTTACTGTTAAACAGTAGACAGATTTCAGGATTATTGATAGAAAAATATTTGCTTACCAGCACAAACTATGTTAAGTACACACAGAAATAATGAAAAAAATTAAATATTCATTACTTACGAAAAACAGAAGAATCAAAATCTCTTGTTTGACATTTTAAAATAAGTTTTGTTGATGTATTTTGTTGTAACATTGCCAACATTTTTGTCAACGTCCTGCTCTTTCCCCCTTCCAGAGAGCAATCACATATAACAAGCAGTATTTTAAGACAAAAGAAAAGAAAAAGAAAAAAGAGGAAAAACAGCACAACTGATCAATATATTGAAAAAGTCCTCAAATGTGCAATATATAGTAACTGTGAACCTACCACCTCTACTAAAGGTAGCCTGGGAATGTCCTTTTATATCTTTTATTTCTAGACTTGCTTGTTTTTTAAATAATTTTGCAACTTGATTTTTCATTGTATTTTGCTTTTTTCCCATTTATGTTATTGTAGTCACTATGCATGCTACATTCTTGTATCTGATTATTTCATTCTGCATCAGTTCATCAGAGATCTTTCCATTCATCTTTGTTTTCATCACGCTCATGATTTCTTACAAAATGGTAATATCACATTACATTCATGTACTTCAATTTGTTTAGCCATTTTCAGAACATTGGGAATCTACTTTATTTCCATTTTTTTCTATCATAAAAGTGCTGTCATAAATATTTGGGTGTATGTGAGTACTTCTTTTTATCAATGGTTTCCTTTTGGTATAAGCCCAGTAATAGAATCTCTGGTCAAAGATTATGGATATGTTAGTCATTTTATTAGTATACTTACAAATTGTTTTACAGAGAAGTTATAATAATACATAGCTCCACTAACACATCTTGTGTTTTTGTCTTCCAACTACTCAGCAAAATGGATTACTATTGTATTTTTTTTTCATTTTGAACAGTTTTCTGAATGTGATGGGGATGAAAACAATTGTGATTTGCTTTTCTTTTATTATAAGTTATTTGGAGTGTTAGCTCATGTGGTTGTTAATACTTTCTAATTCTTTTGGGAACTAAAGTTCATATTCTCAGAACACTCATCAATTAGTTCTTTGCTAGAGTTATACATATATTCATATATATATACATATATATATATACATATTTGTTAAATGGAAAGACAAATAGAAGCATTTATAAAGCTAATTTTAATAAGGGCTAATGTTACTCTTCTGGATTATTCCATTTCCCCAGTTTGTGATTTAGTAACCCACCCTTTGCCTGTAGGTCTCAGAAGATTTAACTTGACTTATACTTTTGCAAGTGAACTTGATACCAAAATATGGTCTTCTATCTCATAGAATTATTTTGAATATATCTGGGCATAATCTCCACCAAAATAGCAGATAAAGATGTATGTAACCTACAGGAATATAAGGGTAAGGAGAGAGGGTTCAAAATTAACTTCCTCCCCTTCATATCACCCTGTTAACACTAAAATATCCTGGCTCTCTTTCAAAAGGGAGTAGAGTGGGGAGTTTCAATCATTACTTTGCTTCAATGACCAAAATATCTCAGAGGTAATAGATGTTTTCTATCTACTTTTTAAATAAATGAGAATGCTTTTGTTTCGTCTCTCAATAACCCAAAATAGGTCCTTCATATAACAACAACACCAATAGCAACAAAAATAATAATATTTGTTATAATAAATAACATTTGTATAGAATTGACTACGTGCCAGTCACTGTCTGTGTCTTATAGTTATTATCTCATTCGATCCTCACAATAACCTGTGGGGTATAGAAGTCACTAGCTCCATTTTTATAGAGAAGGAATATGGAACAAATATATGTTAAGTGACTCAACAAAGGTGACATTGTGAATAAGGATCTAAGATTGGATTTAAATTCAGGTCTTTCTGATTCCAGGCTCAACACTTTATCTACTACTCTACCTAATTGCCATCAGTTCAAATATGGGGGTATACACACACACACACACACACACACACACACACACACACATTTATATACACACACACTCATATAAGTATTTCTGTAAATATATGTGAATATAGCCAAGCTATAGATATAAATAGATGCACATGTTTATATGTATCTATGATTATATACAAAACCATGCCTATATCTATATACATACATTTGTATACAGATTCATAGGTATGGATAAAGGCCTTTTGTTTTTACACTATCTTTATTTCCAAATAAATTCTACCTAGAGAATTAACCCTTTAAAAAAGTGAGAAAGAAAAAAAGAAAGGAAGGATGCAATAAAAGAAAGAAAGGAGAGAGGGAGAGAGGAAGGAAAGGGAAGAAAGTAGAAGGGAAAGAAAGGGAGCAGAGAGGGGAAGCGAGGGAAAGGGAAAATTGGAAATGGAGGAGAGGTGGTAATTAAGCAAAAGCAACTAACATATAGAAGAGATTTGACTGTACATGGGATGTTCCACACTTACAGACACCAATCTTCATAAAGAAGGGATTTTTTCATCTTTTCTCAAATATTGACCATTATCATTACCTAGGAGCCAATTTTCACTGCGGTTGTTCTTTCCATTTATATTGTGGTAGTCATCGTCTATATTGTTATCCCATTTCTGCTTACTTTACTTTGCATAAATTTTGTTGACTTCCCCTACCAAGTTGGAGATTTTGTAAAATCCTTTACTCATTTTTATTGAAAAGATACAGAATAAGATAAATTTTTAAAGTAAGACCAACATTGGAATTATCAAAAGAACAACACGATGTCCCTTTTAAGAATCTCCACTTCCCACAATGACTTTCTTTTCTTCTATGTATTCCTTATAATCATTGCCTCTACCGGGGCAGTAATATTCCATTTTTTCAAGTAGAACATATTTAGCTATTCCCCATCAATAAACATTGATTTTATTTATAATTTTTTGTTACCAAGAAGTATTGTTATTGGTACTGTGTTTTAACTATAATTTTTATGTATTTGATTTCCTTGTGGCATATGCCTAGCACAGCATCTTTAACTAACACTTTAAAAAAGATCTTAGTAGTAACTACTTCAGCATAAGCCACATATATGGCCTAAGCATATTATTAAATTCTCTTTCAGCAGCTCCTTCCTCTAGGCCCATCTTCATTCTGAAGGATGTTTAATCAGTAAGGCACCTTAAACTATGAATTAACCTATGCATTAATCTTATTTCTCTCCAAATTCCTCTCCTCTGAAGGAGTTTTGGAGAAGATCAATATACACGTAAGGTTCTAAACTGAAGACTTTTCCCACTCATTATGTAAGAAAGGGTATGGGGTTGGGGTAATTTAGAAAGATGTATATAAAGGAAAGGGACAAAAAGAGCCGTAACTATGGAGAAACAATTGGGAGTTTCCCCAAGATTGTCAAAATTAGAGAATCATGAGAACCATTTTACTCGTTTATCTAATAGAAATACGTGAACTTAATGCCTATTTGACAAAAATAGTTAAAATAAAAATATATTAGATTGTAGGTTTTCTCCACTTCTTCAGGGGTTGTGTTCTGGGGTCTCTTTTTTCATGAAGCCTTACATCCCAACATTTATTATTCCTTAGGTCATCATCCACAATGACTTTCTTTTCTTAAAAAAACTTATTTGAGGGAAATTTTTTTATTGACAGTCCTAGGCAGGCCCAAAATTATTTAATATGGCTTTGGGGACAAATGAGTCTCACAAGGAGCAGATCTCCATATATATGTTCCTATCTTGTTCCATAGCTGAATGTGGAATGGAGCTAAAGAAAGATTTGTAGGTTTAGTTCTTGGGTTCTTGGTGACTGCAAAGTTGAAGTCTAGGTTTTGCGGAACTTTGGATTTGCCATCTCCAACATACTAATGAATTTTTTTTTTCCTTGAAGTGATCATGCCTGCATTTAATTAAACTCATTCAAACAATGTCTTTTCAGATGACATTTTAAACCTGAATCGGTTTATTTCAAATAACTCAGAAACAGCCATCTCATTTACAATTAGTTTGAGAGCCCCTAACTAGAAAAGCCAAGAGCCTCATCCATGATTGTGTGCTAGAGGCTTGACCCATTAAAAAATCAACAATTGTTTATTGTGAATGTTTCATTAGGTTTGGGACATATCAATCTTACAGTTATATAACCCTAATCCTTAGGCCTGACCAAGTTGGAGATTTTGGAAAATCCTTTAATCAATTTTATTGAAAAGATACAGAATAAGATAAATTTTTAAAGACAAACATGGGAATTACCAAAAGAACAATGCGATGTCCCTTTTAAGAATCTCCAAGTGGTGATTTGAATTCCTAATATCATAGAAATTAACGTTGGAAAAAATCTTAGACAACATCAGATCAAACTGCTTCAATTTGCTGATTAGGAAACAGTATCAGAATGCTGAAATTATTTGATCAAGGTCACATAGTGAACAAGGGGGAGAATCAAAGCAAAGACCCATGCCTTTGAATTCCAAATATTGCACTTTCTCCCTTAGTAGGAAGTAGAAGGATTCCACAAATACATTTACTAGACTATATTTCTAATGTAGGTAAGGATCATGTCAAATTTAGACTTTGTAATTTCTCCTGGTGCTAACCTCAAAAGTGTGTTTTTTAAATAGAATAAAATTAGAGGCATCAAGATCTTAGCTTCCACATTGATGTGCATTAATCTATGCAAGATGGAAATAGTATGTGCTTTCCTTTTCCTCCCCACCCCCCACCATTTTGAACTGGTCTTGTTTATGTTCCAACTAAAATGGCAAAGACCTTGTAATGCATATTGTAAGTTATGTTATATCTCAGCCTTGGGAAAGTAGATGTCACCCACCTGCCATTAGACACCTTTTTATAGTCATCACAGTTGCCTGCAAGGCAGAACAAGAGATGAATAGCCATTTCCCACTCCCTTTATACTGGGCTCTGGTTTTCCTCCCTACCTCTATGATACTAGGAAAATGAAGAGAAGGGAAATATAGAGAAGATAGCATCAGGCTAGTATATTTAGTTGATATCACACATGACTAAAAAGTGATTATGCTAAGCTTTAATCAAATAAATTAATATTTTGTTTCTGGTTTAAGTATTTTTCTTTATCTAGGAGTTCACATTTTCAACATCAGCTCCTTTATGTTTGGTAACTATGGCTTGCACTGATGATATAACACATGCTGACACCAAATATCAATTCTAGGTAAATCCAGTTAAGCCCAGAAGCAAAACAGCTGGATTAGCAGTTCCTTGCATAAATTATTTTTCTTCCATTTACTTTGTCTTTTTGCAAATGAGCCTTTTAAGATGAAAAAATTTAGCTATCAGTTTCCCCATTCCTTAATAATCTTGGAAGCCTAAAATAAAGCCAAAAAAAGTAAAATTCAGAGATTTCCATGTTATGCTCCTAATGTATTTGTTATGATTAGGGCTCTAAACTAATCTCCCTCAATCACATATGGACTTCCTATTTGGGAGGGAAGGTCATCAGAAGACCATTTAATGTGATATCCTAATAAGGAATTTCCCGCCAAAGGCTAAGTTGCTACATCATTTTTGCTATTTAGAAGTCCTTTGGTTTCATTCCTTTCCCACAAAAAATATAGCTAATAAAGCAAATAAAAGCAATTTAACAGCGAAGGTATTCAAGACAATGTGTTCATTGATGCTAGATCAAAATAACACACACAGTCTTAGACAAAGTGATATTTGGTCTGTTCTTTCATTAAGGTTCATGAAATAAGTGACATTACTTTTGTAGATTTTCTGATGCCCATTATTTATTATTATAATTGTGATTCCATTACTGACACACCAAATAAAAGATACATTTGTGGGGCATCAAAAGAGACAATAAATATGTGCGTCGCATTTGTAGTTCTCAAAAGATTTATTGACTTAAAAAAATCTTTATTTTTAATGGTCAATAGATTTCGTTTGTTAAAAAAAGAAAAAGATTGATGTTGCAATTTAAGGGAAAACTTAATTTAATCTCTATGTCCTCTTAGGGAAGCTTCTTTCTCCTCTGCCTATCCTGATTCTCAATTATGGAGAGGAGAAAATGCCAATAGAGAACACAACATGATGTTATCTAGTTTTAAGACCAAAAGTATAATATTAAATTGGGGGGGGGAGGTTTTGCTACAGTTTTTGGAGGAAACCTTTTATTTTAAAAAAACTTGAATTAGGATTTGAAGCTTGTTCTTTGATGGGCAGGCCTATAGACAAAAATCACAGACTACTGTAGCTGAAAAGCTTTGAGAAATCAGATCTCCCTATCAATCCACTTTTCAAATGAGGAAAATGAGGCCAGAATGGTTAAGATACATCATGGAGCAGAGGATACAATTTTAGGCTTAGGAAGACATAAGTTCAAATACTGCTCCAAACATTTATCCACCAAGTGACCCTATCAAGTCATTTAATATCTTTTTAACCCAGTTTCCTCATCTTTAAAACAGGAATAATAAAAGCACCTATCTCATAAGGTAATATTGAGGATTCAATGAGATAACATATGAAAAGAACTCTGTAAGTCTTGAAGTTTATAAATACTTATTATATTAATGTCTAAGTAAAGCAACAATCCAATGACTTCTTTAACTATTAAGGTGTGATATTCTTCCCATTAAAAAAAAAGTGTGGATTTTTTTTTTTTAAACAAAACCAGTTGCTGCTTCCAAAGGAAAGAACATAACGGATGCAGTAGAAAGGATTCTGGACTTATAGTCAGAAGAACTAGGTTCAAATTCCCACTCTGTGATGGCAATTTATGACTTGTGTGACATTCCTCTCTTATCCATAACAATTAGCTGGGGGAGGGGCGGAGTTAGATGAGATGATCTCTAAAGCCTCTCATAGCTTTAAATCCAATGATGATATGGATATCAAAGTTAGGAAAAAGTAGAACTATGCTGGAAAAGAGATAGGTCCATATCTAGACCCATCTATGATGCAGAACTATATCCTCTATGTTTGGGTAAATATATTGAAGCGCAAATGAACTCAAAAGATGTCCAACAAAAGCGTATTTTGAACAATGTCTTTCAAACCCACGTTCTAAAATAGCCGAGAAGACAGATTAGGTTCGGTGGTACTTATGAGGTATAGGGTTAGGGGTTTAGGGGTGCTTAGGACCCCAAAATACCAACACACTGGGTCCTGCCTAATGAATTCAACTGAAGTCTTCTCTCAGCCAAAGAAAAGTAAAGTTTATTAAAACTTCGCCATACTGGGGTAGACTCTTAAGGAGCCTTGGCATCTGTGATGCTTGCATTGGGCAAGAAGACCAGAATCATCTGACACAGAGTGAATCTGTGCTAGGTCATTCTCTGGCCTTCTTCCTCTCATGCAGGCAAGATGGGGTCTAATATACAGAAAGGTTGTGGGAGGAACCTAGGGGTGGGCTAGAGAAGGACTTTGAGGAGGGTCTTCAGGAGGAGTCAGATGAGGTCAGACTCCAGTAATGAGTTTGAGGAGGGAAGTTGCTGGAGGCTACCTGGAGATGACAGACAATGGTGAGCTAGGCCAGTTTAAGGGTGTAACAGATTTGGGTATAGATATTTTGGGAGGATCAAAGGTGGGAAGTTGCTGGACAAAGGAGGGCCAACCCAGCAACAAAGATTTGGACAGAGCCACAGTGAAAGGCTTACGGCCTCAGGCAAATGCCTCAGTGGGAAGATTCAAGGAGAGCTCAAGGGGATTCCCAGAGCCTGTACCTAATCAATACCATGCTTGGCATATTTCCGTATTAATGCAATACGATGTAACTTATTAAGCCAATCTCTGCATTAAATGGAAAATGTGTGGCATCCTGGGAAGCCATTTCACACAATGTGACTCATATTGCAGTTGGTTTTCCTGAGCAAATTATAAGGCCTTAGAGAGCAACAGTTAAAGAAGAGCAGCACAAAAAACCAACATTTTAAAGCCAAACAGTGAAGAGTTGATGGTGTTTTGTTTGGTTTTAAAATATATTCTTTTCTAAAACTCTGTTTCAAACATGAAATGTGGTTTTTGCCAGCAGAAAACTATCATTTAATTGGCAAAATGCGCAAATTTCCAGCTGAGGCACATTCAAAAAAATTTACAATGATGCCCTGAAGGCAGAAACAAAAAATCACCCTTTCCGCTATAAAAATCTGAGTCTACTAAGAGAAAATGACCAAATTTCACCTTAGAAAAATTTAGAATAAATTCAAAAACATCATTTGACCTTTGAACACCTCCATTAAATAAATATTACTTACCTTTATATTTGTGTCTAGTGTCAATTTCTAATTTTTTTTTTTTTAAGCAGGGATAGAGTGGGAATATGCTCATATCAAGACTATGGTAAAAAAAAAAAAAACATGCAAATACCCATATAAAAAAACCTAGGGACTTAAAAAATGTATGTTGCACCCTTTTCCTGGCAGATTATAATGGATACCTTTGGTTCCAATGTGATTCTAATTGAACGGTCAGGTATTCTAGAGGAAAGAGTCAAATAAACATACATACCAACATACATAGGAAAAATCCGACAATTTTTGAAACTTGAAAGCAGGGAAAGGAGAATCAGTAAAACAGAGAGACAAAGAGAAAAAAAGACATAGACACTAACACAGAGAAAGAGAGACAGAGAGAGACTGAAGCAGAGACAGAAAATGGATAGACAAAGAAAAAAGAGACAGAAAAGAGAGACAGAGACAGAGAGAACTTGTCAAATTAAAAAAAAAATTTCGACATATACTACTTAGAAGGTAAAGCAGATAGAGTTCCAAGGAAGCCTGGAGTTAGGAAAACTTAGGTTCATACCTAACTTCAGACACTTGCTAGCTGTATAACCCTAACAAAGTCACTTAATCTCTCTTTAATCCATTTTCCATATCTGTAAAATGGGAACAATACAAATACCTACTTCCCAAGATTATTTTGAGGATTAAATGAGACAATAGTTGAAGCACTATATATAATATAAAGTAAGCACTATATAAATATTAGCTATTATTATTAATGATAACTATTTTTGTTATTATTATCTCGGGATTATTGTGAGGCATAAATGAGATAATTGTATGGCACCTAGCATTACAGTGGCTGATTCACAGTGAGTACAACTTTAATGTTGGCTGTTATTATCATTATCCTTTTGATTAAGGTAAGAAAAATATATACATATGCACTTTAATGATTTCAAAAAGGATAAGAGGTACTAATGCCAATCCATTTAATAATATTTTCTCAAGTAATACTGTCACCATTTCTGGAGGATAACAAATTCCTCCCTGAAGAATTTTATGAACCTCACTTTAGAGCAGGTAACAGTACAAAACTACTGTCAAGTAAAGTCTACATGGCCAACTGAATTAATTTTGTTATTATGATTATTATGATTATGATTATTATTTTAACTTAATAGTAACATACAACTAATGAAAGAAATTTTAAAAGAAAGGAAAAAGGAAGGAAGGAAGGAAGGAAGGAAAGTAGGAAGAAAGGAAGGAAGGAAGGAAGGAAGGAAGGAAATAAAGAGGGAAGGAAAAGGGAGGGAGGCAGATAAGAAAGGGTGATTCTAATAGCAAGAGTGAAACAGAAACTTGTAAACAATCTGTGTGCTTCACTGGTCTCAAAGCAATGTCGGGAGATCCAGAGGAAGACCCTGTTATAGTGGGTTAGCTAACCTTTAGTCATTATACCGAATAGTAAATCATTGGGGGTGTGGGGGTCAGAGCTAATCCTCCTTCTGAAGATTTTTAAACTTGATAAGGCATTTGTAAACTTGACATGTCCAAAGTTACACAGGACAGGAATGGTTTAGCTGATAAATCCATCGTAGAAGAGTAGCCATATTGATAAAATAACAAATGTGTTCAAGTATGTCCCTGATTTCACCCAGTAAAAGTAAGAATATTCCAGGAGCCTCATAGAAATAAATCTCTGCTACAAACTTTTGCACTTTTGATATTTTGTCTCAGTTAACTGAAAGTAAAAAGTAAGACATTTGAAGTTAGGACTGAAGTGAACATTGGTTCAAACATCAAGCTCTGCTGCTTGTCACCTATAAGAATTTGGACAAGTCATATAATCTCTCTGGGCTTCATTTTTTTTTTCTTTTTAATGAAAATATTTATCTAGACAAGTGGTGTCAAACTCAAATAGAAATGGCCACCACTAGCCAAGTATGCCTCCCAGTTGCATATTGACTTAGAAAGTCACATCACATTCTATGTAATTTATTGTATTTTTTTTTAATTTTGCTAAATGTTTCCCAATTAGGTTTAGGTTTCATTTAGGAGTGTTATGAGCTGCATGTTCTGTGTTTAACACATCTAGTCTACATGACCTCTATAGTTATTTTCAGCAGTAAGACCATAAGCCTATGATTAAAAAAAAAGAATATAATGATATGAATTTTCATATATCTACTCAGAGTGACTTTATTGTAATCTCCCATCATGATCGTCTATATTTTTCATTAAAATATACAAACTACAGATACATGAGCACAAGAAATTGAATGAGAACCAAAGATTTAATTGTTTTTACCTGCCCATATTTAACATTATATATTGGGAAAGAAATGGCTAGTTCAGCATTTTGAAATGAGCAAGGGCCTACAATCTTTTTGTATTATATTTTTGAGCAAAAATCCTCAAATATTCAACATAGTCAAATGTGATACAATTAGATATTCAATTCTGCAGTCCCCCAAAAGAAAAATCAATGTTTCTTCGGTTCTTTGACAACATACTATTAAAAGAAACCAAAATACAGGGAGCAGTTAGTTCCACAGAAGAGATATTATCAATGGATTAATGGTAAAACAATGTAAAATCAGGCTTCTGGCACTTTATGAATGATTGGTTTGGTAATTATGCTTTTATAATGTTCAACACATTCAAGGGAACAATTATTAGACACCTACTATTTATAAGGCCCTGAGGACACAAAGGAAGAAAACAAAACACAACACTCTTGCTGTTAAATTTGTTGACATTTAACTGCGGTAGTAGGAATATAGAATAGAAACATAAGAAGATAAGATGTCCCCAAAAATCTTGGTGCAGCTTTATTAAAGATTAAAATTGCCGTAAGACTTCCAGGACATGCTGAATAATGCAAATTAGTGACTGGAATAAGGAAGGAAAAAGCAGAAAATGTATTCTAGAATTATTTACGTAGGGAAAGAATGCTGAGAACTGTGCAGAGTCAGGAAGGCTGTGGGAAGAGGTGGTACCTGAACTAAAGCCTTAAAGGAAGATAAGAAATCTGAAAGAAAAATAGGGGGAAGAAGCACATTCCAGGCAGGAGCATTGCCTATATAAATGCAAAAAGGCAGAGTTATCATCATAAAGTACTAATGATCAGGGCAGTGATATGTGGGTCATGCCCATATTTCATTATTTTGAAAGTTCAGGACGTTACCTTTTCCTGTTCTGATTGTTGTTGTTGTTGTTTAATTTTTCATAGCAACTGAATAGAGCTTGAGCCCTGGAGTCAGGAGGACCTGAGTTCAAATTTGACCTGACACTTAACACTTACTTGCTAGGTGTGTGACCTTGGGCAAGTTGCTTAACATATATGTGTGTGTATATATATATATATATTTCATAGCAACTGACAAAAATATTTCCTTCATGATGTGTCTGATTTGCTCTTATGGTTTATTGGCTGGAAGTGATCATGTGACAGTCATTTTCAGTATTCCCCTTTCAATTATTCAACGAAACCTAGTCATTAGCTACAGATATTATGAAAGTATTTGGCCGTCTTTTGACCATCATTATGCTATGAAGCTGATTGATTACTCTAATAAATGACAGGTAGTGACTTAGTCACCTTCATATCATGCATTACTACAGATTGTATTACTATCTATTTGGCATCAGTACTTATTCACAAAGGAAACCAATGGCAAATTGTATCTGATAATAGATGTCAATTGCCTCTAATGACTTTGCTTGTTCATGTAAGAGCAAGATGCTTAACATATTACAATACTTTGGATTTTTTCAAGGTTCCTCTAAATAGCTACTGTTATCTCAAAACTCTTGATGTCATAACTTTGCCATGGAAGATTTCTCTTAATGTAGTGAAAAGAAACAGCAATCCCTTTGGCTATGCCACACAAAACATTGGATATATAAACCCCCTTTACAACAACAACAAAAAAATGCTTCAATAGGCTTCCTCCATCTTTTTTCCCTGTAGGGGTATTCCTTTACTTTAAACTTCCAGTAGGACTTAAAACAGAGATAGACCAAAGGGATTTTTCTGTTCTCTTTTCATTCTAGCAGCCTGCCTCCATTCAAACTAATAACTAAGGAAATCATGCTAAGTCCAGAAATAAAATATATTTGAATCCCATTCCAAATTCTATTATATTTTATCAAGTGCTGAATATGAGACCAGTAAGGATGTTTAATACAATTATGTGAGGAGAGCTTCACAAGGTATTTACAAGTGACATGCAAATATTTTCTTTTTCTTCCTTTTTTTTTGGGGGGGGGGGGGGCGGTTAACCACCATTCTGGTTTCTCTTAATTCAAAATATGTGTGCATGGGGAGGGAGGGAGGGCAGGCAGAGGGGAAGATTACTAATACATAATACATGCATAGAAATGTGTATGTATATATATATATGTATATATACATATATATGCCACCTAGCCGCCCCCATAAAAATATTTCTATAGTTACAGTATCTGCTACATGACCTGTGTTCAAGTGCTATCTTTGACATGTGCAAGCAGGGTGATCATGGCAATTACTAAAACGTTTTCCTAAAGCAATTCTCATAAACACTAAATTTATTATAATCAACATCATGGATTGATTTCCTCAACAATCAATGCTACAGAATCTTGGAAAACCAGAAAGGCCTGTTGCAGAAGGTGTGTTTGAAAAAAAAAAATACAAAAATAATTGGGGAGACTAGGTGAATAGAGCACCAGCCCTGGAGTCAGGAGGACCTGAGTTCAAATCCAGTCTCAGACACTTAACACTTAGTAGATGTGTGACCTCGGGCAAGTCACTTAATTGCCCAGCCTTCCCCCCTCCAAAAAGAAAAAACAAAAATTACAGAAGGTGTGTTTGAACTGAATCAAAAAGGCAACCAGGGATTTGAAGAAGCATAGGGGAGAAGGAAGACTATTCTCAAAGAATTCAACCAGTGAACAGAAACAACCAGGAATGGAGTGACTAGCGTTTGAACTGAAAGTAGATTAATGTGACAAAATGGAAGATTGAATTCAGGGGAAAAAATGTGTAAAAAGACTGGAAAGAGAACAGTAATGCAGATAGTAAAGAATGTTAAAATCTAAACAGAAGAGATTATATTTAATATTTGTTAAATTTAATAGGGAATGACCAGTTTATTAATTATATATGTGTCTATAAGGGAACAAGGGAACAGGGTCAGAAACTGTTCTTTAGGAAAAATCATTTTGGCAGTTGTGAGGTTTGGCAGAAAGGTTTGAGACAGGGAGCCCAATTAGGAAACTCTTTGTTTTTCCCCCCAAAAAATGTATTTTATCAATAATCCTGGGTAGAAGCAAACTATGGAAAGACTTGCATCACAGTTATCTGCTTAATTACCTCTAACAAGTTTAGAATTATGTATTAAGACAAATTATCTTTACGTTCATAGAATTTAAAATCTAAATGTCTGAAGACAAAACTAACACATTTAAAATAAGTTGCAGGGAGAAACCCCTATATAAATAATCCATCAAGCCCTTTATTCATAGTGATTCAGGTACACTAGTTATCTAGTAATGCATTTCCTTTCCTGGGTGGTACTGGAATAACATGGCAAAAGAACAAAGAAGGGAAAGATAGGGAAATGCATGGACCAAGTTGAACAAAAAATCTCTAACTGTTCCATCTGGAAAACTTACAGCATTTTTAAGGATAAGTTGTTCTAATTTTATAGATGTGAATTAGGTAATATAAACCTTGATGAGATTTTTCCCCTTTGGGTTTAATTTGTGATCAACTGTTTCATATTATACATTTACTTCACCAAGTTTAAAAAAAATTCTGGGGGAAAAACAATAATAGAGATGTGGTTACATTTCCGTCTGATGTATACAACAGCTTGAACAACTACATTTGAGTTTCTCAGTCTGAGATGGAGTTTTTGGTTTTTTGTTCGTTTGATTGGTTTTTGTTGTTATTTTCTTTTAATATTGGGAAACAGACATTAATTTCAGGAGCCAATGTAGGCTTCCATTCTTAATGCAATTTCTGATTGCACAAAACTTTTCAAAGACATAAAGGCTTGTGTATATTAAACCTCTACATACCATCTTGTTATCATTAGTGTTATTTTTGCACCTTTATTTTATCATCTTAAAAGTGGGAATGGGCAAATATCCAGAGTTTTTCAATGTGAAATTGGTTGTTTTTCTATCGCATGTCCAAACCCCTTGAAACTGGAAAGTTGGCCAAAAAACTTATAAAAGCAGCCAGAATACAGAAAGGCAAAATCGTTCATCTGGTCACCATAGGCCTTCAAAACAGGGTCAGTGCAAGTTCATCTCTGAAGTGAATAAAGGCTTGGAGTCATTCCTATATAAAATAGTCATTTTTAAAAACTATGTCTTCTGGAAATGAAGTTTAGAAGCTTAAAAAAAAAGCACTCATTTTAACTGTATGACTTTACTTACATTATTATGAAGATAGTGTATTGATTCCAAAGTTCACACACACACACACACACACACACACTTAGTGAAACTCTTAATAATGAGATGTTATTCATTTTCAGTTCAACACACTTTCACTAGGGGCCTTTTTTAAGAGCAAGGAAACAGAAGTTAGGGATTAAAAAAAAAACAGGTGAAAGAAAATACAATAAATTGACCTCAAGAGCTTAAGCTATTCCCAGAAAACACAGATGACAGGGAGGGGAAAAAATCACTCTTCCCATAACAAATTATCATTGCTACTGACATTCTTACAGGACTAGTTGTAGAAAATCTGTGCTTTTATTCCATCCTTCTAGGTAATGCAAAATAATCCACATGTAAAACTGAATGACGTAAAATACAAAAGCTCAAAACTGTTAAGTAAAGGAGAGATAGGAGTCTAGCTTGAAGGATTACATTAATTAAACTCACTGGATAATAGTCCATTTTTCTATTATACTTTGTTTAAAGTAAAGCTTGTTATGTACACATTGAATGTCATACTTTTATGAATGATTATAGCACCACTCCATACGGTTAGTAAATTGACTTGGAAACCAATATTATATTACATACAGTCAAGATGGATTCAGGAATTCAAACAAGGTAAAAAATCAGGACAACATAAAGGTAGAAGGATAATCACATTTTCAGATTTGACAATCATTGTCCTATATATACATGCTTTTTAAAAGATCAGAAGAGGGAAACTGAACAGATTTCTTTTGCATAACACAACACAACTGTACATAACACAAGTTACCGAAATTCCTAAACTTAAATGAAAAACCACCCCCCATCCTTCTTACCATTTTCTTGATGTATAAAGTAAAAATGGACCAAGAAGTCCTAGAAGGAACTTTGACAAAGACTGCTAAATCTAAGATCAAACTCTTCATAAGATTCTTTTTTTCCTGCTAAGATCTGAAGAAAAACACCTTGATATAAATGCAATTAATGGCCTCAATTTTGAACTATGAAACCTGGACTGAGACTGAAAGACTTGTGCTTTATTTTTTTTCTCTTCAAATTTGCTTCTAACTGCAAAAACAAAGAAATCACAGTTCTTTGAGTAATAATTTCTACAGTTGACTGGATCAAACAAATCAATTGATTATGTAAGTTAAAAGTGAGGGGGACAGGAAAAATTGAATTATGTTTATCACATTATTAGATTTATTGGATAAATATATGTATATATAACAAACATATGTATATGCTAGTATAGCATATGCAGAATATACAAACATATACAATACACGTCCATACATATGCCAGTCTATACACAAGCACAGAGACACAAATACACATACATTGATAAGATGTAGTAAGACACAAATTGAGCAAGTGGATGGAGAGACAAGAGCCTCTGACATATATTAGCTATGTGACCCTGCACAAGTTATTTAGCCTACTGGTTTCCCAGAGAATACTTTGGGAATAAATAAATAAATTACAAACTAAATAAATTTTGAAGCAAACATTAATTTGGCATTACCTAAAGTCAACTAAATGACGAGTGTGTGAAGACACATGAACATACATTATATTTCTGCTTAGATAGGTGATAGGTATTTGTTAGTGATTGTGTAAGGGACTAGAATGTAAGTTAACATCCAAGAAAATGCATGGGAAAATATTCAGAGGTCAAAATAAGAAGTATAGAGAGCCGGGTGGCTCAACAAGGAAATCAACTGGGGTAGCAGGGAAAGGAGAAAGGAGAAAATTGGGGGCAAGGAGACTGGTACAAAGAAACTCAGGGAGAACAATTTGGGAAACACATCAATAAGTAACAATGGTTTGCCTCAGGTAAGGAATGAGTCTGATGGGGCAGCTAGGTGGCTCAGTGAATAGAGCACTGAGTGGTCCCTGGAGCCAGAAGAACCTGACTTTAAATTCAACCTCAGACACTTGACATTTACTAGCTGTGTGACCTTGGGCAAGTCACTTAAGTCACTTAACCCCAATTGCCTTGACTTCTCCCCTCAAAAAAAAAAAAAAAAAGAATGAGTCTGAGATGGCATCCTTTTATGATAGTAGTGCTAGACACATTCTTTCCCTGAACCATATGCCATGCTACTATGGGCTCAAAGACCATTTCTAATGGCTATCTCAGAGACTTCTTAGATCCAACATGTCCAAAAATAGATTTATCATCCTCCTTCCCAAACCTTGCTATCTTGCAAAATGTCTTATTTCTCTCCAAGGCACCACTGTACTTTCAATATCTTGTATTTGTAACTTTGGAATTATCCTGGATTCCTTACTGTCCTTCGGTCTTCATTTCCAGTTATTTGTCAAATCTTGTCTTTCCTAAAATCACATCTCTCACATCTGATTGAATCTCTCCTTTCAGACAGCTACCACCCTTGTTCAGACTCTCTTTACTTCTCCCCTAGATTGTTCTTATGGTTTCTTTATTAACCACCCAGAATCAAGTTTCTTCTATCTCCAGTCCATCCTACCTACTGCAGTCAAAGAAATTTCCCTTTAAGTATAGATCTCACTCTCCTTACTTTCCTATTTAATTTATCCCAATAGTTTCCTAATACTTCTAGGATAAAACATAAACTCCTGATTTTAGCATCCTAAACAATCTAGAAACAGTCTAACTTTCTGGCTTCACTTAACATTATTCTCACACTCACACTCATGATCCAACTAAATTGGCCTCTGCCTGTCCTTCATGTAATACTCTCCATTTCCCATCTCCATTCTGTTCCAGTGGCCCCCTCACAAGCCAATATGTATTCCCTACTTACCTCTGCTATGTTGAGTTTTCTTCTTTTAAGATTCAGTTCAAGGACTGTGTTCTACATGTAGAATTTCTTGGTTCTGCAAAAGCTGTGTGTATGTGTCTAAATGTACACATACAGTAAAGTTGGAGGTTATAAGAAGGAAAAAGGAATGGTATATGGGGAAGGAATTAGGAAAGGCTCCTTGTAGAATATGGGATTTTAGATGAGTCTATTTGAGATAAAGCTTTGAGGAAAAGAGATGAGGAGGGATAAATAAAGAACCTAGAAAGTTTATGTGAAAAAGGAGACAGTGTTCCATGCATGGGGTCCAGCCAATGTAGAGGGTGGAGGAAAACATAGAAAGACACAGAAGTCACTGTTGTATGTTAAGAGTATGTGGACTATAAGAAGACTGAAATGGAAGGAGAGAGATGACCATTCATGTAACCTCCACTAAGTGTTGGTATGCCTGAATAGCTCCGAGTATCCCTGAATGAGTCCTCTTTCCACTCTTCTACCTGGTGACCTAATCAGTTCCTGTGGGTTCAATTATTATCTCTATGCAAATGACATCCAGATCTATACGTTCAACCCTGGTCCCTCATCACCAGATTTCTAATGAACATTTTGAACTAGATGGCCTTTAGACATCTCAAATTCAATGTGTCCAAACAGAACTCATTTTCTCCCTTCACCTCAACACACTCATCTTTGGAACTTCCTCATTATTGAAGACATCAACATTTTCCAATCACTCAGATTCACAACCTTGATGTCACCATTGATCCTTGATACTCACTCACTGGCACTGAGTCAGTTGTCAGATCTTTATCATTTCACTCTAAAAAGCAACCATTGCATGGATGATAGAGATAGCATTCTAATTAGTATCTCTGAGTGGAAGCCTCTGCTCTTTCCCATTCTTTATACAGGTTGCCAAAGTAATTTCCCTAAAGCAAAAGTCTGAACACCTTACCAACACTACCATCAGCACTGCTACAATCCCTATTCATTGAATTTCAATGGTTCCCAGTTGCTTCTAGAATTAAATAGAAAGACATTTAATATTTGGCATTTAAAGTTCTTTGCAACTTGGCACCTTTCAGTCTTCTTTATTATCCCCCCCCCCCCCCATGTACTCTACAACTCAGTAATACTAGTCATCTTTTATTTCTCACACATGATGCTATAAAGCCCCTCATGGGGAGCTTTTCAGAAGAATGTTGCTGTGAACAGCTTTTAAGATTCTGATTACACAGTATTGTGAACACTCTATTCCATAAAAAATCAAATCAAAACATTCACAGTAAATCAAAGTACAGCATTCACAATGTTACAACTTATCACAAAAAAAAAATTAAAATATAGCATTTCACAACAACTTATCACAGAAAATGGCCACATAGTTTTCACCACAAAGTTTTCAACAAAGAACAATCATTTAGTAACTCAATCACTCAATCACCCTTAAGGAGGTTTGCCTCCTCAAGGAACACAAAGTACAATATTCAATATCCACTCATGAGGCACACTAAATTAACTCAATCAGTCACTTACTCAGTCATCAATCACTAAGTACAATCGTTTGGTCAGCCAATCATTCAATCAACTCAAACATCCTTCATCATTCACTATTCAATAATCAGAAAATATACAAACCCTCCACCCCTAAGTCATTAGTAAATTATAATTTCATCTCTACTCAGTATCCACAGAGAGGTCTTTTCATCTTGACTTGAGGCAGGCAACTCCTACCTGAATTCACCAAGCAGTCACCTGGATTGAAAGGAAGATAACGCCAAATTCCTTGCCCAGCTCTCCATGCAGATTCTGCTCCACACTGAAGCTCACAGTGTCCAGTATACTTTAAATCCTTCACATTCTCTGTTCCCAGAAAGTCAAGGCTTGACAAAGCCAGAAACAGGTTCAAAGAAAGTACCAGCATCATAGTCATGCTTCCTCAGTGTTTGGCAGCTCCAGCTGGCCCTTGGAAATCCTCAGCAACTCCTCAGCAGCTCTGGCTGGCCCTCAGATCCAGCTGGCCCTCAGAAATCCTTAGCAGCCTCAGCAGCTCTAGCTGGCTCTCAGCTCTGACTGGTTCTCAGAAATCCTCAGCAGCTCTGGCTGGCCCTCAGACTCAGCAGACATTTCAGCTTGTTCCCAGAATCAAAATCACTCCATCCAGGTTTTCAAAATCAAAACCATTCTCTCCAGCCTGGAAGGGGTGGGGAGCTTTCCTCTTCAGCCTCTCCAGCAACAGCAGCTTCTGCTTCCACTGAGCTTACTCCAAGAAGATCTGTCTTTCCCAGCCAGGATCTTTCCTTATATACAGACAACATCAGCTTCCTTTTTCAGCCAACCCCTTCCTGTTACATCAGCAACAGGGATTCATACCTTCTGTTTCTTTAACAGAGGCTTAATTTGTACTAGGTGATAAGTACATCTCAGCTTGGCAATACAAAAGGAACTTCAGATTTCATTACTGTTACAGATGCTCAATTTCCCATCTCTATGCCTTTGTATTTACTGTTCCCACATGCCTGGAATACCCTCTCTTTTTACCTCCTACTCTAGTAATCTCTGGTTTCTTTCAAGATTCACTTTAAGTTTCACCTTCTATAGGATGCCTTTCCTGGTCCTCGCTGATGCTAGTCCTTTCCCCTTCATCATTATTATCTTGTTTATGCTTTTTAAGGCAGTGAGGTGATGGAACAGGCAGATGGAATTAGGTTTAGAATCAATAACACCTGAGTTCATATGCAACCTCAGACACTTGACAATGCTTTTTCCTTCCTTTCTTCCTTCCTTTCTTCCTTCTTTCCTTCCTTCCTTCCTTCCTTGCTTCCTTCCTTCCTTCCTTCCTTCCTTCCTTCCTTCCTTTCTTTCTTTCCTTCTACAAAGGGTATCACACCCTTACCTGTGGGTGCTCTGGACAAAGGGACTGCAAATTTTAATCCCTGAAAATTTCTTTTTCTTTTTCTTTGTTTTCTCTTAAAGTCCTGCCTTCACCCAAGATCACTCTGGCTCTCAAAATCACTTTAGCTCTCAATGACTGGCCAATCCTAGGCCAAACCCTATGTGGTCATTGTTCAGGTCCTGATTGGCTGAGAATGACAGTAAATAGCAATTGTTTCTGTTTTGGTCAGAAACCCTGAGGGTCTTCCCCTCCTAGACCTTTTCTTTTTGAGGCCATTGTTGCCTCATTTCTTATTAAGCTTTAATCATTGAATAAGCTTTGCCTCAATCACATTGAGACCTGTTGAAGACTTTTGTTTGAAAAAGCTGAGGTTCCTCACTTCATCCTGAGCCATCTCCAGTTGTCCTAATCCATATCTGGCCACTGGAGGCAGATGACTCTGGATGAGAAAGTAAAGCTGGTGTCTTTGCACAGCCCTTCCTCACTCAAATCCAATTCACTTGCATGTCATGATACCACCTCCCTGATGTTATGGTCCTCTTCAAGAACAGGGAAAAAACTGCAGCATACAGCATAAAGATAAAATGAATATATAATATATTCATATTCTTTTATATAACAAATATATAAATATATTTTTATACTTGTGAATATATACATATAATAAATATATGAATATAATATATTTTATATACATATAAATATATTGCATACTTATATTTATGTAACATATTGTATATTCATTTTATATTTATGCTATATCTATTTATACATATGATTGCTACACAACTCTCTTATTAGCATATACATTTCTTGTTAACAGGGATAGTTTCATTCTTAATACTTGTACTTGTTTCTCCAGTTCTTAGCATAGTGCCTGGAATGTACTTAATAATCACATTTTGATTGATTGATTGATTGATTGATTCCAAGGCCTGCACTCCAGAAGAAGGTATAGACAAATATTCATCTCTTTGGGGAAATAAAGAACCATAGGCATAATACCTTAGGCCTCAAGAGAGGTGAGTGATCATGTAAGAGCAGGAGGTAGGAATGTTAATTATTATCTTGGACAAATAATGACTCCTACTGCACAATACTGCTTCCATGTGTTAAGACTTTCTTCACTAGATGATAATTCTAATAGCAAGGGACAACATACAAAGATAAGGATGGGGTATGACCTACAAATGAAATAACAGAAATGAGAGAGAAGAAAGAGCTCAGAGTTGGCAACTAGACCCTCAGGAGGGATACAGAGGGAATAAAGAAGGATGAAATGGGGGTCTAACTCATGCATTGGAGAAAATAATTGATTCTAGACTTGAAAAGGTGAGAAATAAAGATAAAGGAAAGAAAATTTTAATGAAAAAGGGCCCTTACAAAGTATTGTTATTTTGACTTGAGATTACATGTCCTTAAATTTGAGGAAGACAGAAGATATAGAAATATTCACTTAATTGGGTTAGAAAGAGAGTGACCAAAAAAAAAGAGAGACCTAAAAACAAACAAAGAGAAAAAGAAACAAATGAATACGTTAATTCCAACAACCTGAGGTAAAATATGTGGGAAGAAGGACTAGGGATGGAAGGAAAACCTGTGGGAACAGAATAGATTCAAAGCAGAATAGGTAAAACTAGCCATGGAGAAAAAATACTGCCTGAACAAGAAAAATGACAAAAAGCAGTAAATGGGGGGGCACCATATTCTAAGATGTAAATGACTTTAATAATCCAATAAAATGAAAGTAATGAAAAAGAAGAAGTTTTTTTGAAAAACCTAGTTGACTTCTGGATCTAGTCATATCTAAAATACAAAAGAATGAAAATGAGAGGCTGCAACAAAATTGAATGCATCAAGAAATTCCAAAAGAAAAAAAATCAGAGGTTGTAACAATGCTATTAGACAAAGCAAAAACAAAAATTTGCAACATCAGAAAGGATAAACTTGGAAACTACCTTAAGCTTAATAGCTTTAGAAACAATGAAGTAATTTCAATTCTAAACAAAAGAGAAATAAATATGTAATAAAAAAAAAACTCAGAAGCACTAGAGAAATGATAAAACTTAAAGCCTGGTCATCTGAAATCTCACAAAATTAATAAACCTTTATCTAAACTCATCAAATGGAAAAAAATAAAATTAATATTTTTAAATGAACAAGGTAAAATCACTATTCCTGGTATTCTCCAGAAAAAAAGTCTTTTAATCTGACCACCGTATTTCTTGACTGCTGTTGGAATCTCTCAGGCTTCTGTGGGGCATGGATCAAACCTTTTAATTTCCTTTTTTTTTTCATTTGTATCCCCAATACTTATGCAAGAGGATAATAGTTTGATAGTTCCTGTGTACACTATCCTGTCAGATCATAGCCAAGGTATTGTTTTTGAGTTCTGGATATCTCCTTGATGACAGAAGTTTCCAGTATGTCCAAGGAAGGTAGAGGGCTGTGACACTGCTAAAAGACCTAAAAATGTTGTCATATTAAAGAATTAGTTAAAGTACCTAGAAATACTTAGCATGGAATGAGAAATCATAGGGGTATCAGTCTATGTTAATCATTTTCAAATATTTGAAGGACTTTAATATTGAAGAGAAATCAGACATAGTATTGGCCTCCTTTGACAAAATTAGGAGCAAGGGATAAAAAATGCAGGGAAGTATATTTAGGTTTAATGAAAGGGGAATCTTCATAACAATTCAAGCTATCCCAATGTAAAATGTGTTGCATTGAGAATGTTTCTCACATTAGAGATCTTCACATGAATTCTAAATTAATATTTAAAAAGAATCTTCTAGAGAGAATTTTCATTTAGAAACAGGTCAGACTGGAAGATCTCTGAAGTCTCTATGAACTCTAGTATTCTAATTTTGTAAGTTTAGAGTGCAATGTCTTATGAGACTTAACATTTTGGAGGCGGGGAAGAAAAAGACAGTGAAGGAAAGGAGCTGTCCCAGTGATAGGAGGAGAACTCTGAGATCCTATTGTCATGGATGCAAGATAGGGTTGGACATAAAGTAAGAATATTCTTTTGGGAGGTTAAGGAGAAAAAGACATTGAACTTTAGATTTAGAAAGCTGTTTGTGTCCTTGAAAGACCAAGTTTAGGGGGAGTGATGGGAAATTGAGGTTTTTTTTCCTATCATATAGGTGATCAAAATTATTAAAATTCAAAAGTTCACAGTAACCTTAAAAGTATCTTATAAACAGTTAATATTTATATAATGCTTTAGGATTTGTGTAGATCTTAGCATACATGTCTTATTTGATCATACCTTGAGTTTTTATAAATAGGTAACAATGGATATGACCTTTCTTTGCTTCTGCCTCATAACAAGTTTTTGGAGGGAGAGGAACATACCTATGATGGCGTGGGTGTAGAGAGTTCTTGGAATGAAAATGCCTTTCACTGATAGAGCAGCAACTTTTTTAGGAACTTTTCTATATATCTTTGGAGATTCCAGTAGTGTTAAGATGCTTAGTGACTTGCCAAGGATTACACAACCAGTGGAGTCAAAGGCAGGACTCAAACCCAGACTTAGAGTTGGAAGAGAATTAAGAGACAATTCATCCAACTTTCTCATTTAACAGATGAGGTAAGGAAGGTACAATGAGATTATATAATTTACCCATGGTCACGTGGTTAGTAAGTATCTGAAGCATGATTTTAATCTAAGATTTAACCCTAGTCCAATCTTCTATTTACTCTACCAGACTGCCTCTCTTCTTCATAATATTCGAAAATATTTTAAAGGACATTCAATAATTATAAAATTTGCTTCTCAAAAAGCATTGCGATGCTTTTGATATCCCTGGCAATCTTTGATTGCAGTTCACTGACAACAAAGTAATTCACCATGAAGGTAAGTATTTTTAAGAGCTAAGCCTGTGCTAGACCCTTTTGATGGTATGCCAGATTAAATATCCTTAATTTTCTAAGAGCTAATTTATCTGGTCTGAAAAATATTATAACCAAATGTCTTTCATTCTCATCACAGAGAGGCCAAGATGTGACCTAGTGTTTGAGTGGCCATTGCTGATGAAGAAACAACAGATACGCATGAGTCATTATAGTTAAACACCCAAAATAGATCAAAGAAGCATCTAAAAAGATCTGTTATTTACCACTCAGAAGGCAGTCATGCTATTCAACTGGACACAACCTAGACTTTTCCCCAGCTGTATCAAATGAATGTCCAAGTTACAAAGAGCTATTGAGCTTTCAGAAAGGAAGGAAATAAGCAATTGGTTTTATTCAGTTTGCGAATATTCTCAGAACAGAGTTTGATCAAGCAGCACAGAAAGAGTTAATTCAGTGGGCCTTATCTTTTGGCATTGGAGTAAATCATGCTTTCTATTACCAGAATGACACAAGGGGAGAGTTAGTCAACCAATCAACAAAAGCATATTGATTTACTAAGCACCTACTTTGCGGCAGGCTCTGTCCTCAAGGAGCTTGAATTACAGAGAACTAATTTCACAAAATATTCAACATTTACATGAAATGTTTATTAATTAATCAAAAGAAACTGACCCCTAAACTTAGATTAAACCCCCAAATATTAGTATATTCGTACACAAAAAAGAAACCAGAAGACTGACTCGTAGTGATACTGGTTTTATCTATGTATCCCCAAGAATCAAGAAACAATTTCATGATACTTTAGTTTTCTGTTCTTGATATATTTATGATAGGCACAAGAAAAAATGCTACCATAAAGACAACTAAAATTAAGAACAATTAATGCAATAAGCATTTATTAAGTATTTATTCTGTATAAAGAAGACAGTTCTAGATGGGAATACAAAGACAAAATGATAGACAGTCCTTCACCTCCAGGCACACACTTTCTACTGATGAGGAAAAGAACATTTATATAGATAAATAAATTTTTAAAATAATTTAAGGGAAGAGAAAAGAATAACAACTAGGTTTGAGAAATTCTATTAAGAACTCAGTAACTTCATGTGAATGAAGTCAGCATAGAAACTTTAATAATTAGTGACATCAATGTCAATGACAGCTCAGCAGTAGGTAGGAAACTATGCTAGAAAAATACAGTTATGTCTAAGAAACAAAAAAGGCTAATTTTTTTTTGTCTACACAGAAGAATTATACTATAATATATCAAGAGTACTCTCTTATAGTCAAGATGGTAGTGTAGTGTTGGGGGCGGGGGTAAAAGGGTT
>CM053587.1:221689629-221723837 GCA_028646515.1 Pseudochirops corinnae | reverse complement strand
ATGTATTATAACTATCAATATAAAAACTTGGCAGAATTCTGAGCTAAAAAACAATGATGTTTAATCAGGTGTGGATTGTTGGCTTATTATATTTTGCCAACAGCTTTGTTTTACTTGGAGTGCACAGTCCTAAAACAAGGCAAAAACATTTCATCTTTGATCCCTGCCATCCATTCTCTCTTTCCCTGCCAACATCCTTAGCCTCCCTCCTGTGTTGATTATAGAATAGTAAAGCCAAAAAATATTGCTGAAGATGCTCTCTGAAATGGAGCAAACAGTGTATCTTAAGAATTGGTTTGCTTAAGGACTGAGTGAATGGCAGGTATTACCCTTCAGATATCTGAAATTATGTACATTGCAAGATGTTATATAAATGTCAACTATTATTATTTTTACTTTTCCTGTACCTACACTGAAAGCTTAAGTATAATAAGAAAGTAACTCTAGGTTTTCAAAGGTAATACACACCTTGTTAGGCCCTACCCTTTCTGTAATGATATCACTATGGCTTTACACATGACAGTGTGCTATCTGTTCAAAGATCAAATTATGTAGTATCAAGATCACTACCTAACTGTTGGTTGAAAGATGCTATACTTATTATCATTAGCCAATCTACTAAAAAGAACCCAAACTACATACAACTAAAAAAATAGTTGGCTTATTAGTTCTCTCCTCATTTCTTACTGTCTTAAATAAAATTCTCTTATTTAATGTTTTTCTTAGTCTGAATGTTCATGAAGCAGATGAGCACTTTCAAAGTGATGAGTCAGATTTTGATACTCCCAGTGGGAGATCTGGGATGGAAACATGATTCATCAAGATTATTATTAGAGAGGACACCTGAATTCAATCCATTGTGTAAGACAGAGGTGTCAAGCTTATGCTCCACAGGTGGGCTAGATTAAAATGTAATTGGGAAATAAGCTTAAAGGCTTATAAACAAAATAAATAAAAACGCAATGTAACACTGATGATGTTAATTTGTGGTTTTCTAAGTCAACATGTGACAATAAGAATCCATTTCAATTTGGATTTCACCCCACTGAAATAAGAGATCAGATCTGACTCATAGATTACATTGAGGGATCTCATCAAGTATCACAATTTTTAAAAGTGGTTTTGATTTTGTATATTAGTCTCCTTAACCAACCAAAGACACTTTATTGAAGTAACATAATAGTTGCAAGCACTTTGATAACCACTCTAGGTTACTTTAAAATAATAGAGAACAGGGAAAACTTTTAATTGTCAACATGTTTACCAATGCTACACATCTCATTTGATCCTCACAAGAACTCTGTGAGTGCTATTATATCATAGATGAAAAACTAAGGCTTTATAAGGTGAAGTGATTCAGCTATGGTAATATTCATTAGTAAGTACTATAGGTAAAATTAGAACCCAGCTCTATTTTGTTTACAAGTGCAATTCTGGTTGTATCCACTAGAGACTAGACCATCCACTACATCTCCTAATGAATGGCATCGTACTGATTCCACTGAACATTTATTTCAGGACTTTTGAGGTCCACAGTCACTCAAAAGATATCTGTCTAGCAATCTCTACAGAAAACAAAATAACACAAAACACATTGCTCAGATAATAGCATGCAATTTGGACAGGTAGCCATTTGGTTTCAATAATGCATATATCTGGGATAGACACTGTGTTTGGCCAAAGAACTGGACCCAGAATTGAATAGGAATGAAATCAAGTGGGATTATATTTGGAAAATTATTCAGCATATTAATTAATATCTCTTAATACTTTATTTTATCTGTGGTGCTAGGTATCTATCAATCATGGAATATCACAGTCTCAAAGGAATTATAAGTAATTTGACTTCAGGACATTACTCATGATGGCTTGTATCTAAGAAATGATTTAAAAGACACTGTGGTACAGGTCATAATACATTCTATAGAAAGAGTACTAGAATTATAGTCAGAAGATATGGGGTCAAATCTTGGCCTTGTTCCTATTTGAGTGACCTAGGGTCTGTGACTTCCCTTCTTGGTGCCTCAGTTACTCATTTGTAAAATGGGACGAGGGACTTCTGAGGTCCTTTTCAACTCTAAACTGATAATTCTATGACACTATAAAAATCAAATGAGGAAGGTAGGGTAGTCATGCCATAAGAGAGGTAACAGATTAGGTACTACATAGATATGATAATAACAAATAGTAATTATTTAAAAGCACTTATGTATCAGACCCTGTGCTAAGTATGAAAAAAAAAGGTCCAATGCATTGTATATATCTTCTATAGTAATATCATGTAAACAGAAAAAAATAGTGGAATGGGAAGAACAAGATGATTTGCAGTCTGGATGGGTAGATAAGAGTTCCCTCATTTATGGGATTATGGATCTATCAAAGTACTTACTAGGGAGTAATACACTGAAAATAACCAATTCCACTTTCTGAGCTGAATATTTTTTCTTTAAACAAATATATAAATTAACACTCCCTTCTAACTTTGCTGAACATAAATTGATTCCCCTGTACTTGGTCATTGGTAGTTGGATTTGGAAAGAATGAAACAGTGAAAAAAGAATATTATGTTTTTATTCAATGGAGAAGGGAAATAATTCCTCTTCTAATACTTAATACTTGTTTGACCTTGGACAATTTACATTCTTACACAATCTCATTTTCCTCGTCTGCAAAATGAGGAAAGTAAGGGGTGGAGCCAAGATGGCAGAGTAAAAGCAGGAAATTGCTTCAGCTTCTGCTCCAACCACTTCCAATACTTGTAAAAAAAATGACTCTAAACAAATTTTAGAGCTACAGAACCCACAAAGTGACAGAAAGAAACAAATCTCCTGCTGGAGGCAGCCTACTAGGCTTACCAGAAGGGTCAATTGCACTGAGCTAAAGCCAAACACAGTCCTGTGTGAGCATCATGAACCCCAGGACAGCCCTGATCAGTGGCACAGACAGGCCAGAGCAGACTTCAGGAGAGTGAATCATTGGCAGCTGTGGTGGTTTCCTGACTTCTCAATCTATAAACACTGAAGAAAAAGTAAAAGATCAGTGGGGAACCCTATTGGTCCAGGGTAAGGGTAGATTGTGGTCTGGCCCTTGCTCCCAGAGCAAAAGGTGTATGGTGACCCAGGCTGCAAATCCTGCTGTGTGGCTCCCTCTGGAGCTCCTGCCTTACAGATCATAGGGGCACTGAGTGATCATTCAGAGGGTAATTGCTTTTGCTTTGTCCTGCTTGGATCTGGGTCTCAGTCTTGGGTGGTGGTCCTGGGGTGAAGAATGCCAGTGTGCCAGAGCTTGTGCTGGCTGTAGAGAGGGTACCCTCCTCATAACTCTGACAACAGCTCTGGCAGCAGCTGTGCAGACCCCAGCAATTTGGGACAAAGCTCTCTCCACTCTGGAAGCAGAGTTCTAGTGTGGCAAAAAGCTCAAAAGTCAAGTAATTGGCTGGCAAGCTGAACAAACAGAGGAAGCATAATCAGACTATAGAATCCTTTTTGGGGACAAAGAGGATGAAAACATGGAACCAGAAGAAGACAACAAAGTCAAAACTCCCGCATCAAAAGATCCCAAGAAAAATATGAATTGGTCACAGGATATGGAGGAGCTCAAGAAGGAGTTTGAAAATCAAGTAAAAGAAGTGGAGGGGAGTCAAAGCCAAGATGACAGAACAGAAGCAGGAAGATTTTATGACCAAAAATTAATTAGAGAGCATTTTAAAACGTGAAATGGATAATCTTGATCACATTAAATTGAAAAGTTTCTGTACAAACAAAACCAATGTAACCAAGATTAAGAGGGAAGTGGGAAATTGGGAAAGGATTTTTACAACCAGTATCTCTGATAAAGGCCTCATTTCTAAAATATATAGAGAATTGGGTCAAATCTATAAGAATACAAGTCATTCTCCAATTGATAAATGGTCAAGGGATATGAACAGGCAGTTTTCAGAGGAAGAAATTAAAGATACCTATAAGCATATGGAAAAATGCTCTAAATCACTATTGATTAGAGAAGTGCAAATTAAAACAAGTCAGATCTATACATCAAACTGTTTAGATTGGCTAAAATGACAAAATAGGAAAATGATAAATGCTGGAGAGGATGGGGAAAAATTGAAATACTAATGCATTGTTGGTGGAGTTGTGAACTAATTAAACCATTCTGGAGAGCAATCTAGAACTATGCCCAGAGGACTATAAATAATTTCATACCCTTCAACCCAGCCATACCACTTCTAGGGTTGTATCCCAAAGAGATCATAGAAGTGGGAGGAAGACCCGTATGTACAAAAATATTTATAGCAGCTTTTTCAGTGACAGATGGTTCCTTATATTTTGTTAACAGTGTCTACAGAAGCAATGGTGGAATTTTTCCTCTTCATTCCTTGATTTTGGGTGGGGTGTCATATAAATGTATGTATGGGAGGGTGTATTGTGCATAAATATATATGTGAGTGTGTGTATAATGTGTGTACATGTGTACATAGACGGAGGGCACAGGATCAGTTGAATATGAAAGGATATCTAAAAAATAAAATTCAGAAGCAAGTGAGGAATATATTGGGAGAAGGAGAAAGGGAGAGATAAAATAGGGTAAATTACCTTATAGAAAAGAGGCAAGAGGAAACTGTTACCATGGGGAGGAAGAGCAGGAAGGTGAAAGGGAATGGGTCAACCTTACTCTCATTGAATTTGACTTAAGGAGGGAATAACACGCAATCAATTGGGTATCTTACCCTACAGGAAAGTAGGGGGGAAAGGGAATAAGAGGGAGGATGATAGAAGTGAGAGCAGATTATGGGAGAAGGTGGCTAGAAGCAAACACTTTTGAATAGGGACAGGGTCAAAGTAGAAAATAGAATAAGTAGGGGGGCAGGATAGGATGGAGGGAAATACAATCTTTCACAATATAACTACTGTGGAAACGTTTTGTGTATTTACACATGTACAACCTATATTGAATTGCTTGTCTTCCTAGTTGGGGTGGGTGAGGAGGGAAGAAGGGAAAGAATCTAGGAATTGAAGTTTTAAAAACAAATGTTTGATAAAAAACAAACAAACTCTGTCTCCCTAAAACAAAACAAAGCAAAACAACAAACTAAGGAGGGTAGACTAGGCAGTCTTTGAGCTTATTTGCATCTTTAAATACCAAGATGCTAAAAGTAAAAAGTTTTTGTTTAATCATTTTTTTGTTGTTGTTGTTTTTTCCTAGATGCTGAGTAACAGACTCTGGACCTGGGGTGACTCCATCAAGCAAAATCACACCATAAAGCTTCAGGTGAAGAAGATGATTTGCTTTTACTTTATCTTAATCCTTGTAGGTACATTGAGTTGTAGGAAAATGTTAATATAACCGAGGTGGTCAGATTCCAAATCACTTAAATTTTGGCCTGAAGAGACCAGTTTGTAAAGATGAGTGGAAAGACCGCTGGATTTGGAGCCAGAGTACCTGTATTTGAATTCCAGCTCTGCTGCTTAGTGTCTGCATGACCTTGAGTAAGTCATTTAAACTCCTTGGGTCTCAGTGTCCTCATCTGTCAAATATGGCTACTGATTAAACTTTTATGATTTTTTCTAGTTCTATATCTATAAGCCCTAATGTTTGTTTTCTCTATTTTTACTAGGTTCATTATGTATCCATTATCTGGAATTTCTGGGTTTGAGAAAGAGGTCAACAGTAATTTGATTGTGCCATTTAACAAATGATTATCTCAATATTTTTGTAAGCATCTTGTGTATAATCATATTAATTTTGTATAAAAAACATCTGAGACATGATAATTTATTGCAGATTCCTTCCCTTCCTTTATTTTTTAAAGACACATAGACACAACACACACACACACACACACACACACACACAAAACAACTCTTCTATAAAATTTCTATAAAATGCATCAACACATCTCTTCTAGGGACCACACCTAACTAGATATTAAAAAAGATAAATCCTCCATAGATGATCTTTTCATTAGGACAAGTGGCAAAACTGATTTGAGTAAAGATGAGAAACAATCCAAATATTGCCTCAACATTCAAATAACTTGGAAGAACTCCTAAGTCATAGATTAGAAGAGTTGGGAACATCTTCCGAGGGGATCTACTCCAATCTTTATTTCCCCAAAGATTCCCTCCATCACATCTCCAACAAGTGTTCTTTCAGATTTTTACTTGAATATCCCTAGGGAAGTCAAAAACCTTTACCTCCTAAGCAAGCCCATTCCACTTCTGCACTGTTCCAGTGGTTAGGAAGTTTTGTTTTGTTTTGTTTTCTCTTATATTTAACCTGTCTGGTTTTCTTTTCTTTTTACATGTGACTTGTTTTTAGTGTCTTTTGGATCTATATCTAGGACCATAATAATAATAATGAAATCCAGTGATAACCATTGACACAAAATTCTAAAAATATAAAAATGGAATATTCTGAGAAAATTTCTCTCCCAAATTAAAAGAATTTTGGAGACCTTTCATTAAATCACCTTCTTAGTGTCTGAAGACTTAATTGCTTCAAGAATGCTAGCTAATGTGCCTATCTCACAGGTTATAATCTGACTTTTAGTCTTGTATCTTGGTGGGTCTTTCTAAATAATTCATCACCATTAACTCTAATATTTAAAATTCTTTTTAAGTTCTCTTATAGAGGTCATTTTGGGGTTATTTTGATGTTTATAACTCTTTGAGGTAAGTAGAAGTCAGTTCCAGTATGATTTAGACAAGGAAATTATTTATCTTATTAGTCTGAGGTATATAATCCATCAAAACATCAATTTTTAAAATTTGTTTGCATATAAATAATGGATTGGAAAGGGAATAACTCTCTTGATAAACATATGATTATCCATAAATTGCAATAAAATAGTCAATTACATTAATGTAGACAAGGATTTCTTCTATTGGAATTAATTTTGTCCTAAGATGCCCTCTGTGTTTACATCTCTTCTATTACACCATGATTTCTATAGTATGGTATATCTCATTGAGGATATTCTATAGCAATGAAATCATAGGTCAAGACTAGAGGACTACATGAATAAAACATCAATACCTACAAGCATACATATGATTCTATTCAAAAAGAATTCTCTTTAAGGAGACATTTAAGATAAAAGATAACAAAAGTCAAAATGTAGTGGAATTCATAATGGTTCCTTTGTCTGTTGATTTTTCATATGTATATACCCATCTCATTCTGTGCATGAATATTATGCTGCTTCTTATGATTGCTGACTTGGTGGACCATCTCTGTGTATCTCCTTTGTGAGGCTATAGATAACAGTCAATATTTGGCAGCTTGGGGAAATGGAAAGAACAGGGCACTGAGTGGAAATCAAGGCCTTCTTGTCTGAATTAAAACAGAACTGTATTTGGAATTAGAAAACCTGGGATCATAAGATTGTATAGGAAGAATTGGAAGGGAAACTAGAGATTATCTAATTCAATCTTCTGATTTTACAGATGAGAAAACTGAAGCCCCAAAATATTAAATGACTTCCCCAAGGTTGAAAAGGTAATAAATTGAAGAACCAAGATATAAACTCAGGTCCCATTAATCAAAGTTCAGCCTTCTTTCCACTAAGCCACCTTTCAACACCCTAATTGTTCCTTTGATGACCTTCGGCACCTTACCTTTCCAGTCCTCATTTTTCTCATCCATATTACCTTGAGATTAAATTAAATTTTTAAGGTTTCTTCCAGTCATAATTGTGAGCAGTCACTTACTGGTAGCATGAACTAGACACAACATTTCTGGGCCTTATTTCCATATCTGTAAAATATGGTGCATGCACCATATCCCAGGCACTGTCTAAGCACTGAAGATACAAAGAAAAAAAAAAACCTAGCCCCTCCCTTCAAGTTGTTTGCATTCTAATGGAAGAGACAAGATGTAAAAAAAAAAATGTTTATCCATGGTGTATACAAGTAAAATTAAAACTAATCTCAGAAGCAAGACATAAGCAGTGGAGTGTACAACTTATTGCGGAAAGTATTGTTTGAAACGAATCTTGAAGGAAAACAGAGAATCTAACAGGTAGAAATAAAGATGGGGCAAAACTGATGAAAAGGTCCAGAGTTAAAAGAGATGTTGTATGACATGTGAAGAAGAAGAACAACAACAAAAAGTTAGGGTTATTGTATCACAGAATACATAGACAGGAAAAATATCCACTCATAGCAGAGGGAAAGGGAGGGGAGAGGAGGGAAGGAAGATATCATTTTACTTGAGGATCTTGATCTTTAAATATTCAAAGATTTTCAAAGTATCCTCAAAAAACTTTATCTTTTTCATTATTGATTAATATTAGGTACTAGCTGGTTAGGAGAAAAAGTACCATGTATGTTCAACTGACTGTATACCTCTATCCTGAACACCCATACATTAATTTGCTACCAGAAAAGAAAATAGCAATTTCAATTGAACAATTTTGGCTAAGCACTGTTAAAGAAAACTATTGAAATAAAGGTAATGGAAGGAAATGAGCTGTATATGCATGTGTTCATTTGTTTGTTCATAAGCAGGAAAAAAGTCAAAAGACATTTAGTAATGAATGTTTCTCTATAAGAAATAGTCATTTATTTGCACACTCTCTTTGGATGGTAGGAAATGAAACCTGCTTTTTTCCTTAACTGCTTGCATATATATTTATTCGCTTTCAATTGTTGATACTGCTTTAAAAAAAATCCATAGAATAAAAAAATGCAAGAATATAAAAGGACCTTAGAGGCAGTCTATACTATCATATCGCTATCAGCACACAGTGACTAATGCATTGTAGATTCTTAATAAAAGCTTGTTGATTTATTCTATGACTGAGAAAACTGAGACACAGAGAGGGCAGATAACTTGCCCAGGTCATGCATCCAGTGAGCAGCACAATGGGCTTTCAAGTCTATTCAATTTCTAATCCAGTGGTCTTTACAATACTTCACAGTGCCATCACCATTTTGAGGGCTGGATATCGTATTAATTATAGGAGAATGAAACATTGATCAAAACATTAATATGAAATTTATTAAATATAGTTTCTGGTATACTGAATCACTCATATATAATGTTATAATTATTAACTTGCATGCTCTTATTTACAAAAAAAATGAATCCCCATTTGGCTAGAAGAACTTGAAAAATTTGGAAAACTTGATTTGCTAATTGAATTTCTTTAGCTAAATAAGATGGCCTTCAGAAACTGGTTGAAGCCTCTTTATTTCTTTCAGTTTGATTTTTTAAAATATCTCCTTTCCCCAAAAAGAAAACACAAACACACACAAAAAGCCACACACAGACAGAAAACATATTCATGTAAAGACCTGCTTATCACTGGCAGATGGTTCCTTGCATTTTTTTTTTAAGACTGTCTATAGAATCAGGGATAGAATATTTCCTCTTTATTTCTTAATTTTGTCACCCCACCCGAAATCAAAGAATGAAGAGGAAAAATTCCACCATTGATTCTGTAGATACTATTAAACAAAATGTAAGGAACCATCTGCCAGTGATAAGCAGGTCTTTACATGAATATGTTTAGGGTGAAAAAGAACAGCCTCCACATTTGAGAACAAAACATACCTAAGAGTTGAAATTCCACTTCATGATTTTACTAGGGTCCAGAATATAAAGCTTTTTAGTTATCTGTCTCTAGTGTTTTTAGGAAATCTGTAAATAACACATACACACATATACATATTCATATAAAGCTTTTTCTGACTACGCACACTTCAGTGATTTTGTCCTAGAGATATAACAATAACTGAATTTTGTCTCAATTATGGCAATATGGCAATAAGTAATGAATATTAGACATCTGTTTTAGTTCATGTTTTAACTGGCTCAGTAGTAGGATCAAAATCTCACCAAATTCAATGTAAGTGGACAAAGTCTTCTTTTCCATCGAATTGCTCCCCGTAGAGTTGACTGTCCAACATAGAAAATAACATAGAAAAATGGCCTGTACCTGCAAATGATCTACACAGAGGAGGTGGGAGGGAGTGAAAATCACTAGTAGCAATTTTTATCTTTTCTTTATTCTGTTGCTCAGGTATCTTGCTATTAAAAAAAAAATTTAAATTGCTTCATTTTGGGCGGCTAGGTGACACAGTGAATAGAGCACTGGCCCTGGAGTCAGGAGGAACTGAGTTCAAACTCAGCCTCAGACACTTAACACTTATAGCCCTGTGACCTTGGGCAAGTCACTTAACCTAAATTGCCCTGCCTTCCCCCCTCCAAAAAGCAAAAATAATGATAAAATGCTTCATTTATTTATTTTTGTTTTATATCATAGTCATTGCTAGATACAAGTCCCACCCACACCTCCTAGATTTGAACCCTCCTATTAACAATGTGATGCCTTCTAACAATGGCTGTAACTTTCTGTCCCTAGTGCCCTTGGCTAAAGGTAAAAAGTCACAGGTTCCTAAATCTATAGCCAGAAGGACTTTTATAGGCAATCTAATCCAACACACTTATTTTTTCAAATGAAGAAACTGAGTCCCAGAAAATTTAAGTGACTTCTCAAAGATTTTTTCAGATAGTAAGGTCAGAGGTAACATTTGAATCCAGATAATCTGACACTTTTTTTAGTATATTTAGCATACAGTATATTTAGTATATTTTAGTATATTCCCCACAGTTTTGTTTCAGAATCTATTCTCTTGGACAACTGGTTATTATACTTAATTTTTAGACTATGGATTAGAATGCTGAATATTTATTATTTGAATGTCACTATTTTAGAATCTGAGGTAATTATTCTAAATTTTTTATTGTATTTTTCAATGAGTAAATATAAAGTAAATCAAATAAATATTGTAAAATCTCACCAATTGACTCTAAGTGGGAAGGAACATCTATGGGATTTGGAAGGGTTGCATATGAATTAGAGAGTATTAAAAGAAAATAAAAACTATGCAGCTTCACTCCTTTGGAACAAATACATTAAATGGGATTGCTAACAAAGTATTATCTTACAGAAGTCCTTGGCAAATCACTTTTTTTTTTGGTCTTTTTGGAGGAGACAAGGTGGGGTAATTGGGGTTAAGTGACTTGCCCAAGGTCACACAGCTAGTAAGTGTTAAGTGTCTGAGGTTACATTTGAACTCAGGTCCTTCTGACTCCACAGTAGGTGCTTTATTCACTACGCCACCTAGTTGCTCCACAAATTACTTTAATACTTAGATAAGAATACTACACAATTTGTTTATCAATTGGAAGTAAATGTGTGCTTCTAAGTATTTGACTGGGATAATATATTGATCTTTCAGTAGATTAAACAGTCCCTCTCCTATCTTTTTTATGTGGTTAAATTGCCTAGAAATCTTTAAAATAGAAATAATAAAATTCATTAGACTATAGTATTAGAATAATAGAAATGTAGAATATTTATTACAAATACTGTATTATTATATTAATATATCATATATTGTATATATAAAATAATAAATTACAAATAATAGAATATATATTACATAGATTAGTATATGTGTATGCATTATAAAGTAATATGAACTGTTATGGAAATAATAGAAATCTTTTGATAATTCAGAGGTGAACTTTAAGTCAAGAGGTTTATCTTTACTAAAACTGACTGAATGACAGCTTAAAAATATCTCAGATCTGAACTCTTAATAGTATTGCCCGAGGATTTCCTGGTAGCAGACTTATTTGGCTAGTATGAACCTATGGTTATCTGTAATCAAATTCAAGGGTTATTTAGTCACTTTTTACTTTTTTTCATTGTAAAATACATAAATCTTTAAAAAATTTGATATTAATATACTGGTGTTTAATATGGTATTTTGAAAATACAAGGCATGTTCTGTATCCCTTAGATATGAATGTAGAGAGTCCTGCAAATCCTCAATGGGAATAATTCTGCTGTTGTTGTAGAGGATAATAGATCTAGATTCAGTAGACCTGGCTTAATATCCTGATTCAGATGTCAGAGCAGATATATCAACTCCTTTAAGTTTCTTAGCCTCTCAAAGTGGTAGTTTCTTCTACAAAATGGCTTTACTTACCTCAAAGAATTTTTGAGAAGGAAGTACTTTGCATTAAGGTGCTATATTAAAAAAATGACTGAGTGAAATAGGAACTAATGATTTTTACTATAGTGTGAACAAGGAAAATTTTTAATAAGAGCGACTTACTACTTTAAAGTTCTGTTTTAGTTCATACAACTTAATTGAAATAGTAATTCTTCAATACTTGTTAGGGTATTTGTATTATATTATGATACTCTCTCCTACTCTGCCATCCTTAAATGTATGCACTTAAAAGAAAAAGAAAACTGAATCTTTTAAGATAAATTTTGGCAATAAGCTATACTCAGGTCATATTAAGCTTTTCAAAACTAGAACAATATATAGAAATTTCCTATAAGATGAAATTAATGGAAGTTTTGTTTCCCCAAATAGATCTAAGTAGTCTGATATTTTGGCATCTTTATTATGATGTCCAGATTTTTTTCTTCTTATTCTTCTATTCAGTGCTTCTTAAACTATGGGTCATGACCCCATATGAGATCGTGAAAAATTTGTCAACAGTAAAAGGTTCAACCTTGTCAACACAAGGTTGAAAAATGAATTAAAAGTCAAATGTGTAACAAATCCAAGGTGTATGATTGTCTGAGCTACATCACACAACTTTACTACATCCTTGATTCTGAATACAAAGCATGCACATTTTGCACTGCAAATGCTGTCACACCATGCAAAGCCAATGAATGCTGCTGAAATGTGAAAAGGGGTCACAAGAGAAGCCTTGTTCCAGATGGCCTATGTTCCTCATGCCGTATGTGGTCAAATATTCTTTCTTCAAGTTCATTGACTTTGATTAATGTGGAAATATGTTTTAATATTATTTAATTCCACTTTTCTTCTTCCAGATTTTCATCCAACTTAGTCTAAGTATTACTGATGGTCTAGTGATTAGGATTCAACACTTTCAGGACTATGGCTCAGTGAGTAAGATCTTTTAGGCAACAAAGTGCCCAAGTGAAAAGAGTGATGAGATTTTAGTTCAAATCCTGCTATGATACAAACTACCTATGAAATCCTGGTTAAGTCACTTAACCTCTTTCAGCCTCATCATCTGTAAAATGGGGATATAACACGGATATCACAGGAGTTTTCTGAGAATGAAATAAGATAATGTTTGCAAAGTATTCCTGACACATAGTAGGGACTTAATGAATGCTTGCTTCTTTCCTTCCTTTTCTGTAAGACCAGAACAATTATAACTTGCTCATCTAATTGAAATTTGCAGGTATATTTCTTCATCCAAATGTCCAAAATAGATGGCATTTAACATGTGAGAACAACCACTTTTCATTGGTAGGTTGATCACACAGTGACCATCCATTGGTGGAATAAGGTGATTTTTCCTGAGGTTTGAATTGTAGAAGCAGGAAGCTCTTTTTAAGTAGCGTCATTTAGGAAGAGCTGCCTCTTGTCTATGGCATTGTCCCAGCTCTCTTGGAAATGGCCCAGGGAATGAAAAATTGTCAATGTGTTGCTTAATTACCTGCACCTGTCTACACAAGAACATCTTATATGGTAATTATGGATCTGGTGCAAGCCATCAGACATGGGGCTTTATTGTTCCTCCATTTCCCCTCATCTCCCAATTAATTCCCAAGACTGCCTTTTGGCTTGTGATCACCCCCAATCAAAGCAAAATAAATTGACTTAAATCAAAAAGAGTAGAAATGGTGGGAAAGATAATCCCCCCTAACTTTTGGCAAACATGGGCCTAGATTTGGAGCAACACACATGAAAATGGAAAGAATGAGTGGTAGAACTTAAATGCATTAACTTAAAGATATATCCCTTAAAAGAATTTACAGATTCTAAAAACTTATTCTCTTTTTTTTTTTTAATTCTAACTGTTCATTCGGCTAGGAGTAAGTGGGAGTGAGGAGGAAGTCAAGGTATAACATCCAATCTGAAAGGTCATTCGTATGGTGTATTTTACAATGCAACTAAAGTCATGTTTCTAATTCATGGTAGAGTATGTACCTTGGCCTCTCCTGGGATGTTTTGCAAAGGAGAGGGAAGGATGGATCCAAGTAGGTGTTGAAGCCTCTGCTTCATAGCTTGCTTAAACTGCTCCATCTGCCCCCATAGAGACATCCTGTGTCCCACTGTGTGCAGCTGAGTCTCAAACACTCCTGATTGTATCATGATGGAGGCAAAAGACATTTCCTCTGGTTGTTAATGGAACTCATATCCTGAAACACTCTAAGCAATCTTCACAATCCTCTTTCTTCCTCTCTACCCCTACATTTTCTGGGGCTCTGTGGATAAGGAATAGATTTATTTCCTTCTCTCTCTGCTGAGTGTTTGGGTTCCAGGAACTTTCAGGTCTAACAATATACAAATTTCATGGACTTTGATTATTAGGATGATGGTTCTTTAAAAATCTTATTTATCAGATGGAAATGCCAGATGAGGTATATTCATTCTTATTACCAGAAAAGGTTTATCATGAATCCAGAGAAAGATGCAGACAGATGAATCTGGATATTTAAAAACACATTTGAAAAGGGATAGCATCTGCAAATTAGTTGGTAAAATGGATTTGGAACATCTCCTTTGATCAGGAAGTAGGTGGACCATTAAATATCTGATGCAGGATTCTGGCTCCCACATAAACACATTTTGGGATTTAGATATTCTCTTGTATCAGAAAACACTACTAGAAAAAGGAAGGTGACTGAAAGGACATGGCACAGTACAAAGTATGGCTTGGCAACTCTTCAGTTGTTATAGTACTGATTCTGTAATATGAAAATAAGTGGAAATATTATGTTTCAATACCACAAAATAATGTGGAAAAAACACTTTGCAATTTATATAATTTATTACCTATGAGGCAGATCAATTAACCTTCATGAGTCTCAATTTTCTCATCTTTAAAATGATGAAGGTAGACAAGATGCCTATTGTGGTCCTCCTAATTGTAGATCTAATACCTTCTATTTCTAATTAGGAAATCAGTCTAGTTTCAATCAAATGCAAGAAATGTTTATTAAGCACTTATGTTTATGATATTGTGCTTAGTACCAGGAAAGAAATATAGATAGGGAAAAAAAAAACAGGGTCTCTAACCTCAAAGTACTCATCATTAAAGGGGAAAAGGCAAGGTTGATGAAGGGAATTTTTAAAGGGAAAATGAAAGAGTTCGGTTTTGGACATTTGAGTTGGAGATGTTACTTCTATATCCATGTTGACAGGCTTGACGTGCAGATGGACATGCATACCTGGCAATAAAGGAAGAGGTCATAGATACAGATTTGGGGTTCCTTGTCTTGGAGTTGATAGCTGAAGTCTATTCAAGGGAGAAGATATAGGAGAAAGAGTAAAGGCTGTAGGTAAGGGAGAAAAAAAAAAGCCTTGGGGATCTCCTACATGTATACAGAGCAATCAGAGCAACGGAAGTCATAAAAAGAGATGAAAGATTATTCAAAAAAGAGATCCATGTGAAGTTAGTACCATAAAAGCTAAAGGAGGGGAGAATATGAAGAAGGAAGGTCAGGTCTTTGGTGTCAAATGTCTCAGAGGATTCTAAGAGCCTGAGTACTGAAAAAGGGTATTTGATTTTATCAATAAAGGAGCCATAGAGTGACCATTATATTTTGTATCTGCTCCTATTCCTGGTTTCAATTTCAAGGAACAAGATTTTTAGTTCATTACCTTCCATTTCATTGCCATGCTGCTAACCCAAGGCTTGACTAATACCACCTCCCTCAGCTGTTTCTCCCCTCTGATTGGAGGGCTGAGACTAAAGTACCAAATTCCTGAGTTCACTCTTCTCTGCATCTACTGCTCTGGTTGGTTTCAACTCCACAGAACGAAACACCTCCTTGTGATTCCCTCCCAATCCACTCTTCTGCTTCCTTTCATGTGTTGTCTTCCCCCATTAGACTGTAAGCTCCTTGAAGTCAGGGACTGTCTTTCTTTTTATTTGTTGCATTCCAAGCACTTAGTTCAGTGCTGGGTATATAGTAAATGCTTAATAAATGTGTAATGAATGTATTATTGGACCTCTGAAAGAACAAATTCAGTTCAAGTTGTGGTGGCATAAATCAAATCGCAGGTAGGTGAGGAAGTAAAAGCAGCAAGTTTAGGATAATCTTTCTCTAAGTTGGGTAGTTTAAAAAAAGAGGCATGTTGAGAGTCTTAAAGGGTAGATACAAATGGAAAAGAGTGGAGAGAAGTTATGCAGGGAGGGGTGGGAGAAGGGAGAATGGAGAGAAGAGCAGAAAGGACAAAGAAGAGAGAGGAGGGGAGGAGAGAAAAGGGAGGTAACATCTCAGGTAGGAAGGGTGATCTTGGCAAAAGGAAGATCATATTTTCTCCTTTTCTCAGTAGTTTGTAAGTTCTTAGGGAGCAGGAGTCCAGACACATATAAATGCTCTTAATGGCTAGTACATTTGAGAGGTTCAGCAAATATGTTTTTTTTAATTATGATGATGGTGAGTCATAGAATTGTTGAGCATGAGTGGTCACCATGTGCAACTCCTCCATTTTAGTGATGATATAGTGGCTAAAAACTATTATGATGCAATGTAGGTCACACAGTTAATGACAGAATTTGGGCTTGAATTAGACTTTCTAACTTTAATCCAGTGTCCTTTTAAATAGATGGTGATGATGGTGGTTGTGGTGGTAGTGATGATGATATTAAAAAATTTTTATAAAGTGAATACTAAACATTGTTATGCTACAAGTATATAATAATTTTCATGTGTATATACCATATCATTGCAATTAGTATGGCAATAACTGACACTGTGTAATTCAAAGAGGACAAGATTGTAAGTAAAGGGAATTACTATTGATTCTATTAATAACTCTGCTACTAAATTAGCTGTGCATATTTGGTCAACCTATGTATTTTGGAAGACTTTCCTAATTAGTTGCTTTCTCTTTTATGTGAGATGATCTTTTCCTACCCCCCACCAAACTTCCCCCAAAAGATCCTATTTTAACTCCTGTGGTACAATGTTCAAAAGAGGTTTAAGAATCCCTAGATTTTCTGGAAATATTCAAAAATTGTATTTCTTGTATCATTTTATGATGATTATTTTTATTCCAGTATTATAGACTGTAAGTGTTATATTGTTTGTTTTTTTATCATTGGTAACCTTCTGGATGCCTTTCAAATATTAATCTTCGTCTAATCCCATCATTCACAGGGCTGTAATGATATGGCAGCCAGTTTGTTACATGCCATCTTCTTTTAAAGTAGCAAAAGAAATAAATGCATTATTGAGCTTATGGATGTTAGTCATGACCCACCCAACATTTAATTATCTTTAAAAGATATGGTTTCAAATCACCATATGGAGGAAAGGAGATTTTGGCTATTTAAAGGAATATTTCTGAAGAAATATTACATTACAAATGCAAACAGATCGAGAAAGCAGAGGTTGCTCAGTATATACGGATAATATTAGATTATATCTCAGCATTCAGAGTAATAAGATTCAAGTTTCTTGGAAGAGAATGAAAGATTATACACCATTTTATTTGTTTATTATTTTAAAAAAATATTGATGATTTATATGCCACTTTCAAGTTTGGAGGAATGGAAATAATTTCAAAATATGGAAGACTGTGGGATATTGAAACTTTGACATGAAAACAGTCTAAAGGCAGACTTTTACCCTACAGGATAAAATATAAAAGTTTGCAACCAGAAATTGAGAAAAAAATTAATATTTACCTTAATTGTGTTGGACTGGCTGTAGTGATGGTAACCCTTTTTCTTTTAATTTTTATTTCAGTCACGGATTGTGTCAGGAGATTATCAACTAGAGGCTGGATGACCCCTTTTTTTGTTTTATTTCATTCATTTTTGTAAAAGGGAAGTTGTTCAGTATTTGTCGACTTCTTGGGTTCCTTCTAATTTTTAAATGCTGCAATTATGTAAAGACCATTAAGAACACTTATTAGATCAAAAGACGATAGCTCACTGGCACATGAGTGAATAAGTGTCCCTAAGAATGTCAAGTTAATATTTCAGGTAGAGATCTTGTTAAAGTACAAAATCCAAAAGCAATCTAGTCACAATAGAAGTAAATGAATGCCATTTCTCAACCTTGAAGTATTCTAGCCCACAAGCATTAAACAGATATAATAGTTTTACAATAGAAGCTTGGATTCTGGGGATTATAGTGGAGTGATTAGGGGAAGGAATAGATTCCTCAATGGTACAGAAGGGAAACCTTTGAATTATTCATCAATAAAATGAAAGTCCAGGTTTAACCTGAAAAAGAGAGTGATGAAGGGAGAAAAAAAACTGCCTGTGCATATCTACTATTAGATACAATATAGTTTAACAACAATAAAACATTAGATAGGCTGAGACATTCCTAGAAGAGTCCAAAGGAGGAACAAGCAATATGGTCTGTCACTTATGATATTTGTATAGAAATACACAAAGTATGATAAATATACTTACATGAACTTGATCAACTAGATATACCAAAGTAATGAGGCAATTCTGACTTACAGGTATCACTGACACTTATTGTGAAGTGGAATATGACTCTGAATGAGTATGCATAATTCAAAAGAATCCAAATAAATAACTAGAACTGGAAAAAAGAATCATGGAGAAAATGATGTAGGTGCAGATTAATGAAAGTGGAAACAGAAGTGAAATGATATTGATTTAGAAAAAAAAAAAACAGATGAGTTTGGTAACCAGACCATACACTTGGCAAAGAGGTATGTTAGAGTGATGATAGGGAATTTCAATTATCTGAATGTCTGCAGGAATTCTCTCTCTGACAAAATGTGTGAATTGATAATAAAAAATGGATAAAGTTATAAAGATAACTGTTTTTAGCACCTGATTCTCACCAATGAGGAGGAGCTGGTTGCTCAAATACAAATGATGCTGACCTTGGGGGAAAGAGGGGAATTGAAAGCCAGGCAAACTAAGAGTAAGATAGCCAAACACCCTATATTTCTGAATAATAGTTGCACAATGATTCCATAAAAAGATATAATATCATGTGTTTACTTTTTATAGGGGGAGTCCTCTTAGTAAGAAGAGAAGACTCTAAGAAAGAAATCCTAAAGCCACAAAGAGAAATCATTCTGATGAGCCGCAAATTTAATTCAATTCAACAAGTATTTATTAAGCACCTATAATGTTGTGGGAATTGTGTGCCATGCATTGAAAGAGCAATCACAAGGGGTGAGGTAAAAGGAACTTGGCTGCTAAAGAGGTTGCATAAGAAAAGTATCAACCAGTTTAGCATTTAAAAAAGACATATACAGAAGAAAAAGCAGGTAATAAAATCATTTAATCATAGTTTCATGAATACCCAAACTTGGCATGAGCTGAAACTGGTGAGAAATCCTAAGGACAACAAATTGAATTTTGTTTATTACTTGGACGAGAGAGCAGAGTGTCAGTGTAAGTAGAACACAACTTGTGGTTGGAAAGAATGATGATAATGAGTAACATGGAGAGAGAAGAACTAATCAACTCTTATTTTGCTTTTATTTTTTTTCTGTTAAGGAGAAAATTGATTAAAACAAAAAGGATTGGGCAGAAAAGCCTAATGGGAAGTGACATAAGATAAATATGGAGATCACAAAAGAGTTGGAACCACCCTTGATAAGTACAAATCCTCTATATCAGAATAACTATACCCTGGGAAACTGAAAGAGGCAGATTTAGGTTCAATGAAAAGGAAGGACTTTCTACCTATTATTGGTGTTCTTTAGTCATTTTCAGTCATGTTCTACTTTTCATGACCCCTTTTGGGGTTTTCTTGGTGATAATACTGGAATGTTTTGGCAGTTCCTTCTCTAGCTCTTTTTCCCAGAGAGGAAACAGAAGAAAAAAGGGTTAAATGACTTGCCCAGGGTCACACATTAAGTGTTTGAGGCAGTATTTTAATTCAGATATCCTTTACTGAAGGCTCAGAGTTCTATTCACTGTGCCACCAACAATCTGCATGATGTGATGGATTGAACTCTACCTATTGTATGTCTCTATCAATGCAACAGAAGGCCTCTGGAACTGTTGGATTCTCTCTTCCCCCAAAGGGGAAAAAAAAAGAAATTTCCATATGAATGTAGAATATTCTCATTTTCAACATATTGTCACTTTTACTTTACCTTATTGAGATATACATTATTACCTTATCTTCAACATATTATCTATGTTGGCAAATATTATCTAAACCAAGAATGTTTACTCTCTCAAATATTGATATTATTAAAGTTGGAAAATAGATTGAGAAGACCATTTGTAAACAATTATGTTTTGATTCTTGTGCCCTGTGTTAGAAGAGATTCAGAGAAAACTCCTCACTCACACCTCCTTTCTTAGTCGATTATATCTTACCTGATACTGTTGAGAGATTTGCTAGTTATTGATTGAGATATGAATGCAGGAGTGAGAAAGTATGAATAGTGAGAATCATTAGTTGTACCTCTAGAGTATGTAAGTGTTTATGGAAAGGAAAAGTCTCTGGGAGCAGAAACCTAGAGTCACTATGCCTTTGTGGCTGTAAGAGAAGCTCCTTGGGGCTGATTCTAGAGTGTATAGAAAATGGATTCTAGGACTATCAGTGTAAGAGATTTAGAGAACCTGGGTTCTTGTGACAGTATCTAAGGAAGTAATTCTAAAAGCTAATATATGATGCATATAAGTTAACATTTCTGAACTTAGTAGAAGAAGAGAACATTTGGGGACAAATGAGTAAATCCAAAACCAGCAAAAAGTGTTGGCTGCCGGATTATGAAAGTATCTGGTTTGGTGACAGTTAGTTATAACTAAAACGCTAGCATGCAAAGGGCTGCCTGGATGAAAATCATTATCAACATCGGCTCATTCATTTTTATTAGACATTGTGGTAAATGTGAGACATTTAAATATTATGAATTTCATTTAGAGTGCATAGGACTATTGGGTATATTAAATATAAGTAACTATTATAGCTGAGAATTGAGTATTCGTTGATGAAAATAATTGTTATAACAAATCATATTTATATTGTGCTTTATGGTAACAAAGGGCTTTACATATTTAGTATCATTTGTTACTCAAAACAACCCTGTTTTGTAGAGGAAGTATTATCTCCATTTTGCTGATGAGGAAGCACTCTGAGAAGCTATGATTTCTCTTTGGTCAGAGCAAGTAAATTGTAGATTCAGGATTTGAACCCCTGTTCTGACACTAGAAAGTTATTATACAAAACCACCTGATACATAGCAATAAATAATCAGATGTCAAAGATATACCTCAGAAAATATCTGCATTTGAGGCAAAATAAACAAACAAAAAAAACCAAGTCAGTTGTGTATTATCTAATGTTAGTATTACAGACCTGGGAGATACCTCAGAGGGCAATATCCTTGTAACCCATATCCCAGAACACCAATCTCTGGCCTTACATAGACTTACTTCAATCAGGCTAGCAACCACCCCTTTCCCTATTAAAATTCTTTAACTCATTTTTCCTTCCCTCCTCAAATCCCTCTGTTTTGGGGTGGTAAAAGGGTCTCAGCTCCCAATTAAGATATCAAATACAAAACAATATTTCACTTCATTGAAAACTCCAAAATAAATGATATACTCACTGGAAACAGTATGTCCATTTCCTTTCCCTCTGTAGTGAGTTCTGCCTTCCCTCTAGGGACCTATACAGTCTTCCTTTCAATAAAGAGATTAAGTTTGCTAGAAGAGTTACTCTCTTTCTTATATAATATGTATGATCCAAATAACTTGTATTTGTGAAGAGCAAAGTCCAGAGATTTACTCCTTTATATGTTGATTCATTCTTTCGCTGTTCCTCCAGCTCCAAGACCATGGAGTTCTTGCCAAGAAGTATATGTGGCCAAGGGATTCTCACCATCTTTCTAGAAATTTGGGTTTCCAAACTGTTCTGGAAATTGACAGTGTTGAGAAAATCACTCCTCTAACCAGCTGACAGGGAATGTGACCTCATCCTTTCTTAATGTGACAAAATTGATGGCCTTTGTTATTGTCTTTCAGTACTGTTAATGTTTCCTGGGAATAGACTGTGTGCATGTATAGCTCCCTCCCTCTCCCACCAAAGAACTAGCATGGTCTTAGTTCTAGTATGCTTTTCTTTCATGTGCTTAAATCTATCAAGATCTCTCCCCAAGGTCAATTGTCTGACTGATACCTTTTCATGAACTCATCACAAAGGAGTGTTCCTCTATTCCACAGAAACTTGAAACAATCAGTTCATTGCCCCATCTCTATGGTTCAAATTTAACCTCAATGAAGTATGAATAGATTAAGCAAGATCTTAGGACCAAGAAATTTCTTCAGATCATCTGGCAGTGGTGTCAATAAGTGTTTCCACAGGCTTCATAGAGACATACAATCAAAGCCTCGAGTCCTGGTTCATTCCTTTAAGTTCATCAAGTTGATTGGATACCCAGATCAATTGTACATTCATTTTATATATGATGGGAATTAGGCTTAGGAAAATATAATGACTTACCTAAGGTTATACAGTGATGCATTGGTAGAGCTCAGATTGAAAAACTGTATGTCCTTATGGTCATCCAGGAAGTTTTCCATAGCTATACCCTGCAAATCTTTATTATTATTATTATTATTATTATTATTATTGCTTTTTGGAGGACAATTGGGGTTAAGTGACTTGCCCAAAGTCATACAAGCTAGTAAGTCTGTCAAGTGTCTGATGCCAGATTTGAACTCAGGTCCTCCTGACTCCAGGGCCAGTGCTCTAGTCACTGTGTCACCTAGCCACCCCACTATAGCCTGTAAATCTTAAATATATTCAGAGATAATTTATTTTAGTCCCCTCATTTGCTAAACAAGGTTCCAAAAGTGAAATGACTTGTTCTAAGTTTATGTGATCAGTAAGTAGAAGTATTAAGACTTTAACTGAAGCTCTTCAGGCTCTCAGTCCAGTGTTGTTTCCCTTATGACAAGATTTTTGCCTTCTGTTGTCTTGTTGCTTGTGGTTCTCAGAATTGTATCTGCTTATATCTATAGATTCTTCTTATTTTTTTTCTTCTTCAATTCACTTAGTATGGTTATAGCACTAGACTATGCTTCTTGAATGACAGACAACCTTACTATGGACAGAGAAGTTCATCACCACCATATTGGCCTTTAGATAGTGAATCCTTTGGCCATTATTACCCTTCATTTCAATTCAATTAGGCCTCTACTATGTGCCAGTCACTGTGCTAAGTACTGGGATAAAAAATGAGGCAAAAGAGAGTCCCTGACCTCAAGGAGCTTACAATTTAATGGTCAGGAATAAGTACAGAATGGACTCCAGAGCTCTTCTTAGTGATGGTGGCAGAATGGACTTTTCAAAAGCAGAGTTTTAAATGAGGAAAATAATATTTTTTTAGACTTTCTACACTTTCACTGCCCAAAGACAAATTGATTCAGATATCTTTAGAAGCATTACATCTGTCTGGCTTTCAAGTTCATGGTTATCACTTGAAAGCAGAAGTAAGAGAAGCTTACTAATCTGTGGAAGCTTTAAAGAACTTGATCTTATATTATGTAGATCTAATGATCTTTGCAAGAGATTTTACCTTGCCATTGAACAGTTCCATAGACTGGAGAAAAACGGCATCATAAAACACATTATACAATGAATCATTTCCTCCTGTAAATAGAATAATGCCCTCTCTATGCAGAGTACATACCTTCAACTATACCATGGAATGACTGTTCTCTTTTGTCCTTCAGTATTACCCCAGTGTGATTGAAGAAAAGGCTATGCTAATCACTTTTATATAATTACCAAATCCGTTCTAGAAACAAACCCAAATCATTCAGTAATCAGCAACGATACAATGCAATCACGATACAATAGAATGATCATCCGATATGGAGTCAGGAGAGTTCTGGGACCAGAGCTTTTCTGACACTCATTAGCTCCATGTGAGTATGGCCTAGTCATTTAACATTTCTATTCTTTTTTCTCATTTCTAAAATGGAGTTAATAATATCTGTAGTACCTACATTAGAAAGTTATTTAGAGGATCAAATGAGATAATGTATGCAAAATGGTTTGCAAATTTTTAAGTACTATATAAATGACATTTATTATTTCAGAAAGATAGCCTGGAGAGGAGGTCCAGGATATATAGATGATAAAAATAGACTTTTGGGGGCCTAACAGTATGAATCGTGAATCGCTCTCACCCTAGAATACAGCACTATGATTGTTAGCAATAGTTGCTGCTTTAAAAAGGACAAATCAAAACAAAGTCACTTAGTTATATTCATTCAATTAAATATTAATGTTGAAATTAATATTAATACATTCAATTATGCATGAAAACAAATGCAGGGCTAGAACCTTTAAAGTGCAGTTAATCTTTAAGGCAACTGTTAGTGAAAATTTAAATTATTTAGAATTATGTACAATTGTGCTATGTTTTCAAATGCTCTTAACTAAAACTTTGATTAAAAAAGGAATGTTGCAGATGAATACAGAATTCTTTTTAAAATAGCATTTCCTATGCTGCTACTGAAGAAAAAAATGCCCTCTATGTCAAGTTTATGGAGAAAAAATAACTTCACCATGTTTTTGACAATCTTTGGGGTCACAACTATTTCAGTACTCTATGGAAGGCAGTGAAAATATCCTGAGTATATTTTCTGGTGGGAGGAGGTACTCTTCAACATTTTCCATCTTCACTGAAATCTCCTGTAATATCACTTTTGCTCTGGTCTCACTTTCTTTCCTTTTTAATCTTTATGTTTAGTTAACCAGTTCAATTTTACACTATCCTCTAACTCTTGAATGCCTTTCCTAAAGTCCTATGTTCTTCATCTCTATGTCCTTGAATTATTCCCACAAATTGCCTTCTCTATTCCTGCTTTTGTACTTCTGAGCCAAGATAAAGTAGCTCATACAACCATGCTGCTTTGTGTTATCAGATCACAACCAGGCCCTCATTATTGCACACTGATCCTTTTATTCTCTACCACCTTCCCGACAGTGATTGTTCCAAACCTTCTCTTCTCGAACTATCTATACCATTTCATTTACTCACCCTCTTAGAAGAGAACCTCACCTTATTTTTCACTGAAAAACTGAGGACATCTGTTCCAGGCTCCCATTCTTACTTCACCTTAACAGCAACATCTTTTATCATCTTCTCCTTTCCTTTATTCTGAGAAGAAGTGATCCTTCTCTTTTCCAGTGCTACCCCTTCTCCATCTTTAATCACCAGTATCTCTTTTTCAGCCTTCAACTTCTCCGGTCTCTTTGGTCCTATATCTACTGTTTACAATTATTCTTAGATTCTCCCATCATTAAAACAAAGAAAAACTTCCCTTGACCTTATCATTTCCTAGAGCTATTGCCTATTTCTCTTTTTTTCCACCAAATTCATTTAAAAAATGTTGTATCGTATATATATATTTACTTACATTCCCTTCACTCATTTGTCCATTCCTTTTAGTATTGCTTTCTTCCCCAGTCCCTGATAAGGACTATTCTCTCAAAAGGTCATTAATGACTCTTTATTTGCTAAGTTCAATAAACTTGCCTCCGTTTTCATTTTTATTGACCTCTCTGCAGTATTTGATACTGTTGATCATCCTCTACTCTTCAATATTTTCTCTCCCCTTTCTTTTGCTTCCTTCCTTCATTTCTTTTTCTCTTCCTCCCTCACTATTTTCTTTCCTTGATACTTCTAGAGCTCTTTTTTGTTCATGATCCATAGCCCATTTATTTTGCAAAAGTATACTCTGCTCTATCATTTTATTTTTCTTAACACTCTGTCTAGTTTATCTCATCACCTCATGTGGATTCTGCTATCATTTCAATGCAAATTTCTTTCAAATTTACATGTCCAGGACTCATTTATTTCCAGAGTTCCAATCATACATCTTTGACTTCCTTCTAGACATTTCAAATTGTACATCTCAAAGCATCTCAAACTAAGAATTTCAAAACAGAACTCATTATCTTTTAACCCCAAACCTACACCTTCTGAAATTTCCTATTGCTATGGAAGCACTAACAGTTTTTTATTACCCTGTTTCTCAACTTAGGAGCCATCCTTGAGTCTTATTTTTCAATTTCCTTTCATCTAATATGTGGCCAAGTTTTAGAAAGGCTAGATCTTCAACATCTCTCACATATATCCTCCATTCTCAATCTATGTGACCATGACCTGAGTTTAAACTCTCATCTTCTCTTGTCTGGTTTATTTTTATAGTCTTCTAATTGGTCTCCTTGAACCATATATCTCCAGACTTCAATTGATATTCTGTCCAGCTGCCAATGCATTATATCAAAAGCATGAATCTGATCATGGTATGTCCTTCATCAATAAACTCCAATAGTTTGCTACTCTCATGTGAAATATAAATTATTCTGCTTTATTTTAGTCTTTACCAAGAAATTTGGCCTCAACCTACTTTTCTAGTCTTATTATATATTACTCCCCACCCACACACTATTTATATTATTCCTTGCTATTTGTAATATATCATCTGTCTCTATGCCTGTCCACAGAGTCTATTCTTCATATCTGCCTGCCTTTCAGAATCTAGAATTTACTTCAAAGTATCAAGTGCCACCTTCTGTGAGAGGTCTTTTCTGATCCTGTCAGCTGCTGATGAATCTCCTGTTATCTTGATATACATGCATATATACTTATGTACACACACACACACACACACACACAAACACACACAAACACACTATATTCTATATCACCCCAGCTAACATCTTTACATGTCTCTTTAAATTGAATGTTAACTCCTCCAGGGCAGGGGCTATTTAATTTTTCTCTGTAACCATAGTGCCTAGCACAGTGCCTTATATATAGTAGGCTCTTAATAAATGCTTGTCCATTTACTAATTTTTCCAAGGGAAGAAAAAAATATTTTTGTGCTTTGGAATTTAAATATAATAAAGGCAGAAGTCTTTTATCTCTTCATATAAATATATAATGGAAATTTCCCATTTTGAAAAAGAAGGAAAGAAAGAAAGGAAAAGAAAGAAAGGAGGTAAGAAGGAAAAAAGAAAGGAAGGAAGAAAGAAAAAAGGAAGGAAGGAAGAAAAGAAAAAAGGAAAGGAAGAAAGGAAAAGAAAGAAAGAAAGAAAGAAAGAAGAACAAAAACATTCATTTTTTATTATATTCCAGGTCTGCATTAAATTCTGAGGCTACAGAAACAAACAAACAAGGCAGTTCTTGCCCCTCAAGGGGCAAGATTATATTCCAATGAAAGAAGACAACATATTAAAGGAAGCTAGAAGGAAAAGCTATAGCTGGCCTAATATGAATATGGCCAAGAAGTGGCTGGAGGTATGATTTCTGGCAAGATGTGGCAAAAGGATCACCTCTAAAACTTGGGAGAAATCAGGATCTAACTATCTAGTAGTGTGAAGATGGTCAGAGAATGAGACATGGCAAGGAGTCTGTATAACTAGTATGTGATATCATTTAAAGTAAATAAAAATGAAAGAAAAGAGAAAATTAAATAATTTATTTTCTTCTTATTCAAGTTCAATCTCTGTGAATGCTGAGAAGTTGCATCTTTAAATGTATACAAAATAAATGCTCCTGAGAAGTCAGAAATCCATGGGCATTATAATGTATAAGTGTAGGGATTGGGGATATATCATGATAAGGATTTTATTGCTTTCTTTTCTATTTCCCTCTCTCAGTTTGACTTAGGAGAAATATTTGACCTTTTAGCATGATTAAAAAATCAAGGAAAAACATAGAGGCAGCATAACACTTTAGCACAGTTGTTGCCAATCAAGACCCTCCAAGTCTTTGCATTTAATGTTTCAAATGTAATTTGGAGGACTGACCTGTCCCTCAAATGGGTTTCTCTTAGTTAGAGCCAACCTAGCTCATGTGCCCAGAATATAGACATGTTCTTCTATGGTGAGCCAAGGGAATGAATTGCTGATGGATGATCTGACCTGCTTAGAATAGTGGTAATCATTTGCTTCTTAAACTACCTCCCAATGCTTTGGCAAACACAAAACCTTTGCTGGTGCCAAATCTGTAATTACTTTACTAAACAGTGATGACATGTGTGCCTGTTTTGCAAGATCCCACTCTGATGCCTCTGCTGTTGGCTAAAAACCACTCAGTATTTGAGATAATAACCTCATTCCTGCATCTGTCTCTCTGTAGGATGGGATTTGGGGGAGGGTTCTTTGAAAGCAAAAAGTATAATTTAAAATGGAGTTTTGTTGTTATTGTTTTGTTTGGAATAGTTCCTACTTCCTTAACAGCAATTTTTAAAGAAAAGGGCTTGTGTTTTGCGCTCATTTCAGAGAATAGAGAGAATGATCTATAAGTTCAATTTAATTGGATACTTGGGTGACTTGGAGTGTTAGCATTCTTGTGACCAAATGGTGTGCTGCCATGAGAACACGTGGTGATCTCAGAGCCAAATTCTCCCTACTGCTTCTCATCACTTCTTGCCTAGTAGTAAGTTAGGTGTATTTCTAGGCCCATTTGGGTATCATTTAGAGAAGTGCTAATGAACAGTATTGGGTTAATGGGGCACTGATACACTGACTAAATTGTACCTGCGTGTCTCCAAAGGATGAATGTGTCTCCCTGAATGGAAAAGTTATGATCCAGGCAGCAGCAATAAAGGAGTCAACCAAGAGAAGTCTTAAATGAATGACTCTTTCATCATTAAGAGATGAAAGGCCAGAAAGACGTAAATAATATTCAAAGAAATGTTAACGGTTCTCCTTTTCTGAAAAGGTTGCCTTTTAAAAGATGTTGTATAAGTTGTTTCTGCAAAAATGAACTTGATTAGCACCTCCCTATAGGAATATTGATTTTTTTTAAGTAACCGTTTCCCAGAATTACGATTTATTTATATTGCACTATGAAGTTTACGAAGGAGTTGATGTACATCATCTTTTCCGAGCATTCTGTGAGATAGGTGCGCTTACTATTCTGATTTTATTTATAAAGAAACTGAGGCACATGAAGGTTAAGTGAATTAACCAGGCTCACCAATCTAGCAAATGCTAGAAAGAGGATTTGAACGCGTGTCTTCTGGGTTGCAAGTTTAGCCCTGTGTACCCGCTTCTGAGCTGCCTCTCAGAAGTCTACCTAGTTCATTGTGAAATGCAACAGCACTGAGTCTTAGATTTGGAACCTGGACAGCCATATTTTCTGAGCCTTAAGCCCAATAGAACCCTGAATGCTGTAAGGTGGGTCAAGCGAAGAGTGAAAATAGGTATTGTCCATAAACAAAGAGAGTAAGTAAGAGATGAACAGGAGAAAGGATGTGTATGAGGGTAGAGAAGAGCATTAGCGAGTTTCCATGATTTCAACAGCAGTGGCTAAGTAGTTTTCAGGTTTTCTTGTTATATTATTACTTGCTAAGTTCAACATTATGACTAGTTGCTACATACAATGAGACACCTGGGTTGGAGACAAAAGTGTCAGGAGGAAGCAAAGAAAACTTGAGAGGTGTTTGCCAAAGCTAACATTCTATCTACTTTACATTTTTTGTCTATAGAGCAAAATAGAATATGTAGCCTCTCTGTCTTACATATACTTCAAGGAGTAAAATTTCCCATGTAGAAAAAGGGTCCTATAAAAAGTTGCTTTAATCAATAAATTCATACGATATCATGGTCCTTAATGTCAAAGTTTTTAGATCATCTACCTTTCTGTCATCTTTTAAACATGTTCAAAAGCAGTGATTTCATGAGCAAATATTGTGTAACAGACAAGTAAAAAAGTCAGTCACTGTGTATTTATTAAGTGTTTAATATGTGCCCATCATTAAAGTAGAGAAAAAAGAAAATATTTCTGCTTTTAAGAAGCTTACATAACATTCAAGCAACTATGTACAATAGATCACACACACATATGCATATATAAAGTGGAATGGGAAAGCTAGGTATTATAGTGAGTAGAGAGCTCTGCCTGGAATCAGGAAAGCCTGAGTCCAAATCCAGACTGAGACGCTTATTAGTTGTGTGAACCTAAGCAAGTCATTTGACCCCATTTGACTCAGTTTCCTCATCTGTAAAATGAACTGAATAAAGCATGACAAACCACTCCAAACCACTCCAGTACCTTTTCCAAGAAGACTCAAATAGGGTCAGGAAGAGTCATACATAACAGAAACAACTGGTAACAACAACAGTATAAAGTGGAAAATGTTATTTGTCTTTCAGTTTTGAAGAGGACCATAACATGAGGAAGATTATGCTGTGACATGCACAGGAATTGGGTTTAAGTGAGGGAGGGTTCTGCAGTCACCAGGCTCCCTTTCTCCTCCAGAGTCATTTGGTTCCAGAGATCAAGAAGACTGGAGGTGACCCCAAAGTTGAAAATAATCTTAAAGGGAAGGCACTAGCAGTGGGAGAAAGACCTCCTATAGATAATGGGATTTAAGCAGAGTTTTAAAGAAGCTAGGGAAGCCAGGAGGCAGAGGTGAAGAGACAGAACATTCTAGAAATGGACATAGCCAATGAAAAAGCATGGAGTATTGTGTTAGTAGGAACACCAAGATTCTAATTAATGTGCTTTGTAGTGCATATGGTGGAACAGATGCAGGCTAAGATGTTGTTTCTTTTCCAGTAGAACTTCATGTTTACTCCTAACCTACGGTAATTTTTGTTTATGGAAGAAAGATTCTGAAGAAGGAGGCTCCATTAAGGTTCAGTAAAAGTGAATTTTTTCCTTAAACATCTCAATAACTTGTTTGACTTTAATGATGATAATTGTTACCAGGTAGTGATAGGATGAACATTCTTGTCTCATTTTTAAACTAATAAGATTGCCATTCTTAATGAGGTAATATACCACATACTATACTGGGAATGGGGTAGATTTGGAAGCAGGAAAACTGGCTCTTCTACTTACTGTGAACAAATCATTTCACTTTGGGGGGACTTCAATTCCTTTACCTGCAAAATGAGAGGGTTGAACTAATTGGCCTCCAAGGTTCCTTCCAGTTCTAAATCTATGGCCTCTGACTCCATGTCTGCTGTAGCTTTATTGTCACTTTTAAATTGGGGTTTGTAAGCCCTCCAGGGCCAGTTTCATTCCCATGTGCTATGCCTAAACTTGATGTAGCTGTTATCAAGTAAACACTGGTACATGACTATGGCTATATGTCCCAAGTAACGAGGCTTCCCCCAGGAGTGAAAATGGAGAATTACATAATAGGCCAAACCTTAGCCAATCAATCTGTTTTGTTTTATGGTCAAAGTCTGAGATTTCATCAGTATAGGGAATTTACTGTGGAGTAGCCTTAAAAAACTTCTGCCAAAGACTAAAGAAATGGCACTGATAGGATTATAGGAGGGACCAGAACTGCTGCTGAGTATCAACTGGTCAAAGGACAGTGCTTATTCATCAGTTTACAAATGAAAAATATTTCCAAAAAAGCTTTTCCTGTAATTTGCTGCTGCTTTTTCTCACATTCTCAACATCTAGCAGTTTCTCACACATACTGGGTATTTAACAAATACTTGTTGACTTGAATTCTTCAATGAGGGAAACTAGTAGTTATTAAGAACCTATTATGTACTGTTCTAAACACTTTATAAACTTTAATTCATTTGTCTCATAACAACCCTGCTCAATCAGTACTCTTATTATCCCTATTTTACAGTTGAAGAAACTGAGGCAGCAAGGGTTGAATAACTTGACCAGCATCACATAGCTAGTATCAGAGGCTGTATTTGAAGCTGCTTCTAACTGAACTCTCTTTTTTTCTGGCTTTTTGGAGAGAGGATGGCAGGGCAATTGGGATTAAGTGACTTGCCTAAGGTTACACAGCTAGTAAGAGTTAAGTGTCTGAGGCCAGATTTGAACTCAGGTCCTCCTGACTCCAGGGCCAGTGCTCTATTTACTCTGCCACCAGCCACCCTAGAACTCTTTCTTTTAAACAATAACAATGAAAGCAATGGATAGAATGGTTAAGTCAGCCAATGTATGCAAATTCTAACCATAGGAAGTCTTCCTATTGGGAAGCGTGAAATGTTTCACAATATGTTGTTCAGGAATAAGATTTGTTATTTAAATCACTCAGTTTACCTTCTTTTTGTGTTCTTTGACGTCATATATTGTAGTTCAGTCAGTCAATAAGCATTACTATTACTGCAAGCATCAAACAAATGACTGCTATGTGCTAGGCCCTATGCTAATATCTGGAATACAAATATTAGCAAAAAGAACGATAGTACCTCAGGGATCTCACACTCTAACAGAGGGAAACAACATCTAAAAGGAAGCTGACTTTTAAAAGAAGAGAGAGGGAGGTACCCAGAATGGGAACATGATGGAAAAGTCCAAAGGGGTGAAGACAGGTGAGAAAAGAATATTGTTCTGGTTCTGCTTGCTTCCCTCCCAATCAGATCACACATCTTCTGGTGATACTCTAAACTCCTCACAGTTGTTATTTTACTATGCGGCAATTAGCCATTACATTCATATACCAGAGCTGGTTCAGTCATTCTCCAATTGACATGCAGGCCAAGACTTGACTGCCTCAAAATTGTTGTTAGGAACGTTTTTATGCTTAGGGAATCTTTCTTTCCATAATTGTAACATTGAGATTGAAAACTAGAAAGGGATGTAGGAACTGTCTAGTCCAAGACGCTTCATTTCATATATAGAAGTCTTCTTAGGAAATTTGCCCCTCCCTTTTGTTGTGTGAAATCATGGCACTGGGGGCTTAGTGGAGAAGCAAGAGAAGAAGTGATGTGATAATAAGGAAGTGTTACAATTTAGGAGCAAAGAAGTGTAGCTGTGAAGGCTGGAGTCATGCTTGAGAGTCAATGGTAAGGGAAAGAGTCTCTTTGCCAGGGACAGTGACTGGGTTGACTTTTTCAGTTCCACAAGTGATAAGCTGGCTAGTATGAAGGCGTCAGAGATCTCTTCCAGTGACAAGACAGTCAAGATTGAGAACACCACCTAGTGTGGGAGTAGCTGTCTTCTCATGACTCTCCTTGACTCCATATCCCAACTCCCCTAAACTGCTATGCTATGAATCTTGGTCTGAAGTTGCTCCAGTGTTCTGATGTCTTAATCTAATACCTGGGCCTTTTGAAATGCAAATCAAACACTGTAAGAGATTTGTGTTGTTTATAAGCAACACAACTCTTGTTTCCCCAAAAGTTCTAGTACTGTGTATTCCCTAAATTCCAGAATCTAGATTACTGTTACATACAGTTGTTGATATCCAATTTTCTCTCAGCTTACTTCCTTTTAGCTCTTAGAAACCATGCTTATTATACAGCATATTATTAACATATTGTTCACTGGTTTTATTTTTGGTCCTATTTTAAATTAATGTTCCATATAGTATTGTCTACTCTATAGTGTTGACTCCATTATCTTAAGGCCAGATGATTAGAGCTCACAGAATTATGGCAGATTCAAAGAGTTGAGATCTGGCCAGTAGTGTGGAAACTTAAGGATTATTTTGTTTGGGTAATTCCACAAATTCAACAACCCTTGATATCAAGTCAAACATGGATAAAATGAGAGCCATAGAATACTTCTTCAAAACTGCTATCTAATGAAGTAGAGCATGAACCTCTCATGATAGTGTAGGGCCTCTCTACACTCTAGTCCTTTCTTCTGGTCAGTAGGAGGTGAATGGTTTGTGAAATAAAATGAGTACGCTAAATTACAGGGAACTGAATTTACTTCTCTAAGTAAGGTCACAAAATTTGTAAGTGCTTGGAATTCAAATTTAGTCCCTCTGACACAATTCAATGTTCTTTCCAATGAACCAAACTTTGTTCTTACCATTCATTGTCCTTCTTGGGATATATGCCAAAAAGTGGGATCAATGCGGGGGGAAGGTTATATTCTTCTAACCTTATCTAGCATAACTTTTGTTTCTAAAATGAAAATAATGGCATATTGTCCTGAGTCCATGATAAGATTGAGCCTTCATGGTTTTTCTCTTTTTTTCTAGTTTGCCTTCTTTTGTCATGTTTGCTAATCATAGAAAATAATAGCACAGGGTTCAGTGAGCCTATATTTGATGGGTTTTGGAAGAAGGTAATGAATTAGAAGGAAGCATAGCTTAAATCAGGTGACTAACCCCAGAACAGAGTCTCACCAGATAATTCCTCCTCCAGTGGTTTTTTGAAAATAAACATTGAATGTCCTTTGATTACAGGGGCACTTCTCCATTAGGAACCCTGCTTTGTTATATTCAAGTTCATATGTATATATGTATATGTGTGTGTA
>CM053587.1:221669318-221689129 GCA_028646515.1 Pseudochirops corinnae | reverse complement strand
ATACACACACACACACACATATATTCCCTTCAACTATTTTCATACTGAGAAAAGTCTCAAGAGTTACAAAGATCATTTTTCCATGTAGGAATGTAAATAGTTCAACTTTAATAAGATCCTTATGATTTCTTTTTCCTGTTTACCTTCTCATGCTTCTCTTGCTTCTTATACTTGAAAGTCAAACTTCCTGTTCATCTCTAGTTTTTTCATCAAGAATATTTGAAAGTCCTCTATTTCATCAAACTACCATATTTTCCCCTGAAGCACTATACTCAGTTTTGCTGGGTAGGTGAATCTTGATTTTAATCCTAGCTCCTTTGACCTCTGGAATATTATATTCCAGGACCTTTGATCCCTTAATGTTGAAGCTGCAAGATCTTGTGTTATCCTGATTGTGTTTCCACAATACTCAAATTGTTTCTTCCTGACAAGTTGCAATATTTTCTCCTTGACCTAGGAACTCTGGAATTTGGCTATGATATTCCTAGTACTTTTCTTTTTGGGACCTTTTACACAAGGCAATTGATTAATTCTTTTAAATTCTATTTTTCCCTCTGGTTCTAGAATATCAGGGCAATTTTCCTTGAGAATTTCTTGAAGGATGATTTCTAGGCTCTTTTTTTGATCATGGCTTTCAAGTAGTCCAATAATTTATAAATTATTTCTCCTGGATCTATTTTCCAGGTCAGTAGTTTTTCCAATGTGATATTTCACATTGCCTTCTATTTTTTCATTTGTTTGTATCTGTTTTATAGTATCTTGATTTCTCATAAAGTCATTAGGTTCCATTTGCTCCAATCTAATTTTGAAGGAAATATTCTCTTCAGTGAGTTTTTGAAATTCCTTTTCCATCTGGCCAAGTCAGCTTTTTTAAGGCATTCTCCTCCTCATTGGCTTTTTGGGCCTCTTTTGTCATTTGAGTTAGTCCATTTTTTTTTAGATGTTATTTTTCTTCAGTCAGGTTGTTGACTGGCTTTTCATGATTTTCTTGCATCATTCTCATTTCTGTTCCCAATTTTTCCTCGAGTTTTCTTACTGGACTTTCAAAATCCTTCTTGAGTTCCTCCATGGCCTGTAACCAATTCATATTTTTCTTGGAAGCTTTTGATGCAGGAGTTTTGACTTTGTTGACTTCTTCTGGTCCCATGTTTTGATCCTTTCTGTCCCCAAACAAAAGGATTCTATGGTCTGATAGCGTGTCCTCAGCTTGCTCATCTTTCCAGCCAGTTACTTGACTTTTGAGCTCTTTGCCATGATAGAACTCTTTCTCCAGAGTGGAGAGAGCTGTGTCCCAAATTTCTGGGGTTTTCACAAATGTTGTCAGAGCTATGAGGAGGGAGCCCTCTCCACAGCCACCATAAAATCTGGCACACTGGCATTTTTCACTCCAGGACCACCACCCAAGATCATGATCTAGATCCAAGCAGGTCAAAGCAAGAGTGATTATCTTCTTAATGGTTGCTTGGTCGCTCTACAATCTGCAGGCCAGGAGCTTCACAGGCAGCCACAGGGCAGCACCTGCAGCCGCCACTTCTCTGCCAACTCTTGCCCTGGGGGCAGGGGCCAGACCATGCTCTTCCCTCGCCCAGTTCCAACAGAGTTCCCTACTAACTTTTACTTTCTCTTTGGTGTTTATGGGTTGAGAAGTCTGGAAACAACTAGAGCTGCTGGCAATTCACTGTCATGAAGTCTGCTCAGGACAGTCTGTATTACTGGTTGAGGCTGCCCCAGGTCTGAGACCGCATGGTTCACATGGGACTTTGCTCAGCTCCCAGTGATAGACCCTTCCTGTAGGCCTGTCAGGCTGCCTACAGGGGATGATTTGCTTCCCTCTGTCACTTTGTGGGTTCTGAAGCTCTAAAATTTGTTTAGAGTCATATTTTGTAGGTATTGGAGGTGGCTGGAGTGGGAGCTCAGACAATTTCCTGCTTTTACTCTGCCATTTTGCCTCTACCATCCTCCACTTGGTCCATCTTAACTTCTTTGATCCTTAATTTCCTGAGCTATAAAATCATGTTACTTATATTACTGATTTTGCAGGGTTATTTGTGAAGAAAAAAATAATTTATACCCCAAAACACCATAATATTTAAAGCTATTAATAGAAATCATATGTGAGATATATCAAAATGAGTTATCTATTACATTAGAAAAATCTATTATTTCCTTGGTTTGGGTCCTCCTTCCAAAGACATTGAATATTGCCTTCCTGCTAATTATTCTATCTTGTATACACTATTCAGAAATTTATCCCAAGTGGAAAGTTGGCCAAGAATTATACCAGGGGCCAAAATAAATAACAGGTAGGTTGTGGGAGAATCTGAAGTATATATTTTAAAATAATGAATATTATTTAATTCTTCTGAAAAGGACAAAATTCCATATATCGTCAGCTTAACAAGTAATGCACCAAAATGTGTGCCAAAAATTTTTAAAAAATCATAATAAAAGGAAAAAAAGTTATTGTTGAATCCTGAGTAGAACTACCAAAAAACAAAAAAATATTCCACTACTAGTCTGCCTTCTTGTCTTTTCTCATTTAGATATGAGATAGATAGATAGATAGATAGATAGACAGACAGATAAATTATACAGTTGCTTATCCTTCATTTTCAGAGAGGACCTGGGGTGATATCTTAACTTTTGTGTGCATTGGATTTTAGTGAGGCAGAATTCCATGAAGTCCTCAATCTCACTTTCTCTTCCAGAGTCATCAAGGTGCAGTGGCAAGACAAAAGTCAAGATAACTACTGATGGCCTGGGATGCAGTGGATGACTTTGGTGTCATTGATGTCTGACTAAGCTCTGAGCACTACCACCTACTAATCATAGCCATTGCATCAAATTGTCCATTCTATCAGGGAAAGTCTTCATGTGCTTGGTGTAACCATCCCTCTAACACACCAACAAGATTTAGGCCTGTTGGTTACTCTCAACTTGGTTTAGCTTTTTGCCAATATGGTTTTAGTGGGGTGTGGCCACTCTGAATGTCACAGCTTCTTGAAACCACAGGTGAGAGTTAGGTAACAGGAGGACACCAAGGACGGATGAACAGTCCTGAAAAAAGGTTTGGTGAGCCTTCCCATCAAATGTGTGAGTCTTCTCTGAACACCCCGTACACCTCAACAGAGGGATACTCCAATCATACATACATGTGTATGTGTGTGTATATTTGTGTTTCTGTGTTTATTGGGTGTAGGAGTGGGAAGTTTCTTACTTTGGTTGGAATGGTTTTTATATAGCCAATGGTATGACATTTTCTTTGAGACAGAACAAAATTTACTTGAAAGTACAATGGGAGTTTCTTTTCCATCCTTTCCTCATGATTCCTTCAGTTGAAAACTAGTTCTCATATTAAAAAAAAAAAGAATTAAAGCAACAAAAGCATCCTTGACAGAAACTACTTTGATGTGTAATGTGCCATGTTTTAAATAAAGGCTTTCTCCCACATATATACAGAACTATACCGAGAAGTAGCAATTACAGGATTATCTACCACTTCAAACATGAATTCTTTGAACATAGCTCTGGCCTTCCTTTGTTAAGTTAATAATTATGGTTTTTAAACCTGACTTTACCTTTTTTTTTTTTAAATAAAGGGCATTGGGGGTTAGTTACCCCCATTCCCATCCTTCATATTTTGAATGTGAAGTTAAAGGTATTACATCATGATACTCTTGACCTTGCCTATGCCATCCCTAAAAGAACAATCAAAGCTCATCTTTCTGTCCTATGAGAAAAAATTGTAGAAGTTGACATAACTGACATTTGCAGTGGGAGGAGAGGATATAACCTCTTGGCATTTTGATTGATCTATAATTTCTGTTCTCCAAAAAAATCATAGATTCAGGACCTTAGAGATTATTTAGTCCAATCAAATCATTTGAAAGAGACTTAACCAGACTCAAAAGAAAAATAAGAGGATTTTCAAGTATTTCATAGACCATAATTGTATGTATAATGTGTTATATATTTATGTATATTTATATTGTATAATTAGAAATATATTTGTATGTGTTTACGTATATATACACAAATATTTTGCATATGTGCTGTACACATATACATGTGTGTATGCACATATATACGCACACATTCATATACATTTCTCAGATTCAAAGATTCTTTCATCTCTGTGGTCACTTCTGATTGGTTGGAGAAACAGGAGATTACTCATACACTATTGAATGCCATTTTGCATTTTTGTCTGTTGCATGCATCACTGTGACTCCCCAAAATCATCACATTATTGTTTTTGATATTGTCTAATTTTAGCTTGGTTGACTAGTCCTTGGGCAACAGATAAGAGTCTATCACCCGACATATCATACTTGTTCACTCAGAACTGACACATATGTAAACTTGTTCCAACTTGGTAGAATCTAATACACATTTTGTTGTATTGGCATGACCTTCAAGAGTCCAGGAAACTTCTACATCAAGATTAAGTACTGTATCTGAGTAGTATTTCTGTGAAGGTTCCAAAAAAGAAGATGAAATTAGATATGAACAATAATTTGTCTCCAAGTGTTCAATAAAAAAAAAAAAATCAATCAAATAAATGAACAAAAAATTCTACTGAAAACCTGTTTCATATACCTAAAGGGGCTGGAGTGGTCCCGTAGAGTATCTGTACCTGGTCTATATTAGAGAAGTATATTTACCCAATTAAGGAATTATTGATTTAACTTTTAACTTTCAAACTTGTTTCGTTTCTGTACTTAAAATGATAATAGGCCACCAGGGAAAGCATTTTTATTTCACAAAGATACTTTTTTTCTTTTTGTTTCTTTTCTTCCCTTTCATTTCCCTTCCTTCCTTCCTTCCTTCCTTCCTTCCTTCCTTCCTTCTTTCCTTCCTTCCTTCCTTCATTTCCTGTATTTACCTTTCCCACTTTGGAGCCAAGGACAATCATTATTTATACACGGAAATACTTCAGAAGGGAAGCATAAACAACTGCTTAAAAGTAATACCTTCTTTACAATTAAAACATAAACAGAAAAAGAAATGACAAATGATTGCTGATAGGTCTCTTATTCAAAAATGTTGTGAAATGCGTTGGATTGGAAGTGAGGATATTTGGGATCTAGTCTAGTGTTCAATGAATTACCTGGCAGACCTTGATTGAGTCTTATCCCTCCTCAAGGCCCCATTGTCTTTATCTGTAAAATGAAGGGCCTAGAACTAGATAATCTTTGAAATTTTTTCCTCCTCTTGACATTGTAGGTCACAAAGCTGATATACACACATATGACTCTGGAAAGCCCTGATGCCAAAATAAGGGTGTGTTTAGAATGTTAAAGACTGTGAATATAAACCTGGACTTTTGGAGCTAGAGTTAAAAGTGGCCTTGAAAGTCATCTAATTCCACCCCCTACTTTTACTTTGAAAAAAAATGAGGCCAGAATGGTGAAAAGACTTATATAAAGTCACCCAATAAGGAACGATGACAGGTTAAGTGTCGTTTATACAGACCAATAGAGAAATAGTGGACACTGATGTTTTCTTAGGTAAGAAAAAAGAGCTGGAATAAATGGCTTTTCTAGTACCTTTTTCTTTCCAGATTCTTAAGCCTCATTTAAATTAGAATGTGTCAGTTAGCTTGGTTATTTTATTAAGGTAAGAATTAAGCAAATATGATAGCCAACTCTTCAGATTCCTAGTCTTTGTTTATATAAAACCAAAGAGAAAAAAAATCTTCCACCCTACACTGCTCATTTTCCTCACAACACTCCTGTAAGGTAAGGAAAGAATTATGGATATTTTACAGATAAGGAAAATTAAAGAATTTAAGGGGAGAAGTGTCTTGCCCAGCTAAAGAGGTCACTTGTTAATTATAGCTGTGATTTCAAATAAACTCTCTCCTCTTTCTTTCTCCCTCCCTCCCTCTCTCCGTCTCTCTCTCCTTCCTTGTTTCTTTGTCTTTTTTCCTCCTTTTTTCTATTTACTTCCTCCATGTTCTTCCTTTCTCTATCTTTGCTTTATAAATAATTTTTAAAGTTGCAAATATTAAGTTTTTTCTTTCCTTCTACTTCCCAAACCCACTGGAAAGGAAGGGAGACCTAATCTACCTAGTTTTATATTCCTTTGCAAAGCTGTAGTTGCACTGAATCCGGGATCCTATGCCCTAGCCAGTGAATATTCTATGGATGGCTTGTAGTCACTGGAAACTAATCAAGAGTTATCAGTTGTTTTCCTAAAAAGATGTCAATGTGGATGCTCATTCTCTAAAGTTGGACAATATGTTGATATTGATGGGGGGAAGACATCCAACACTCAATCCTTTTTACACATTCCCATAAGTGTATCTTGCACATTTATGTTTTCTATCTTTGAAGCATCTACAGAAGTAAAGGTGTCTAATCAAGACTCCATTTTATTTATATCCTAACTTTTGTCCTTTCTTCTGATATAGAAATGTGGAGCAAATGAAAATTAGAGAGGGGCATTACATACCCAAAGGACAAATAAGATGGAGAGATTTTCTCAATTCCCATAAGATTAACTATCTATGTGTTTCCGCTGGAAAGCAAGTTGAAACAATTAAACAAGAAATTGACCAAGCTTGAAAGTGAAACAATGGCCCAAATGAAAAAGCAAAAAAGATAGAAAAAGCAAGAGAAGGGGAAAAAAGTATTTTCAGCAATGAACATCAGATCAGAGAAGAGATTGAATACTGCCTTTAAAGTCAGTTTAAAAAAATAAAGATTCACTAGGATAGGAAAACCACAATTCTTGAGTCAACAACTTTGCAAGCATTCTTGAATTTAGAAATGAATTCAATTGCGGTCAACAACTGAGAACAGAATTACCCTTTCTGGACCATTTTTCAAAAAAAAATAAATTAACTCATTTAAAAAGCAAAGTGACTTAAGAACAAAGCTTAATCAAGTCTCTGAAAGCATCAGAAGACAGGAAAAGAAAAATTAAACTATATATCACTCTCTTCCACTCAAATTTACTTATTTTTTTAGCTTGTTTGTGCACATTTTGGAACTCACCCTTATTCCCAGCAGAATATAATCTTCTTGAGGGCAAGGGCAAATTCATTTTGTCTTTGAAATCCTAGCAACTAGCACCATGCCTTGCCCATAATGGGCAATTAATAAGTATCTGTTGAATTGAATCAGAGGCTGTGTCCTTTACTTACCCAACTTTAATAGGCTAATGTGGACCTAAGCTATTTTAAGAATACATTTCTCAGTTAGATATTGTTGATGGTATTAGTATCTTCCCTGTTTTCTACATTAGAAGACCTGGAGTAATCTTTGAGCTTCTCTTCTCTTCTGTATCTTTGTAGCCAAAATGGGAACTGAGAACCGGGAAACCATGGAAGAACAAAAGCATATTTAAATAGCTTGCAATTTGTCAATTGGTACTTGTGATTTTTTGGCAAATTTTTAATCCTATGCAATCCTTTTTAAGGCAATGGAAAAGTTTAAAGTAGGCTGTGTCTTCCCTGGGCATGGTGCCATGAATACTAAGAAAACTGGAACATTGTTCATGAAAGGAAACAATCCAAATTATTTCACTGTTAACTTGAAATCCAAATAGACTTAACTCCCTAGTGACACAAATCACACCTAATGTACCAGTTATCCCAAATATTCATGCTCTCCTCTGTGAGAAATGTAAGCTCTCTGAGAAATTGCCTTAAATCTTGAATAACACTTAGAATACTCTAGTTAAATGGAGGTCTTGGTGCCAGGCCCTACCAACTCTAGGCAAAACTGTGAAGTACCTTTTGACAATGGAGAATTTGGAAACTTTGCCATTTTTTCTTCAATCATTTCAGCTCCACTCATTGGCTTTTCAAATCTCTTCCTCTGCTTCATAGATCAAGATTTCCCAGTAGAGTATCTAGTTTCCCAGGCATGCCTTCATGGTCTTGGTTATTCTACCTTCCTTCTCTCCCTTCCACCTTTGCCCAAAGGAAGAATCATGTGGTGGGATTTTCAAGTATATGGAAGCTGCCGGAAAAAGTCTCCCAGTCTTTTGAAACCTCTCAAAACAATCCAGGCAGGCAGCTTAGACTCCTAGAGCCTAATCTGCCTGGGATACTAAAGCATAAAATGATATGATACTTCTCCCCTAGCTTTTTGTTTGTTTATTTTGTTTTTGATTTGCCATCAGTAGAGGGCATATCCTTACTAATGAAACTACAAAACATAAGTTCATTTCAATATTTCAGAGTTTTGTAGTTTCGTTAGTAAGGATATGCCCTCTGCTGATGTGTATTGCAATCTCAATGTAAATGGTCTTTTTGATGAGCTATGGCTAGTGAAATGTTCTCTAGAATTTGCATGCATGAACACATTCACATACCTACACATATACAAATTTAGGGTCAGGGTTAGGGTTATCTCAGTTGTATGCATGAGTACACATGCAAAAACACACAAACACAAGCATATACACACACACACACACACACACACTCTCACAAAACACTGTGGATAATGCTCTGATGTTAAGCTTCTGTATACTTAGGCTGGTCCCCAGACAACAGACAAATAGTCTTTTATAAGACTTAACCAAAATATTTTCTACTTGGTAGCCCATCTAGAACTTGCACTCAACTAACATAGTCTATTAAAGCATAGATTCTCCTCTAGACCAAAAAAAGGTATAGGAAGAGAACTTCAATGGACGACTGCTAGTAAGTATTCCTTAATTTGTTCTTTTTTAAAATAAAGCCATATTTCTCTAAAGCAGAGCTAGGGCACTTTTCTTTATTTTTCCAAAATTTTATTTTAGACTCAAATACCAGAACACAGATACAGAATAGAGAAAAGAAGCCACGACATATCATAAACTTAAATATTGGAACTTAAATACAAAGTTAGAAAAAAAAAAGCATGTCACATGCATCACAGAACATGAGAAGATTCAAAATGTCACAATAAATTTTCATTTCAAGAAAGCCTATATGATAAATAATACTCATGTTTAGAATTGTCCGTCTTTTCTTTGCTTCCTTGTGAGTTTTGTTTTTTTTTTGTTCTCTGCTGTGCGCTTTGTTACTTTGTTCTTTTTTTTCCCTCTCCCCAATTTCTTCCCAGAAGATTACAATAAAGTTTAGATATATTTCTTCATAGCTATAGATGTATACATACACATATACATACATACATATATTGACATATACTTTCCTAACCCTATTCTACTCTCGATCTTTGTTTTGTTTTGTGTGATTTTTATCTCTTGTTTCTTATCCCTTCTGCCTCCTCTACTTTACTTCTACCATTTTCGTGGAGCAACATGTATCAATTATTGTTTTAGAGAGAGTATTAAACTTGGAGCCAAGAATACTTGAATTCAAATCCTGCATTCATCTCTTAATAGTTGTGGGAGCCTGAGCTAAGCATATAAAATTCTGAGCCTCCATCTTCTCCTGTAAAAAGGGGGGAAAGTAATGCCTATAGTACATACCTCAAAGAGTTTTTACAAGACTCTAATGAGAAAATGGATATAAAGTACTGTAGAGAAGTCAGCTAAATACTCATATGGATGCATAATCTCATCGTGTTAAGATCTGCAGATCACAACCCCCTATCCATTGAACTCAAGGTACACTTTGGGAGATAGAGGGATGGACAACACATGGACCCTATGCTTAAGGAGTTCATATTTATGAAAATAAAATTTTGTTTCTACAAACAAAAGTATTTGAAAATGGGGCACCATGATCATTCTTTATATTTAGAATGGCTATAGTTATAACCACTACATTAGAAAATAGGCAAAATGTTTGCTGAGAAAGAGCCAGGATTGAGTTCTTTTGTTGCTTAATTTACTTACAGTGAATGTAAGTGTGAGCTAACCTGAACTCAACAATGGTAGGGGGTAATGGTGCTGTTATGAAAAAAACAAAACTTTTTGGCTTTCTTTTCTCTCCCTAGTAATTCTAATTGTTTCTATCGTCTTACCTGCAAGTCAAGAACTTAAGAAAAACTACTCAATAAAATATGAAAGGTGAAAATCAGTAAACCATAATTGATACTTCTCTCACCAGCACTTATGTCCCAGTCCCACACCTTACAGTCTTATTCTTGAATCTTAGTAATATCAACCTCCCTTTCAGTTTGCTTTTTTTTTTTTTTAATTTTTTCCCCTTTTCCACTTCTGGTACTTAGACTGAAGAAAAGTAATATGGGAGAAAGACATCAGAAGAAACTGAGCACAAGTAAAATGGAACATTTGGGGCATGGACTAAAATTAGACTAAGCATGCAAGAGCCTGCTAAAAAGAGGACAGTGGAGGAGGGTGAAATTTAATTGCCTTTTAAAATAGCCTTTTCGAGAAACTAAACACAGTACTACTTAACACCAGCTTTCTTCCTCTATCTACCTACTTGCAAAGGACATCTTAAAGATCAATTTACTTTCTTGCAAAATATTGATTCTTATGTCATCAGGAGACTCACAGCCCCATGTCCATTGACAAGCATGCATTATGCACCTATTACATGTAAGAACATTATAAAATTAGGCACTAAGGTAACAACCACAGTAATTATCAAAGAACTTTGATAATTCACCCCAGAGAGTAACATCTGAAGGTCGTCTAAAGACCTTTATTTAATTTATCAACAATTTTTTCTGCTTCCTATAAGAGGTCAATGGCAAGAAACATTTTCTTTTTACAAATGGAGAAAACGAGTTGGAGAGCTCGAAAACTCCTGAAGTCCCACAATTAGCCAATAGACCAGACAGTATTAGAATTGAGGTCTCCTGACTCTCCTCCACCCCCATCTCCAACTGAGATCAAACTACCTTTGCTATGCGCCTCCCTGACACAAACAAAAATACCAATACACTGGATTAAACACAAAGCAAAAATATTAAATGGATCAATATAGGAAAAGATATAAGTAGAAAGTCTCTAGAGAATTTACTTTTCATTAACTAACTTACCTTGAAAAAAGTATTGAACAAATAATCCATGGATATAAGTGATCTTCCTTGTTTAGAGGGAACTAAGAAAAAGACTGATTATGCTTACAGGCATTTCCAGATTAACCTTTCTTTCCAGTATCTCTCTAATGATACTGACAGCACCAAAGGAAGCAAACTCACCCAGCCCTGATTAAAATGAATTTATGATTTATTGGAGACATGTTCTAATCAAATTTTAATAATTTAGCTAAATGAAAGTTGTGGAAAGTACACTTCCACCTCAGGATAATAAAAATGAACACTTTTCATTCCTACACAATGATGATCTCCAATCATCATGACAAATAAGACGCAACAGTTGTATTTAGCATAAGGCAACAGCTGCAAAGGCTGAAAAGAGGGGATTTAATCAGGCCACTCAGTCCATTCCATTCTTAAGAATTCCAGGCATCATTTATTCTCTGTAGTAGATCACCTTTACATTGCTATTTAGCAATAAATAGTATCAAAAAGAAGGGGAACAGATCTAGAGAAAATGCAATAGCATTAGCAAGAAATATGCACCAGAACAGTGTATAACCAGGGACCAGAAAGAAAACACTCGATCTTCTAACCAGTATTTGTATACCTGAAAGTCTTTCCCTCTCTCCCCCTCTTTTTCCCTTATTTTCCTCTAAATGTAATAGGATCAAAGTACCTTAAACTTCCACTGGGAAGATGTTTGTTCTTTTTTTTTAAACATTCTTTGATATGTCAAATACTTTAATATGCTAAAATCTTAACATGGACTCTGTTCATAACCAGGACTTGGTTAAAAACAAGATAATAAGAGACTTTTTTTTTTTTAGACTGATGCTAAGTAACTTCATCATATAAAAGTATGACTTGTTAGACTTAGGATGAAAGAGAATTTCAATTCATGTAAAATTGAGAACTGACAATCCTTAGCAGATGAAATGTTTAAAGTTAATGAAGGTGTACTCTAATTCTCACAGGCTTTTGACACAGAAGATGCCTTGATGGATTCTGAGTTTTAAGATAGTATTTGAATCTGTGACCTCTAAAGAGTACCCTTGAATCAGTAGCTTTCTTTTGTTCCCTTTTTTACTTGTTGAAAATAAAAAAAAATTGCTCTTTTTTGGTTAGTATATTTCTGACATGAAAAGCTACAACTTACATGAACTGATGCAAAGTGAAACGCAATCATATAAAGCATGTTCATATTAGTCATGTTGTGAAAGAAGAAACAAGCCAAAAGGAAAAAAAGAAAGTGAAAATACTATGCTTTGATCTGTATTCAGACTCTATCCATTTTTTCTATGGATATGGATATTATTTTCCATCACAAGTCCTTTTGTTTTGTCTTGGATCATTACATCGCTGAGAAGAGCAAAGCCATTCACAGTTGATCATCACACAGTGTTGCTGTTACTGTATACAATATTCTCCTGGTCCAGCTCATTTCACTTTGCATCAGTTCATGTAAGTTGTAGTATTTCCAATAAGATCAGGGGTGAAACAAGGATGTCCACTATCACCCCTCTTATTTAACCTGGTACTAGAAATGTTAGGAGTAGCAATTAGAGAAGAAAAAGAAATCAAAGGAATCAAATTAGGTAAAGAAGAGACTAAGCTATCACTCTTTGCAGCCCAGCTAATACCAGATTTCAAATTATAGTGCAAAGTGGTAATCATCAAAACAATCTAATATGGCTAAAAAGGAATGGTGGATAAGTGAAAAAGCTTAGTTAAACAATACACAGTAGCAAATCACACCATTGTAATCTAGTGTGTGATAACCCAAAGAGCTAAGCTTTGGGGTAAGAACTCACCATTTGAGGGGGTGGCTAGGTGCCCTATGATGCTGGGAAAGTCACTTAACCCCAATTGCCCCACCTTCCCCCCTCCAAAAAAAAAAACCAAAAAAAAAAAAGGACTCACCATTTGACATAAATTTTCAGGAAATTTGGAAATTAGTTTGTCATAAAATAAATATCTCATACCATATACCAAAATAAGGTTAAAATTGATATATATGATTGAGACACAAAGGTTACTATCATAAGTAAATTGGAGGAGCATGGAAAAATTTACCTATCAGATCTGTGAATAAATGAAGAGCTTATGATCAAATAAGAGATAGAAAGGATCACAGGAAGTAAAATGTATAACTATGATTACATGATTTTTTAAAAAATTATTTTACCCTGAACTTAAAAAATAAATCAAACAATTCTATAACATAGTAGAATAGGAAGAAAAAAATGATTGCAAATGAAAATGCAAATCTATTGTGTACAACTCACTATTCCTTTTAAACATATGATAAAATTATCTTATAATTTTGTTTTTTTTCTTTTTTTCTCCCCCCATCCTAGAGATGACTACAATTAGACATAAATATGTATACACATAGATACACACACACACGTAAAATCATTTCATATATACTTCTATATATCGGGGTTTGTTTTTTTCTCTAGATGCAGAAAGCATCTTATTTTATAGGTTTTGTATAGTTATTTTTGGCATTTATAATAATCAAATGACTTAGCAGCTCAAAGTTGTTCTTAAAACAACATTACTATTACTGTATATGACATTCTCTTGGTTCTGCTCATTTCACTTTCCATTATTTCATGCAATTCTATCCAAGTTTTTTCTAAGATCAAGGTCATCATTTCTTATAGCACAGTAGAATTCCATCACAATCATGTACCACAACTTATAAAGCCATTCCTCAGTTGACAGACAGCCACATAATTTCCTGTTCTCTGCCATCACAAATAGATGCTATAAATATTTTAGAACATACACGTTCTTTTTCTTTTTTTCTAATCATCTATGGAAACAGACCTAATAGTGGTATTGCTGAGTCCAAAGGTAGATTACCTGAAATTGAAAAGCTTTTGCACAAACAAAACTAATACAGTCAAAATTATAAGGAGAGCAGGAAACTGGAAAAAAATTTACTGCAAGTTTTTTTGATAAAGGTCTCATTTCTCAAATATATAGGGAACTATGACAAATTTATAAAAACAAAATCCATTCCTCAATTGAAAATGATCAAAGGCTATGAACAAGCAGGTTTCAGAAGAAGAAATCAAAGTTAACTATAGTCTAATGAAAAAAATGTTTTAAATCAATACTGATTAGAAAATGCAAATTAAAACAATTCTGAGTTAGCACCTCACACCAGTCAGTTTTGGCTAATGTGACAGAAAAGGAAAATGACAAATGCTGGAGGGGATATGAAAATATTGGAATATTAATACACTGCTGGTGGAATTATAAACTGGTCCAACCATTCTGAAGAACAATTTGAATATATGCTCAAAAGGTAAAAAAAAAAACAAAACCGTGCATACCCTTTTGACCTTGCAATGTTGACACTGGGTCTGTATTCCAAAGAGATTCAAGGAAAGGATAAAAAGACCCATTTTTACAAAAATATCTATCCAAATATATCTAGCTCTTTTTGTGGTGGCAAAAATTTGGAAATTGTGGGGATATCATCAACTAGGGAATGGTTGAACAAGTTGTGGTATATGACTGGGATTAAATATTATTGTGCTGTAAGAAATGATAAGCAGCATCTTTTCAGAAAAACCTGGGAAGTCTAATGCGAACTGATGCAAATTGAAATGAACAGAACCAAAAGAACATTGTACACAGTAATAGCAATATGGTTATGATGATCAACTGAGAAATACTTAGCTACTCTGATCAAGACAAGAGTCCAGGACAATTGTAAATGACCCATGATGAAAAAATGCTATCCTCCTCCAGAGAGAAAACTAATGAACTCTGAGTGATTGAAATTTACTATTTTTTTAACTTCATTTTTCTTGTGTTTTTTGTATATATTTTCTTTTGCAAAATGGCTAAATGGAAATATTTTACATGACTTCATATGTATAATTAATATATCATTTTCTTTTTTATGAGTGAGGGAGGGGAAAAATGGAGAGGGAGAATTTGGAAATCAAAATTTAAACAAAAAACAAATATTAATTTTTAAAATGTACTTGGGAAATATTTAATATAAAATATATAAAAATGTCTAGATGAAATTAGCTGTTAGTAGTTAATCATATCATGTGAATTATACAATGTATGTAACAAAAACTTTTAAGCAGAAGAGACCTCATAGATCATCCAGTGTATTTAATAACTAGACAAGAGTCTATTCTATAACACTGCTGTCAAGTGCCAAATTACATTCCTTCTCCTATGACATTCACAGAATCAGATGTTTAATGATGGAAGGAACCTTAGAAGCCATCTAGTTCAACCCTTCTTTTAATAGGTAAGACTCTGAGGTCCACAGATGTTTAGTGCCTTGCCCAGCATCACATAGCTAATTGTTATGGGAAACTGAAGATCTTCCCTGCCCCTAGGCCCTTGGCTTAAGTGGCCTAAGTGGCTCTGAGAACCTTCCCTGATTTGAAAGTATACTCTGCCCCCCTAATAGGCTGAATGTGATCACATGGAGGCTGTGGAGGGAGGCTTGTTCTTCAGGAATGCCCACACTTTGTTGCTTTGTGATTGGGCAGTGGGTCAAGAGGGCTGTGACATTCTCTGATCCAGAAGAAGGTTATATGTAGCCTGATGAGAGGTTTTTGCTTTGAGGCTCACTTTGAGAAGAGTTGTGTGATTTGGCCAGATGAGACTCTGGGAAGCTGTTGAGCCCCATGGCTTTGAAAAACCCAGATGTTGGTGCTTCCCTCTCTGGTAACTGAATAGATACGGATGTAATGGTCAGATGGTTGGAAGCCGTCTGCTGATCTGTTTCTTTGTCTGCTTGTAACTTATGTTTTGTATTCTGTTTGTATTTTCTGAAGTTCAAGGTGCTGACTTTTTCCCCTGAACTAAGTAAATGATATGTGTTTGATTGATTAAAGTAAGATTGTTAATTCATTTTTAGTTGTTTTCCTTTAGAAAAGCAGATCTAAGAACCTATGCTAGCAGCCACCCTGGGTATGATAGGGTACTTGCTGATACACTAATAGATATATGAAGACAGTATTTCAGCTCATAGTCCCCACACCATATCTAATGTTCTTTCAATTATACTCTAATGCGTTACTCAAGGAATGAGGCTAACAAATGAGGATAGGGGTAAGCAGTCAATAATTTTGGAGCACAGAGCACAAAGAGGTCATACATATGGAGTCCCATATTGGAGGTCAAGACAAAATGAAGGATCTGGTTATGAGGAAACCTTGGAAGAGAGAACCTAGGAGTAGTAAGAGAGGTGGGAAGGGAAGGCAGGAGAAGTCCAAAGACAAAACAATCTATTTAAAATTTCCCCAAGTCCCAGAAAGGGGAAAACGTCTCTTCCTTCTCTTCTTCCCCCCTCCACTACATAGAGTCTTGCCTCTAGGACCCAGAACTGTACCTCTTTCTATCATTCAGATATATCATGGATTGTGAGAATAAGTAGCAATGAGATACCATGGATAGATAGAGAATTGGTTACAGGAAGATCTGTGTTCAAATAATGCTTCTGATATTTATTGGTGGTACTCCTGAAGGGTAGATACTATCTTTTGCCTCATTTTGTATCCCAAGAATTTAACATAATGCCTAATATATAGTAGATGCTCAACAAATGTTTATTAATTGATTGATTGATGAGAACCTGGCTAAATCTCCTAAGTACTATACTTCTTAGGAAAATAACACAAGTTTTCTGAGTATTTGTCCTTCATTTTTCTTTTAAGTCTGATTTGGGAATTGTTACTGTGAGTTCCAAAAACTTGATTTGCTGTCTTTGATTATGTCCCTCATTTATAAATTAAGGACTATCTGTATAGTATCTTGATATTTATTGCGTGATTTTGAGCTGGAAGGGATTCATCAAGTCCTTCATTTTATTGGTGAGAAAATTAGATTGTAGCAAGTGAAATGACTTGCTGGACAATCCTCATCTTGTAGGTGAAAAATGACCCTTGGAAGTCAAACCAATTATTTGGGATAGAGCTCTATCGACTGAATCATATCCAACATGGTGTATGGACTTCTATCAGAAACAAAGAATAAGGAGAGCATTGCCAAAAAATGTTTTAATTATCCACATTTAGTAATGCCAGCCAACAAGGTAACATTCAAAAGGCTGTGAAAGTTTTGATTAAATAGACCAGAGTCAATGTAGTCCAATGGAATGATCATTGACTTTAGCTTTAGAGGCCCTGTATTCAAGCCCTACTTATTATCTGTGGAAATTAGCTCAAGTCCTTTAACCTTTCTAGGTCTCAGATTTCTTATATGGAAAATGTGGGGGCTATACTAGATCTCTAAAATTCTTTCTAGCTCTAAACCTAGGATACAATGACTAACAACACAGAATAAGATCAGCCTACATAAAATATTTATCCCATGATAGCACTAAAGAGTAGTCTTAGCATTCTACCCTGTGGCACAAGAGGAGAGAAGAATTTCCCAGCAAAACCATTTTTCCAATCTTTTGAAATGACCCAGAACTAGTTTGGAATAGCATAGTCTATTTTGTATAGTAAAGAGAAAGTCATTCAAAAAGGGAAAACTGATTGCTTTAGCCCTAATAATCGCAACAATAACCTTGTTTAGGTAGCACTGGTCAGTTCTGGAAACAGTATGAACATCTCTTAGTGGTATGAGGGTCACTGAAATGTGGCTGAAGGAAGGGAAATAAAATTCATTTCTTTACCTGGAATGCCTAGTTGAAAAAATTTCTCATAATGCCTTAGTTCAGAAGTTACCAAACCTTTACAACCAAAGACACTCCAAATCCATAGTGAGAGATTTTCCTGGTCCTTCCCATATGATAGAATATGACATTCCCAAGGACACAGCTCCAAAACAGGAGGTTTGATGGAGGATGGCATTGACCACTTCACTGATACAATGATGCTATGATGGGACTAGAATTAGTGTTTCAGATGTCACAGAGCTCTCTGGTAGGAGATTTTATTTTGTGTGGGATTTTTTTTGTGGCACTCAATTTGAAGAGATATTAAGAAAAAAAAAAAATTTCCCCAACCTACCACATGAAGATAAATCTTTATCCATGTTGTCCTAAGTGTTTTCTGTGATGTCTAGGAGTAGGGCCAGCACGATCAGAAAATATAGAGTGAAGAAGGGAATGACACAGGCCAAGTGTGTTTTGTTTCCACATAGTTCCAGTCTCCTCTAAAATTCGCAAGGAAGAATCTTCAAAATATCTTGGAGCCATCTCTGGCTCACCAATTTCCTACTAAATGCATCTCATCCTGTCTTCTTTCTGGCAGCCTCCTCACCATGTGACCTCCAAGTTATTTATTTGAAGATGATAATTAAGGATGTGGTAAGTTGTTGAAATTCCTAGAAATACTTAAAATCCTATCTGGAAGAATGCTTTGGGGAAAATCATTGATGACTATCATATCTTTTGGCAAAACTTTAAGAAAGAGAGCTATGTGTGCAATAGATTCTTGTTGAATTATATCTGAAGATCCTACTTCAAAGCAAATTATTGCTTGAAAAGTCCAAATCAGCAGGTATCACTTCAGTGTCTTTGGCAAAGGGTCAACATGAGCTCTCACTAAGAGAATCATAGCCTTTCTTGTTCACATCAGATCCTTTTCCCAAGTCAAGGAATAGGAAATTACAGGAGAATAAAGGAAGAAAGGAAACCAAAACTATTCACATTTTCTGGATCATGGTGAATGAATGGTAAATGATTTAGTCCATTAAAATATGTCAGATACTTGGAGCTGCATTGTGATTTGTTCTGAATTGATCTAAAATTCCACAGACCCTGGCATTTTTCTGTCTTACAACCAACTTAGATTAAATTAATAATGACACAGCATCTGAGCTAGATGAATTTGAAGAGTAAATAAGTGCTCTGCATATAACTAGAAACTTAAGAGATACTTGTTAAAGTAGATTGGATGAAAGAATAATGTCATTAGTGATTGTTCCTGGTAATTTTGCTTCTGAGGAAGTAGTGAGTAAAATACATACTCAAGATGCATGATTATATCCTTCCATTTCTTTGAATTGAAGCTTGGTTTGGCAGAAAAACTGCCCATTTTGGAGCCAGAGAACCTTAGTCCAAATCCTACCTCTAAGACTTCCTTAAAGCTGTGTTAAGCCATGTTACTTTAGACAACTTAACATCCCTGAATTTGGTTTCCTTATTTGTAAAACATAGGGGGTAGACCAAATGACAGAGTCCCCTTCTTGTTCTAGATATATAATCTAATGATCAAAAAGATCTCTATGGCCATCTAATCTGACCCCTCTCATAGTCTGAGAGATACCTAACTCTGAATTTAAAGAATTTATCAAATCTTTTACCTCATTTTTAAAAGAATTACTGCTTCTAGCTATCCATCTAAGCCTACAAAATTTTTGTTAAATCTTCCTTAGCCCTAAAATTCCATTCTTCTATTTTTTGACCTACATTCTTTAAGCAACCCATATGGCACCTTTAAAAAAAATACAAAAAGGTACAGTTTATCTTCCCTCTCCATTTTTTTCTGTCTTTATTCAGGACAACAAAAATGGCCTGTTCTTTATCATTGTCATGATTATGTAGATTAGGTTAGATTGAATAAGTTAAAATAGAAATGGCTCTCCATGTATGCCATTGTTGTTCCTAGTAAGTGTGATTTCTATTTAATATGATTCAATTATTTGAAAGCTCTGAGATATTGTTGATGTGTGTCCTAACTCCATTTATTTTGTAGACAGTTTTCACTTAGATACTGTAATGCCAAGCAAAGGCAATTTCCAAGGTTCGGATTACCAGCATAGTAAACCCCATTTATTCAGTAAACATTCACAGAACAGAGAAAGTCAAAATACAGCGTAACTTGTTCCTTTATTTAGCAAGTAAGTTCTCAATTCAATCCAGGTACTACTCCACTCCTAGACAGTACATTC
>CM053587.1:221646427-221668818 GCA_028646515.1 Pseudochirops corinnae | reverse complement strand
ATAAACATATCAGTCATTCCCCAATTGATAACTGGTCAAAGGATATGAACAGACAGTTTTTCAATGAGAAATTAAAACAATTTATAGTCATAAAAATGCTTTACCTAATTATTGATTTGATAAATTCACATTAAAACAACCTTAAGATAATAATTTTATACCTACCAGGTTGACTAAAATGATAGGAGACTGTGACAGATGTTGAAGAGGATGTAGTAAAATTGAGACACCAATTCATTGTTTTTTTTTTTTAATTAAAAAATGTTACAGCCAGTTTAGAGAAGAATCTTGAATTATACCTGAAGAGTTATTAAAAACTACCTATGCTCCTTGGCCCAGCAATTGCATTACATGGTCTGTTTACAAAGATTATTAGGGAAGAAATAAAAGAATCCATATCTTCTAAAATGTTTATATCAGCTCTTTTTGTTGTGGCAAAGAATTAGAAGTTGTAGGGATGCCCATCAATTGGGAAATGACTGAACAAGTTGTGGTATGTAATTGTGATAGAATACTACTGAGCCATAAGACATAAGGAGCTCAATTATTTTTAGAAAAACATGGAAGACTTACATGAAATAATGAAGAGTAAAATAATCAGCACCAAGAGAACGTTACATACAGTAATATCAATATTGTTTTAAGAATAACTCTGAGTGAATTTTTTTGTCTTTTATAAATATCCAAATTAACTATAAAGGACATATGAAGAAAGATGCTGTCTGCATCCAGAGAAAGAATTGATGAATATAAATATGTACAGAATAATTTTATATCTTTATACCTATCTGTGTCTAATGGTATCCATCTATAGCATGAGGGGAAAGAAGAAAAAATACATGATAATTCTGTCATATATTTGAAAAGAATAGCAAAGTGTGCAGAGTAGATTTGCAGCTTTATGTGCAATTTTCTTTTTTATACTATGTTATGAAATGCTTGCTTTATTCTATAAATTAAAAATAAAATTATAAAAAAAGAATTTGGATCCTGTGGCATTTTGTGAATTTATGTTAAGTATTGATATTATTTCTTTGTCTATGGTGCCTTTTAACAAAATGCAACTTCTCTTTTCTTTTAAAATTAATTTTATTTTTGTTTTTACTTTTTCTCAGATTATAATTGCTACCTTTGCCTTTTTTTTAATCTTAGCTTATGCATAATAGAATCTGCAACAATCCCTTATTTTAATTCTTTTTGTCTTTCTGTTCCAAGTGTGTTTCTTGCAAGTAACACATCATTGGATTCTGGCTTCTAATCCATTCTAATATTCTCTTCCATTTTGTGAGTGAGTTTATTCTATTCACATTTATAGTTATTAATAACCTTGCACTTCCTTACAACTAATTTGCCCTTTTTCTCTTCTGCAGTTTTTTTTTTTTTACTGGAAAACTTTTTATTGTAGGTGGAGTAGGATAGCTGGAAACAGGTTAGATGATTGCAATTTTGTCAGTAGCAACTAAAGCATCATAGTCTGGAGCAAATTGGACATAGGCCTTCTTCTCTCCATCAGGTCAGATCAGTGTGTTGACTTTGGCCATGTCAATGTCATACAGCTTCTTTATCTCCTCATTGATTCAATGCTTGTTAGCCTTGATATCCACAACGAAGACTAGGGTTTTCTTGTCCTCAATCTTCTTCATAGAAGACTCAGTGGTCAAGGGAAACTTAATGATGGCATAGTGATCAAGCTTATTCCTCTCAGGGGCACTTTTCTGAGAGTATTTAGGCTGCCTGTGAAGTCTTAGTGTCTTGGGTCATCAGAAGGTGGGAGATATTTGGATCTTCTTCATTTTGTGGCTATGGACACCCTTCAACACTTCCTTGTTGGCCTTCAAGACCTTGGACTTGGCTTCTATCTTGGGGCAGGCGGCTATGGCTTCCTTCTTGGCCTCTGATGTTATCTTGGGGGAAGACTCCTCTCCCCTTTTTTAAAACCTGTCCTTCCTCAGAAGTCTGTTTTGCTACTGACTACTCCTTTCCTTAATCTACTCTTTTTTATTGGTTCATTACCCTTACCCTTCTACTTGCCTGTTGGGTAACATTGATTTCTCTATCCAATTATGTGTGTGTGTGTATGTGTGTATGTGTGTGTGTTTGTGTGTCTGTGTATGTGTTTCCTCTTTGAAAGTGAGAGTAAAGTTTAAGTGTTGACTTTCCCATCACTACTTTTTCCTCCTTTGTAATGCTCCTTGTAATACTTCTTTTATGTGAGGTAACTTTCCCCATGCTTCCTCTTTCTTCTTACCTTCTCCCAATGTGTCCTTCTTTCTTGTCCAATCATTAATTTTTTTTTTTGGACATCATCCCAGCATAATTGACTCATTCCTGTGTCTTTTGTCTATATAGAGCAGTGTTTCTCAACCTTCCTAATGCTGGGTCCCTTTAATACTAGTATGTGGGCGTATCTGCATGTGGGCGGACCTGCCTGGAGACAGATAGAAGAACAGTGTCTTGGTTCCTAAGACCATTGGAAATACGTATTTTCTGATGATCTTAGGCAACTCCTGTGAAAGGGTCGTTCAACCCCCAAAGGGGTCGCGACCCGCAGGTTGAGAACTTCTGATGTAGAGTATTTCTAAATTCTCTGATAACATTCTTAGGAGTTACATGTGTCATCTTCCCATATAGGAATATACACAATTTAATCTTATAAAGTCTCTTTTTTCTCTTTGATGTTTACCTTTTATGATTCTCTTGGATTTTATGTTTCAAAATAACATTTTCTATTCTGTTCTGATCTTTTCATCACAGGTAGCTGCTAAATCTTATGTGATCCTAACTGTGACTCTAAGTTATTTGAATAGTTATTTGGATATTCAGACAGTTATTTGAATAGTTTCTTTCTGGTGGTTGATGTATTTTCTCTTTGATCTGGGATCATTGGATTTTGGCTATAATATTCTTGGGAGTTTTCATTTTAGAATCTCTTTCAGGAGATTATGTATGGATTCTTTTGATTTCTACTATTTTGACACTGTGATTAAAAATATTTGAATAGATTTCCTTTATAATTACATATATATATTTGTATGTATGTATAAATATTTTGGTAAATGTAGGACTCTGTCCTTTTTCTTTGATTAAGTTGTAGTCCACACCTACTACGTATATCACTGTGTCAAAGGATATACAGATTTTAACAACTTTTTGAGCATAGTTCCATATTGCTCTCTAGAATGGCTGGACCAATTCACAGTTCTACCAACTGTGAGTCAATGTTCCAATTTTCACACAGTGCCTCTACAATTTTTCTTTCCTTATTTTGTTAACTATGCTAGTCATAGGGAAGTTTAGTGGATTCACAGTTGTATTTGCATATCTCAGTATTAGAATTTAGAAACATTTTTTCATATGGCTTTGGTTACCTTGGATTTCTTCCCTTTTCTTTTACAATCCTTTTACCAATTATCAGATGAGGAAATAACTCTTATAAATTTGGATCAATTCTTTAAATATGGTGGAAATGAGACCTAACCATAGAAATTTACTACAAATTTATCTTTCCTAATTATTTATTTTCCTTCTAAGCTTAGATGTACTTGGTTTGCACAAAACTCCTTTTAACTTTATGTTACAATTGTCCATTTTGTCCTCTGTAATACTCTCACTTCCTTAGCTGGTCACAAATTCTTCCCATATCCATAGATTAAAATCAAGCCTATCTTTCTAGGCTTGTTTCACATTATTCCTTCCTATGCCTCCTATGTTCCAGCTCTTCTCTGATATCTATACTCTACCTTCTATTCATGATTTTACACATGCGGTTCACATACCAGGAATTTACTGCCTCCTCACTGCCACATCTTAGATTGTATAACATCTTGAAGGGTTCAAGTTAAATGTTACTTTCTGTGGGAGAACTTTTATGAAGTCCTTGGATGCTAAGACTTCCTCATATTATCTTTGTAAAGCGTAAACTCCTTGTGATCAGAGTTTGTTCTTTATCTTCCTTTTATATCTGACCTATAAAGGTCCAACTAATTAGAATGTTAAAAAAAACAACAACAACAGGTGATTATGAATTTATATCCATAATTGTTTCTGGATGAGAATGATATGTTTAGTATCTCAGAAAAGAAACATGTAAAAGTAGCATAACTGCAAATAGTAGGTTTCATTAGGCTATTATCAGACAAGATAGGAAGATAAATTCTGTTGCATTGAGTGGTAATATGTTATCACCTCTCTATCATCTTGCTACTACTATTGCCACAGAAACCACTAAAGCAATTTAAATAAATAAAACCGAAAATAGGTAAAACTTTCAAAATAATTCAAAATATATTTTTAAAATATCAGTCACAGGGGTGGCTAGGTGGCACAGTGAATAGAGCATGGGCCCTGGAGTCAGGAAGACTTGAGTTCAAATGTGACCTCAGACACTTGACACACTTACTAGCCATGTGCCTTTGGACAAGTTGCTTAATCGCAATTGCCCTCCAAAAAGCAAAATATGTATGTGTGTGTATATATATATATATATATATATATCAGTCACAATTAAGAAGGTTTCCCCTAAGTTTGGTATCTGTTCTTTAGACAATGAGCCACTTAATAAGTAAGGATAAAGTTCCTAAATAAAGCAAAATGATATTGCTTTACTATAATTACTCTTATTTATTAAAAGCAAGGATTCTTAAGTGGAACCATAAGAGAAGATATAAATCCAATCAATCATTCAATAAGTATTTCTTAAGCACCTGCTTTGTTCCAGTGGTTTATATCCCCCTTACTTCTCATATTAAAACAGCTTTCTCTCTCCATCACTTCCTTATATGTGTTGCTTCCATCTTGTGGAATCTGGCCTACTTTAGGGACAAGTAGTCTGTTAGTAAATGCTTACTGATTTGAGTTGTATTGCCAAAACTTAGCATGGTGCCTTACAGATACTAATATTGTATATATGTTGTAAGAACAAAATGGCAAAATTTACAAATCTTAAAGTGCTATATAAATGCTAGCTAGTATTTTCTCTGACAGAATATATGTGTGTATATATTTTTATACATGTATTCATGTACCATACATGTATGTATGGGTGTGTATATAGGTGTATGTGTGTATATGTGTGTATGTATGCACTATACATACATGCATGGGTAGGCATATATATATATAGGCATGTATGAATATATAAGTAGATGAATGCATATGTGCACACACTATACATGCATGTATGGGTATGTGTGTATGTATATGTGTATGAGTATATATGTATATGTGCATATACACATATACATATATGTTTGCGTGTGTTTATGTGTGTTCACAAACACAAACCACTTAAGCTTAGGAATTATTTCATCTTTGTTTTTATATCTTTGACACTGGGCAGGGAGAATGAATAAGTAAACGAATAATGATTTTTAAACTACCTCATTTATTTAGTACTTACTATATATTATACACTTTTTTATACCTGTTAAATATGGGTACAAAAACAAAAGTCGAAGGTAAGGAGACACCTCATTTCAAGCATGGGTGACAGCTTATGAAAAGGTACTGATGTGGAGATGGGATGTCATATATAAGGAGAAGGCTGGAATACAGTCATGAATTGGTGTTTTCTGTTTTCTTTAGCATGAAAATTATTTAAGGGTGATAAAGACAAGAAACAGAGAGCTGGTCTCAAAAGAAGAAAGTCATTTTTTTACAAAATAATGGCTCTTTGATCATGAGTAAATAACTTAATCTCTCATTGTTTTAGGGTACTCTCTGAAACTATATGGTGAAGATTTTATACTAGCCTTCATTAACTGAAGGAATTTCCTCAGCAAGATATTCCATATATGTATACCAGTGAAATAACTCCACTTCCTGTTCATTCTTAAAGCCAGGAAATATAGAACAAAATGTAAAACAAAACTTCCAATACTGACAAAATTCAAGGAAAGTACTTCAAAATTAATATGTTTATTTTTTTTTATCATACTTCAAATAATTTCTTATCTTTTCTTTCAATGGACTGGGTATTCTGTGAGCCTGTATAAATTGATGATGTGGGATGAATTTTTCATCCCTTCTTCTTAGAAATAGGACAACTCTACATCTTTATCTCCTGTTATATGTAAGGAAGGAATTTCCTGTAACTAGTCCCTGAGTGCTATGATGGGGTCTAGTCAATGTTTTCCTGTATAATACACTTCAAGTAGAAGGAGGCAAAGTGTATTTTTTTTTCCAATTACCTTCCTTTAGGTTTTTCTTGCAAAGGAAAGAGAAAATGGAGATCCTTGTGGAGAGTGAGGTAGTGCATTTAGCAAAACTTCCCCTGAATTTAGACATAAAGGCAGTGTTGTTAATGAGCCATCAGAGGTGGAGTCAGAAAAACTTGAATTCAGCTCCTACCTCAGATTCTTCTTAGTAATCCTAGCAATCCTAGCATGTGCCACATTTTGGTAGGCTTACTGCTGAACTAAACTTGGTGATAGATTAATTGTTCTTTTTATATGTCACCAAAGGGTAAAACTTGATCTTTTCATTCTATTATATTTTCATCCCCCTTTCATCCTAATGACTAAAAGCTCTTCAATATTTTCAAATTGATTAATTAGTTGCCCACACATTGTGATGAGTATAATTAAAAAAAAAAAACAAAAAAACCTAAATGCTTCTTCTGAACTCACACATTCAATTTTATATTGTTTATATGTGTGTCTTACTACTATCATACTATCATTTTGAGTAGACTCTTCAAGGGTCCCTTTGTATGCAATGGAAGAGTGTGCTTCCAATTTGAGGGAAAATAGTCTTCTCACTATACCTCCTCAGTAGATAACTTTGAAAAAAGGTAATTGAAACTATTGGCTGATAATCAATAGGAAGAACACTGTTGGGGGTTATTGAGTGATAGTATTAGAAACTAAATCATTCACCCTTACCCCTACAACTCTTAGTAAGTAGTAGTATTTGTCCACAGGGAACAGAAACTGCCAGTGTGAGTGTAAGTTGGGGGAGTGGCCCAGGATATTTTGTTATATTTAACTCATGGGACATCTTCAAGAATTAATCAAATGGTATTTGTAAGGAGTTTTGTGATGCTAAGATGAAAGATGTTGGTCACTCTAAGTGACAAGTAATAACAATGTTTTTTATCCCTGGAGGTGAAATATTTTTTTTTGTTTTCTAATATACAGAAGAAATTATGACAAGGACTTCTTGAAAAGACTGAAGTTTTAACATTTATTCAACCTATAACAGATCAAAGTCAATCAGGTTAATTATTTGGGGACTGACCTACCGTGGGCAAGCATGTTTTGGTAGAACAAAATATTCTTTCAAGCTTGTTTTTATGGAACACATAATCTGAACAGTGCTGCTCCCAGATAGATTTAATTTTGTAAACTAACCATCAGCTGTCTTGTTCAGAGCTGTAGTGCCAAAGAAATGTGACAAAATCTATTTCCAAAGCTATAGAACTGAAAGGACTGTTTGTATTGTTTCTCTCCATGTGGATTTGCTATGAATCTAAATAGAGGATTTCAGTCTTGGGACCTGTCAATCTAGTGCCTATCAGTAAAGCTCCCTGAGAAGTATGAATACTCCAAAGATAGGCTATGCATACATGAAAAAAGTGGAGAATTGAGACAAGAACTCAGATAATTCAAGCTAAAATAATCTCTGTAAATCTTTAAACACTTTAGCTTGAAGTATATAGACATTTTGCATAAAATGTGTTTTTTTTCTAGCTTTGTTGTGTGTCTGTAATTTTGCACATATTTTCCATAAAATTGGCTCAGTTATCTGCTTTATTTTTGCTTTGTCAATTTATCTTTAATGTCATTTATTCATAGCCTTTTGAACATGTTCAAGTGTTTCATTTCTCATATTCTCTCTGTGTTCTGGTTGCACTAGACTATGGACAAAAATGACACAAATTCCTTCATTATGCACAAGACTCACAATTCATATATATGTCAAACATTGTAGAATTTAGGAATGGAAGGCATTACTGAGACCATCAAATCCAATGCTTTCATTTTATATACAAAGTAAGACCTGCAAGATTTCATAATTTGCTAAGGTCACATGGGCAGTAAATTGCAGATCAGGCATTGAAACCAGCAGCTCCTCAAAATCAATGCTCTCACCATTAAATAATTCTGAACTATCTATTATACAAGTCAATTCATAACAAATTGACAGTCTACTAGGGAATCAAGATCTTGATTCCTATGTCTAGTTCAGTCACTAATAAGATAGGTATTTCAGGAAAGTTACTTAATCTACACAGTCTTATTTCTCCTATAAAATAAAGGTACACCAGATAAACTAGAGATTTTTAAACCTTTCAGCCTCAGCAAGCTACAGATTTAATCAGGAAGCTATGTTTTCCCAATTGTGAAACTATTTTTATTTGGGTCCTATTCAATAGTGGAAGGAACATTGGATTTGGAGACATGACACTTGGGTTAAACACTTATAGGCTGTGTGGCTTTGGAAAAAAAAAATACCTTAACTTCTCTAACTTAAGTTTCCTCATCTGTTAAATGGGCATAAAAATACTTCTGTACAAATCCCTTCCTACTGACTACCAGCCAATACCTTTCTCCTAGGTTTGTTTTTAGGAAAATGATTTGCAAATTATAAAAGTCTATACAAGTAGAGGCCTTATTATGCTAAATTCTTGCTCGGCACCTGTCTCAGTAGTTGCACACTTGCAACTAGTGAAGTAATCATGCCTTTTCCCCAATTGCTAGACTATTACACCATCTATTATGTCATTCATACTGACTCTCAACAACAAGTTCAAAAAACTGATTGTCATATTGGTCTTAAATGTTGCATTCCATTGATGCTAATGTTAAGACATGACATGTGACTATGACATTTCACCCCATGATAAACGGTGCAAAAATGGGCCTGAGCAGAGACTAGCATTCGTTATGCATCTACTATGGGTCAGGCATTGTTCTAAGCACTTTACAAATATTATCTTGCTTGATCTGTAAAACTATCCTAGGAAGGAGCTGGTATAATTATCATCATTTAACATTGGAGAAACTGAGGCAGACAAAAATTAAGTAAATTGACTAGAATTTTATTGCTGTTATTGAGTTATTTCTGGTGTGTCTAACTCTTCGTAACTCCATTTGGGGTTTTCTTCACAGAGACACCAGAGTGATTGTTATTTCCTTCGCCAGCTTACTTTACTGCTGAGGAAACTGAGGAAAACAGCGTTAAGTGACTTACCCAGGTCACACAATTACTAAGTGTATGAAGCTACATTTGACCTCAGAGAGATGAGTCCTTCTGACTCCAGGCCCAGTGCTCTATCCACTGTGCCACCGAACTTGAACTCAGGTCTTCTTGGATCCAGGCCTGGGGATCTATCCATTGTATGACCTAGCTGTCTATTTATGTGGCTACATCAAAGGCAATCCAACACCAACTAAGCATGAAAGAGGATCAATTATTTTATTTTTAAGGTGACAAATTGAAAATACTTTTCTCTAGTCACCTTATCATATGGCTTAAGAAAGAAATGAGGCTGGATATAGTAACTTGCAAAATAATTTGAGCTATGAAAACAAGAGACCAGAAGCCCAAAATAGTAAGTGCCACTCAGCAGAGTCACAGTATTCCACCTGGTACTGGCAGTGCCTGATGGTACAATGCTAGCTTGTTGTCTAGGCTGCTACACATGAGGGCACTGCATAGTATCATTTAAAATGACCCAGGAAGTTGGAAAGAAAGACTCAATCAGCTTCCCTGGTCAACAGAGCTTTAATAGGCTAGCCTTTCATTAAGTGAATTCCTAAATGTTGACCAAATTCCTTTAGACCCAGGCAGCTAATGGCTCAGCATGCATGCGATGCACTTGTCATTCCATAGATACTGATAAAATGAAAAAAAAAAAATCCTTGAAACTGCTTTTCCCAGAAAGTTCACAGGAGGAGAGGGGGGGTGGGGGGAAGGAAAGAGAAACTTTTCTTCAGTGGTTTCTTTCATGTCACAAGAAGGAGGGTCATGTGTTTTAGTTTAGCTGATACATTCCAATAAAATGATTTTCAAAGGGACAGGACAAATAATAGGCGTTTTACATATGGTGGCTGTGGATGTCAGATGGAGCTAATTTTCTCGTACACAATATATTTGTTATTCCTCAAGCTGGTTATAATTCATTTAAAGTCCTTTTTTATTTAATTTTACCTAATAAACTAATGAAATGGCCCAGTGAAGTCTTTATGGTCAATATAATTTGGGTGAGTGACTTAGCCTACATTTCCTTTAGGATATTAAAGATATATCATAACTCTCCCGGCTTTTTTCTCCTACTAAGCCGAGGGAAAAAAAAAAAAAAGAATGTTCCTCTTGTCTATGAAGCATCATAATTATTATTCTAGATGTAAAGATTTTAATAGAAATAAATCAGACCTTAATTCATTTTTCTTCCTCGCAAATATAATTATTGGCAAATGATTTCCTTTATTTCTCATGGGTTCGTGTAAGAGGTATCAGTTGTCATGTACCTTCTTGAAGTATCAATTCCTCTGGATCATAGACGTTGTAAGCTTGATCTCTTCTTTTAAAGAAAAACCTCCTTGAATGCTTCAGGATAAGACCCTACATAGTAATAGGAAGTAGAGAAGGAGGCACCCAAAAAGTATAAAGTCCTTTTCTGAAAAAGAACATGAAGAAATGAAGTCCCCTTGGCTTTCCCTCACATTGCTAATCAACCAAGCTCTCCTGTTGGCTTTGAGACAGAGGTTTTCATTAGAGCCCTGACATTTTGCCTTACAATTTAGTGCATTTGTCACCTCCCCTGCCCTACAAAGGGGTGATGTGGCATCTCTCCCTCGGAACAATGTGACAGAATGACAAATGGAGGAGCCAGGCATTCTTCCTGTCACAGCAAAAGAAGGTTGAGCGCCATAACACAATCATTAACCAGAGCTGGAAAGTTCTAAGTTGTACTAATGGGTGGAAGGGGCTCCTCTGCATCACAGGAAATAGAGCTCAATTAGTCTGGGTCAAAACACCCCGGATCTGCATTGCTTAAGGCTAGAGGCACAGATCCAGAGCAATGGAAGTGGCACAGTCTGTAGGCCAATTGTCTTCCCACTGCAGGATGGTTTGGACTTAAGTTCTTAATTAAGCAAATGGGTAACCAGGCATATCGAAACCTGACTGACTTGTCTGCAACTTATTATCCATCCTAAGATTTACAACCTCTCAGGTTTAGGGTAGGGCATTTCCTAGAAAGAGGAATTAAATAACTCATTTCTCAGTAAACACAGGGTCATTAAAAGTAGTGGATAAGGAAGATAACACATGCTTTGAAAGACTAAACATGCATCTATTTCTAAGTGTGGGAATCTGTAATTCCTTTAGCCTCATAGGTAGGAGACAATGTTCTTTTGAATGTCAATTCAGAGTAGGATGAGAGAGTATTATTGGGGCTGCCACTCAAACCCAAACCTTCCTTTTGGTTCTGTTTTAACTCCAAGGGCATCTGTGTGCCTGGTACCATAGAGAAATCCATTCAAGGTATATATGATACACATGTGATACCATTTAGCTCTCATCACTACAGTATTTTTAATATCCCCCATTTAGGGGCCAGTGATTGAGTGGCAAGCCCATTAAAGCTAAATCCCTGTCTCCCATCACTGAAGAGTGCCCAGAGGACAGGCATAGCTGATGCCTTGCTATATAAGCAGAAAACTCTTTCTCTTCCCTGTCATCCTTGCTGCTCATGAAGTCTGGGGCTGCTTTGAGAGACTGAGTTCTTTCCCAGTACAAGACCATGGGTTTGTTGATAACATTCAGTCTCATTTCACATCTCTTTTCATTTCAAACATCCTGTGCAACCTGCTCTCCCTGGACCAAATTAAAACCAGGATGAGAGCTCAACTGGCCCCAGTTTCGACAGGAGTTTAATTATGGAGAAAACAGCTGGGGAAAGTGACTAGGTGATTTCTACCTCCTCAGTTAAGTGGGTTTTATTTCCCTTGGTGACCTAACAGATGATAATCTGATTACTTTCAGGTCACTGGACTCATCTCTTTACTATTATATCCATGATAGTTTCATGGATCCCTCTCTGTATATCGAGGAAAGAATAGCACTTTCCACCTAACATCAAGCATTTAGCATTAAGGAAAACTGTACAGCTTTTTATATAGGCTGTGTAGTCATCTCTGATGAATGACTATAAATAACAACTACAAAATGTTATGAGTCAGTTGTACTATCATTATTTTCCTGCCATCATTGTCCCATTGTTAACTTTGTTTGCTTGAAAATATGACCTGATGTGAGTACCAATTCATATATTCCAAGAGTTGTGTCCTAGCAGAACCACTGAAGCTAAAGTTTAAAAAGTGAGCCTCCAAATATAATTCCTGTCCTCCTGGAGACCATGGTTAGCATAAATGCAAAGCAGTGAAGTTGGTTTTGCTAGGGTATTTTGTATAGCCATACTTGTAGTTCATTCCAGCAGTGGCCCTATTAACTTTGGAAAGATAAAGTACATCAGCTCTGGAGTAGAAGGGAAATCTGAGATTCCAATCTCATATTTTTCACATGACAAATGAGGAAACTGAGGTCCAGGAAGAAGTTGCTTGTCCAAAGTTATGCAAGATGTAAATAAAACTACAATTTGAATCTAGCATGTATGGATTCTAATTGCAATATCCTTTCTACTGTACCTTGCTAACACATGATTAATATTACTTAGAGAAATTTCTCTGAAAACTTTCACACAAACACATACATGTACACTAATGCAAATGAAGTCAGGCACTAAAAAATCCTTAGGGAAAATATATAATCCTTTAGTGAAAGAAATTACTTTTTCTTTAAAGAAAATTTCATTGATCTCAATGAACTATAGCATTATTCCACATCCAATTTGCATATGGTGCTAATAAAGACATTCCTATGGATTTGCTTGAATATAATTTGCTATATTCTATACTCCTTTTTTATTTCTTTTATTTGCTTGCTGAAAAATATGGACAGACATAGTCAATAATCTCTCTCCCATAGCTGTGTGCTAAAAACTGAATTCATTGTAGCCACCTTGAATTTGGTTGACAAATGTCAGGCCTAGACACTCCCCTTGTATGTCTTGGCAAATCTTGCTGTTCATCAAAAGGCGGAATGAGAGAGAGAAACTAGAGCAAATATACTCAAAACCTATCACCTCTCTCCTACTCAATAAGCAACCCAACATTTGCAGGCCTGAATAATAGTGGCTAAGTTGTATATTTTCAGACACAAAATGTGACAACCTCTTTGTTACCCTATGAGTAGGTCCCTTTGACTAACGTGCAATGGCAAGCCCTAACGAATATGAGGTGGTCAGTTGTCTCCCAGCATGCTCCAGGATGTGGTACCACCAACTGCCCAGAATTCAGTCAAGGTAATCTGTAGTCTATGTTGTACTGATTCATACACAATACCACACTTGATTTGTATTTTATTTTTTTGAGTTCCTAATCTCTTGGGAAGATTTTCTTTTCTTAGAGGAAACAATTCTGGGAGAAAACAATTCTGTTTTTTGGCAAAAGTGGAGGAAAATTCCAGGTTTGGTAGTTTTGTGAAATTGTGAAAGCCTGTGGTTTCTCTTTGAAGTTTAATGTGGGTCTTTGTGAGGAAGCAAAACAGTTTTCATGGTTGAAAAAAAAAATACCATTTCTTCCAAGAGTGAAAAAAGTTATTCGATGATGAGGACTTATTTGTCATGAGAAAATGGAAATGTTTTGCCAAGTTTGTTACAAAGAAACGTTCACTAGTAATGATAACAAAGTAAATATGTTATATGGAACTGATGGGGAAAATTATAAATGGTAGAAGGTCTATTTTGGCTTCTTCATATTATAGGTAGGCCAAATTTTTCTCAAATGGAACTATCACTAATAAAACACACACCCCTCTCCATTTGTATCCCTACCCCAACTCACTATGCATAAACTAATTTTTGGAAATAATTTGAGCCTGAAAGAATTTATGTAACTTTCAAAATTTAGTCTTCCATCTCATGGAAGACTCAGTATATTGAAATTTGGGGAGTATATGAATCAATGACCTCTCACTTTAGATTTGAAGAATCCAGAACACATTTTTTTAAATCTTTGCTTCTCTTGAATGGTATGAGGTAAAGCCAAGCAACAGGGAATGCTATATTTGTCTTCTCCCTTAAAATGAGAGGTCATTGGTTTTAAACAAAAAGCAGACACAGATTTTTAATTGGCCAGAAAATTAAGGGGAATATAAAAACAATACTGATATTTCAAAATAATTTTAAACTTTTGAGACAAGGAAGACATTACCCTCCATTAAAGTGATATTAGCATGTGACATAGTATCATCAAGGTGGCAGAATCACAAAAACTTGATCAGAAGATTGAAAGCTATTGCAGGATCCATCAACCTGGAAAGGCCTTAAGGATAGGCCTGGTGTCTTGGCGTTCCTCTGAAGGTCAACCTATTTGAATTCAGATAGTCATATAAGGAGGCTGACTGCAGAGTCAAGAGATTTTCTTCAACAGCAACTCTAGAAATCAACGTATGAATTTGTAGAGGTCCTGGGATGTACATCTTTGAGAAGAAATGCCCTAACCTCTGCCCTGTGTATGAAATCACAGATACTAGATATATTGAAGCACAGAATATGGCAGCAACATTTTCATTCTGAACATTCAGTGAATAAGAGCAGAATTGTGGCAGAAGTACGGAAGGCCCAATTACATTTTAAAAAACCCTTAAAAAAAAAGTTGAAAAAAATGCTCTGTAAATATAATGGCAAAACTTGTCCAACCAGAAGAGATAGGACAGTAAATGAATGAATTAAAAGCATTTATTAAATGCTGCTATGTGCCTGACATTGTACTGGGGAGGGGTAACATATCCAAAAGTGGGGAGTCACTGTTCCCAAGGATCTTACATCCCATTAACACAATGTGCTATGTATAAAAGCGTATTGGCCAGAGAGGGGTGTTTTGATTTGGAAAGTTACAAAGATAGTAGGTCACACCATGGTGGAGTTTTTTGGAAAGTCAATTTTTGTGGCAATGACAATATTAATTTGATTTTGCACCTATCCCTCTTCTTTGAAGAAATGAGAGACTTTGAGTATGGAGCCCTCAGTTTATAGTACTATCAGATTTGGTTGATGTTACTGGTTTTTCTGAACTGCTTCGCCTTTGTTACAATAGTTTTCAACTATTGGGAAAGGAAGGGAAATGTATTGGGAAATGAAAGGCATGGAGAAAAGATGAATAAATTTTAAATTTAATAAAATTTAATAAAAGAAGTAGAAAAGAATAGCTTCTTTGCTATGGATTGCAAATTCGTTAAATAAGTACCATTCAGTTAGCACTGGGAAAGAACTCAATAAGGAAAAACTACTAGCATCGTAGATTGCAAGTGGGCCAGAACTTCAAAGGCTAACTTTTCCCACTCCTGCATTCTACAACTGAGGAAACTGAGGTTCAGAGAGATGAGATGTGCTCAAGATCACAAAGGTAGGAAGGAGAGATATAAGTCAAATTCTTCTGACTCCAGATTTAGTCCTCTTTCAACTGCACCAGTGAATTGTACCCATATGGGAATTCTTTAAGGAAGTTCAGATAAAGAAGGCCAAATAATGGATTATTTTTAGTTAATTATAATATATTTAAATAAATATATTTCTCCATTCCGGTCTGGCTAGATTATCAACTATAAGTGAGCATGAACTTCATCTATTCTTGTATCCTGTTAAAATTGTCTAAGAGAATTTGGAGAGCATGGAAGGCAGACTGCTAATTGAGGAAAAAAAAAACTAAACTAAAAGAGACACTGAACTTCACTTATAGATCCAAATAATCATTATTGACAGTTTCCATACATCACTTTAACCAGAAAATTGCCAAATGCCCCTTTACTTTATTTGGAAGAGACACAGTCCTCATGAAAGTTTCCCTAATGTCTTTAAGTAGTATTGATATAATTGGATTCCATTTTATGTGCTACAATAATGGGTTCTTTCTAACAAATAACTTGTCAAAATTGCATAGAATATGTCCAAAGTGTATAAAATCCACTCTTTGGAATTTCACTTTAGTCTTCTAAAAGCATTTTAATGGGCACAAATCACCACACCCTGGAGTACAGTACATAGAGTGTATTTTTTCTTCCTGGCTCCAGAAGCAGGCAAGTTAGGCATTTGAAATTAATTGCTGGTCTTCACTTGAATACAGTCCAAGGCTTGTTGAAGTATGTCTTCTTTACACGGGAGGAAACAGAGGAACATCAGAAATATCACAGAAGTGGAAATTCTATCATACCTTCCATTGAGGGTCATATTTATTCTTCTCTTTACATCTCTGTCAGCCAGGATGACACTGTTGTGAACCAGAAGGATAATAGCTTTGTTGCATGCATAATTTCACCTGAAAAAAGTATTTATATCTTTAGGAAACCATTCGTCTTAGTGGCTATACTATTAAATGATATCTTTCCTATAGAAATAAGTATTTGGTAAAATTCAAAACCTGAAGCATGCATTCACTTTCTTTCCCCACAGACAAATGTGGAGGCTGTACAAAATGTGTTTGCATCAAAAGAGACCTAGCATCATTTTGATTAGACTTAGGCTTGTCACTCCATAAAAGAAACCATGAGCAAAGATCAAGGAACTGTGTTTGGAAATTGGAGGGAAGGTTGGGATGGGGGTGGGAGTGGGGCTCCAGTGTTGAGTATTTATGTCTGAACTTAGCAGCTTCTTTGCTAGGAAAGCCTACAATTTCTGGATTTCCTACAGATTCTAGCAGCGTATAAAAGGCCCCTGACTGAGAGAAAGTTATAGTGCCAAGGTGATAGAAAGCTATTAAGACATGTGCCAGCTGAGCTATGCCAAAATACCTGAGGGGAACACACAGCCCATGGCATCTTCTATTAAAATGTATGCCCATGGTGGGCATTAACACTAAGATATTTCAGAGGTGACTACAGTTGCTGAGTCCTTCACTGAGCTCTAATTTAGTGCAATGTTTTCTGGCTCTAATTTAGTGCAATGTTTTCTGTCTCTAAAGGGGGTTAATACAGGGAACCCCCTCATCCCATTTAAATAGAATTTCTCCAACTTTTGTAAAATAGTAATTGGTGTTATAATCCACTGTGCTATTCTTTTCTATTTAACAAAAGCCCCCACAAAACATTCCTTCCAGAGTTCAGTTTGAGGAAGGAATTTTGATCTCTACAGATGAAATTATGTGTTTTTCCTTACTCCAAAGACATATTCAGTTTTGCTATCCCAGTCAGAAAACTTAGAATCGTGTTTATTGCCAACTCTGGTAATTTGCTTAACTCTGATGCCTGTTAGCATTTACTCCTGTTTCCTTTTGATGGTTGTGTTTCTGTTTTATCTTTAAATAGTTTATATAGACTTCACTTTAATCTGTAAGACATTTTGAGTCCTGTTTGTACATGTGAGAGACCCTTCTACCAACTCAAGTTCCAAAACATCTGTAACAGGACATAGGTCTTTGAGAATTGCCTGAGGTCAGAAAAGTAACTATCTTCTGGTCATGTCACTTATAACTACCAGAAGCAGGATTTGAACCCAAGTCTAGTCCACTACAGTTTGTCCCTGTCTGGGAGTAGGTGGAGTATAAATATAAAATAAATAGCACTTTAAATAATAATAATAATATATATACATATATATATATATGTATACACACATAATCAATATTTTTGGTTTTCTGTTACTTTATCTAAATATATGTTATTCCCTTTGCTCACAGGAACCCTTCCTGTATTAAAAAAGCAGTGTAGTAACACTAACCAAGACAACAAATACTTACATTGTAAGAAATATTCCATGTCCATAGGCTACCACTTCTTTGCAGAAAACAAGGACAATTATTCTCATATCTCTTCTTTGAGGATAAAATTAGTCATGATAATTAAAATTTCAGTGTTCAGTTATTCTTTTCATTTGCATTGAACTCAGTGTATAAATGTTTTTTTTGGTTCTACTTTCTTCATTGTCTCTCAGTTACTATGAGCCCTCCCATGGCACTATGGATTCTACATTTTCCTTGTTTCTTGTGGAGCAGTATTCAATCACTTTCAAGGAGAGCATGGTGGGTCATCAATTTCCCAACCCAAACAGATACCGAAATATAAAATACAGTGCTCTGTCTCTTATGATCCATTTTCAAAATGAGTAAATGAGATTCCTAGATATCATGTGGCCATACTTGATTTACCTACTTTAGTTTAGAATTGAATGCAAAACAAGAAGAATATGTTTATATGTATGTAGATACATGTACACACATAGACTCACATGTATATATTCACATATATGAATATAGTATATACATATACAAACATATATTATATTATGATTATATATTCATATTATATAACATGAATATATTATATACATATTCATACAGACGTGCATATATGTATACATGTTGTTTTTGTAACTTCTCTGGTGATCTGAAGCATCTAATTATAGTTATTAAACTATAGATTTAGAAATGGAAGGTACTTGAGATGCAGCATATATCCAAAACTATTATGTTACTTGCCCAATATAACCTTGCAGAAAGTAGCAGTGAGAGAATTTAAACTGAAATCATCTTACTCCGAATTCATAACACTTTAAATGACCCCAGAAACTGATCGAGTGCTCATACTGAGAAAAAAATGCAGTTTTGTTTTTGATGTATGATCATCATCTCTAGCTCTTTTAACTGAATATATCCCTTCTAAATGTTCAATCCCCCTACCTTCCCTGTTCACCTTTTCAGACCATTGTGGCCTAGTGTTCTTAGTTTAGTTTATATTGTGGACTCCTTTGATTGTATTGTGAAGAGGAAGGGTACCTTTTTAACAATAAAGGATTTTTAAGTATATTCAACAAAATACATAATATTACATAAGAAATCAGTCATATTGAAATATTGTTCCACATCTATATATAATGCTCTCTCTCTCTCTCTCCTTTTCTCTCTTTCTCCCTCTCCTTTTCTCTCTCCTTCTCTCTCTCTCTGTCTCTCTCTCTCTGTCTCTCTCTGTCTCTCTGTCTCTCTGTCTCTCTGTCTCTCTCTCTGTCTCTCTCTCTCTCTCTCTGTGTCTCTCATTCTCTTTTAAGGTTCATGGACCCCAGGTCTCTCATCTGTGAACTGGTCTTCTTAAAAAGTACTTCATGCTTTGTACTCATCATTTATACCTGTCATTCCCAAACAAAATTTATTTGCTCCCTAAAATAAAAACTCTATGCATAAAAGTGATCATTTTGACTAGGGAGGCCTTTGTTGTAGACAGCTACTGTCTCTTTCTTCTTGCCAGGCTGATTCTGCCAGCATGTCAGCATCGGGTAAATGAATCCCACTGTCATTAGTTAGACTTCCCTTTACAGTTTCTCTACCTTAGTCAGCAATCTCAGCTCCTTCACTTCTCACAGTTAGATGCTGTTTGTTGCATATTAACCTCAATAATGGCAGATTATTTTTTGCTGTGTGGCCAGATAAAATAATTACTAGGTTCAGATCATCTCAGGTTGCTTTCTTTGGGTTTCTTTCATATCATTTGTACTATAACTGAGATGAAGAAATATAGACGAACATAGTTTAAAAAAATACTTGTAAATCTTTGCCCAAACATACCCCCCAAATTACTGATTAATGAACCCTATGTCAGTCTGAATATTTCCCTAATTATCTGCTGCAGATAATGTTCTGTATCTGACCTGATCCTATCCTTTTCAATACTTTTAGCAGTTACTTGGATACAGATATAGATGTAATGCTTATCATATTTGCAAAATACTTCATGCTCAGAGGCAGAGTAATCCATTGGCATAGTAGAATGGATTAAATGTAACAGCATTAAATTTAATAGTAGTAAATATTAACTCTTCTACTTAGTATAAAAAATTAATTGCAGAAGTGCAGAATGGGAGGGGGTTGGAATGGTCAAGGCTAGAGAGCAGTTTGTACAGAGGGAGTGGAGATTTAAAGTTTGTACTTTGCCTTGTGAATATCATGAGTCAAGATGCTGTTCTTTCTATCTCTAATCAATATTTATTAAACATCTAGTATAAGGAAGGTACTATGATAGTCATTGTACTAGGCATGAGAGGGACACAGATGAAGAAGAATGCAGTCCTTGTTCTTAAGAAACATACAACCTAATAATGGACATATGACACATAATCCAAGAAATATGACACAATATAGAACATGAAAAAGACAAAGGAGAGTTTCACAGTGCTTGCTGATGGAGATTTGAATAAAGAAAAATTACTTTTAGCTGAGAGGTTTCTTTGAAGCTTTGAGGGAGGAGAAGGATTTCAACACTCTGAGATGCGAAAGGTTCCATTAGAGTTTTACTCCCAAGTTTCATTGTTACATGGAGGTAACCTTGGTTCCAAAGGCTATTTCAACATTGCACCATTTCTGGAAGGATCTGTCAAGCCAAACAGTTTTTGAGCATAGTAATAGTGATGAACCAGATGCCTGTAATAGAGGACCTTCCTGCTTAGTTTAGAAAGGCTTATTGACTTCAGTATAATCCAAATTTGGGCAACAGTAAATCCTGAAGACCAATGGATTATAGTTACAGAGAGACAGAATTCCTTCAGCTCCATAGCTGAAGAGATGGACAAACTTTCAAACAACTAGTGCTATAGAGAAATAGTAAGGCCCCCTTGACATTGATTATTGGAAATGTGAAATCCAAGACATTGTCCATAATGTTGTAGAAGTGATTCCTCCATTGAGTAGAAGATTGGATTGTCAAATAACTTACAACTCTAACAATTTATGATGCTGCGATTGTAGTTCCCCTTTCAGACGTACACAGACACACAAACACACACGTCAATTATTTCTAATTCATTATATTTTATATTTTGCACATTACTTTTATATATTTTGATAACTCTGTGTTGCTATAGATGTAGATGAGTCAGGAAGACCTAATTTAAAATGGAACTTCAGACACTAACTACCTGTGTGATCTTTGTCATATAACAACTTCTGTTTGCCTCAGTTTCCTCAGCCATATAACAGGGAGAATAAGAGTACCTACCTCCCAGGCTTGCTGTAAGGATATATAGCAAAGTGTTTAGTATAGTGTTTGCGTATCTGGTGCCATGTAAATGCTGCTGCTGCTGCTGTTCTTGTTATCATTAACTTTGAGAGGCAACCTGATTTAGTGGATAGACATTTGAACTTGAGATGAAGAAGACCTAGAATCAAAAAGTGATTACCAGGGGTGTTCTGGGCTATGTCCATACCCTTAAGGAGAATTATTTCTTACTTTAGAAAAATAGGGACAGTAATAGCTAAGGATTGCAGGAGATCAGATATGTGAGGGATTTGCGGGAAAAAAAAAAAAAAAAAAAAGCAAAACCATAAGATGCTAAATGACAGCTCCTCTCATCCTCACCCTCATTATCATATAATTCAGCTCTGGGCTTTTATGCAGAGCTCTTGAAACTTTTGCCCTGCCTTCCCAGTTTTTCAAAGCCTAGGATCATCTGCACCTGCCACTATGATTTCTGAGTAGTATTATAGTGGAGGAATCATTGAAACCAAACTCACAAAAATGTAAAAAAAAATTCCTTTATTGTGGAACCTTTATGGACCCCCAAATATTTTCAGCCTTGGAATGGCTGCTACTGTAAAGTGGTTTTTCCCCAGTGACAGATTATGTACCTAAGGAGGGTGCAGATGTGGAGGACAGAGGGTCAACTGCAGTTATTAAATAGGAAAAATTTACATTTTTAATAACCTTCAGAGGTTAGACAGTGTCATATTTTAACCATATATATGGCAACCCCTCAGTGTCTGTTTCCTCCTTTATTTGCATAAGCAATTGACAGCTCATTAAGAGCTCATTAGGAACATTGAAGACCACAGTAAAAGAGAAAACCAAAATGAAGTGATGAAGAGAGTCCTTGGTTTTTTTTTTTTTTTTACTTTGTGCAAATTTCCTAGAAAAAAATAAAAAATGTATGGAACACAAATTATGCAAATTGATTATTAAGGTAAATTATATATATATGTATATATAGAGAATGTAGCAAATCCCTAGGCTCGTAACCTTCCCTCTGCCTCTTATTTGCCTTAGAACAGATGACATTTATATATGATGTACTCTTCAATTCTCCAAGTTTAACATGAAAAGAAAAAAAACACAATATGTTAAATACACAACCTGAAGTAGAGCATTCTTTATCTTCTTTAACTTTAGCTCATGGTTCATGCATACCTCTAGATTAAAGATAAATTCAGCTTTGACATCACAGGTTTATATTTCCCTTCCTCTACCTAAGAAAAGAACACTCAAAAGCACACGTCTTCATAGTCTTCTTGACTGTGTGTGCTCAAAGTAAAAGAAAGGGAGAGAAAAAGAAAGAAAGAAAGAAAGAAAGA
>CM053587.1:221619075-221645927 GCA_028646515.1 Pseudochirops corinnae | reverse complement strand
AAAGAAAGAAAGAAAGAAAGAAAGAAAGAAAGAAAGAAAGAGAAAGAAAGGAAGGAAGAAAGAAAGAAGAGGAAGGGAGGAAGGAAGGAAGGAAGGAAAGAAAAAAATCAGGCTTTAACCTTGAAAATAATGCTGGCTTGATTGAACAAACCGGGCAAAAATCATATTCAAGAGGAATAAATGTTTTTCTGCTTGTTCTCTAACATAGGGATCCGCCCTACCATGAAAAGCAAAAAGCAAATATTGGGGGTTTGTGGAAAGGTCTGTACTGGTTGGGGGCCATTCTTTTGTCTTTTGTATTGAATTTTGTAAAGCATATTGAAGAAAAGAGCACTTTTAAACACCCCAGAACCAATACAAAAGAAACAGTGGGAATATATTTATTCCTGTTTAATTCAATTTCAGGACTACAGAGTTTTGGCTTGACCAGATGTTGCCAAGTTTCAAAGACAAATCTGTTCTTCCCCTGGCTTATTAGAGAAAGAGTGCTCATAATCCCTGCAACGGTTTTCTATCAGGCTGTTTTTTTTTTCCTCCACATATCTTTTACGTGAGCTTTCTGCTTAAAAAGAGAGAACTAAAGATTCCCCTGTATCACTTCCTCATCACTATTTCTAATGCTTTATGACCCTCCTTATTTAGGATGCTTGTCTGTCTTTTATGGGATAGGATTTGAGTGTCCAATTTGGTCTCAATGGAGTAGCCTTTGTAACATAAAATAAAACATGATGCAGGAGAAAAGTAACTACATATCTATCCAGTCTCTTTGGTAGCAGTTGGTAAAGCTTAAGTCTTGGCTCTCTGTGTGGTAGTTCCCCTCCTCTTTCTTTTCTAGCATGGTGACAAGCAGGCATTGTCCCCTCAGTGAGTTCTGCAATATTACTTTGACCCCAACCCATCAATCTGCCTCAATTGGATAATGATCTGTAATCACTTTCTTTCAGGGGAGTCTATAAATTTGCCAAGGCCTCATTCTTCTCTGAAGGACTCCTTATGTTCACTCCCATTTGTGCAAATGCTCTCTCTTTTACAGCACTAAATAGCCATGCACATGGCCCATTCTGTAAGGAGGCACCAGGCTGTTCTCTGTTGATTTTCCATGCTCGGCTCTCTTAAAGGAGACTAAGTACTACATGCCAGGACTCAGTGGGGTGCTGGCCCAAGCCATGCCACATCACAAGCAGCCGCTTTTCTCATTAAGACTGACCCATCATTAGGTCGCTTTGTATTGCTCCTTATAATCAATGAGCTTAATGTGTAGTGCAAAAAAGTTAATAAGGAAAGGCGTAGGAAGACAGAGGAAGGAGAGGGAATAAAAGAAAGAAAATTAAAACCCATCTCTTGTAAACCTTAGCAATGTATCTTATAAAAAAGTCTTAAAGAAAGGCTCTACTATCATTTCTCCAAATATCATACAAATAATTCCTCAAATCTTCCCAAATATACCCTCTTTTCCCTAAAAAAAAAAAAAAAAAGAAAAATCAAATGAATATAAGAAGACTTCAATTCTACTTCACTCCCTCCACCCCCAATGGATTCTATTCTTCTCAGCAAGTAGAATTAAAAGCTTGATAAGGGAGAATAAATGTGTATTCAGTGAAGCAAGTGTGAGGTGCAGAGGGATGTAGGATAAAGTTCATATGCATATGGACCATGATAGTCTATTCTACAGTGAAGTTGTGTGTGTGTGTGTGTGTGTTTGTGTGTTCAGAAATTTATTTTCTTTCCAAAATAACTGCATGATAAGAAAATTCATACAAAGCCCTATTGGTAACAAGTTCTAAGTTAGGAAGAACTTTAGGGATCATACTTGCTTGGTGTTTCTTGGCTCTAACTTATTTGGTATTATGTTTCATTTTGATTCTACAGAATCTTTTTTCCCGCTAAACTGTGTTGTGCTGATATAACTCACTTTCTTTTCAATACCTGTATCACACTGAGATCATGGTAAGGAACTTAAGAGGTATCATGTACAGTGTTGGATTTGTGTGGTGGATGGAGTGGAGAGAGAACTAGACATAATATCAGCACAAGTTGGGTTCAGATGTTGTCTCAGAATATGGCAACTATATGAACCATGGCAAAGGCAAATCATTTCATCTTTCTGACCCTGTTTCCTCATTTGTAAAATTGGGATAATAACTGTAATTAGCTGACCAGGCTGGTGTCAGGATCAAATGAGATCGTGTATGCAAAGCATTTTGCAAGCCCTAATGTGCTATGTCAATATGACCTATTACTTTATGGAAATATGTATTAATTCTTTATGTCATTGCATTCCTATTACTCGCTATTGCTAATAATATATTATTCAAGCATCATACTTTTAGAACTATAAGAAAACTGAGGGATCATCTTGCCCAACCATCTTTATTTTAGAAGTGTGGAGACTGAAATCAAGGGAGGGAAGGTATATAATTTTTTTTCTAGGATGGAGCCAGGACAAAAGCCCAAGTCACTTGACTCTATGCTAGTGCGCTGTGCTGAACACTAATACTATTCTAGCTTATCCATGAAAAAGATTAAGTTAGGAATTGGGCTTATGATTTAACTGGTATGGGGAGCCTCTGGATGAAGCAGCTACATCCAGTATTGCAGGATTCTCTATGATATGCTGGCATTTACATAGCACTGTGTGGTTTGCAAAGTACTTTATATGCTAACGTACATATAGTACATTATCTATATAGGGGGCGTCAAAGTCTGGAGAATTTGTGGTCAAGTATCACCTTTGGACTATATTGGCCCTATGACCCTGTGTAAGTTACTTGATATTTCAGTATTAGAGGTTACTGTCTAACTTTACAATTGTGGAAATGGTGCTATCCTTCATTGGTAAAGGGAATTCACTCACGTAGAGGTCCCCCGTACCAATGAAATCACAGGGCCAATCTCTATCCTCTATGCCTATATACAATTATGCATTTGATCATCACAACAATCTTAGGAGGTAGATTTATCAGCTCTATTATTATATATAGATAAGGAAAAAACACTCATTGAATTATCTCTGATCACTAGATTTCTGAAGATCAAATATAGAATTTGAATTAAGATCATTCAAGACAGATCTATTCCTACTGCTATTATACCACACACTGATTGATATGAAATGACTGGTGTGTGGAAAATGATATGACCTTTTCTCCCATTTTAAAGGTGGGTCCCAAATTTCCTTTATTAACTACTTCAAAGTTATTTTTTGTTCCAAAGTAATGGTACCTAGTACCTATCTTCCAATTCCATAAGTACCCTAGGAACTGTCATCAGGTCCTAATGATTTAAATACATTTATGTCATTTAGGTACCCTTTAGCCACTTTTTCCTACCCTAATTTCACTTCCCATCCTTCTTTTATAATTGGAATCCATGCCTTCAATAAATCATACCTGGTGTTTTCATTAGACATATAAAAAGATGAAAAGTTTTTTTTAAATTTTAATTATTTTTCTCTGTTTTTCTTTCTTTCTATCATGTTGATCACTGTCTCCTCTTTTTATCTGATTTTGTTTAATAGATTTTTTCATTTGATTTTTCTGTCACTTACTAGTTACATCTCCTCTCTGGTTCTATCCCTTCTAAAAATGCCTCCTTGATAGTTGGGCTATTTATTCCTATTTCCCTTTAGAGATCTGACTTAAGTTTGTAGCTTTTCCATCTTCCCTTCAGGTATCTGAGTTAATCAAACTACTATCCTGATATTTTCTTTCTTCCTTCATGGTAAGGCCATCAGAACTGAATGTGAACTGAAAGTACATTTGGTTCTACCCACTCATTTAACAGGTGAGAAAACTGGAGTCACTAGCAGCTATGATTTGCCCAAGTTTATGAGCTAGTCAGTTGGTGATCTCAAACTAGAAATCAAGTTACCTAAGCCCTAATCTAATGCTCTTTTTATTGGATTATTTTTGGTTTTGAGTAATAATAATTGCCATGTATACAATCTTTCAAGGTGGCAAATTTCTTACATATTTGATTTCACTTAAAACTCACAGCAACCTTTTGAGGTATATTACAGTTTTTATCATTCTCATTTTATAGATAACAAAATTGAGACTTAGAGAGGTTAAATGACTTGCCCTAGGTCTACAGCTAAGGAAACATCAGACAAATGTGTATCCAGGTCTTCCTGACTCCAGTTTCAACATTATCCACTAAGAAATGTTATTTTCTACTTTCTTTTTCTACATGAACCATTTCTCTTGGAATTCTCTTTGGCATTCCCAATTTCATACTTAGCGTACAGTTTCTTTCTTAATAAAGTTAGGTGGCACAGTGGATAGAGTATTGAACCGGAAGTCAGGAAAACTTGAGTTCAAATCCAGCCTCAGATATTTAGTAGTTCTTACTAGGAACTTACTTACTAATTAAATGACAAGTCACTTAACCCTGTTTGCCTCTATTTCTTCATCTGTAAAATGAACTGGAAAGGGAAGTGGTAAACCATTCCAATATCTTTGACAAGAGAGCCCCAAATGGGGTCACAAAGAGTCTGACACAACTGAACAACTTCTTTCCTAAAGTTCATTTTCTCTTCATACTGATTTGTGCTATTCTTTCCCATCAGATCTTGGATTTAATCATCTTTTTCAAGACTTCCATATGCATTTTTCAGTCCTCACCTAATTTATGTCTTGTAACTAGACTCAAAGCAAGAAGGACAAATCCCTTACTTGATTCCTTTCTGTTCCCAGTAGAAAGAGCTTCAAATAACAACAAAAAAGCTCCTACTTCTGCCAACAGTGCAGCTGGGAGTTTATTTCTCCCATAAGGGGAATAAATAAGACAGGGACACAGATTGTCTTGTGACCCTCTTGTAAGATGATTCCTAACTGGCAGTAAGAGAAGTCTGACAGATATAGAGAGCTCATTCCCCTGTTGCTTAGAGAAGGAGGAATATGGCTTTCCACACAAGCATGCTCAAAAGGCAATCCTACCCAACATGTTCTCCTGGAGGTGTAACACCCTGGAATTCTTTCCTTTTCTGTATAGATAGCATGATTGAGACTACAATTGGCATAGTGGCTGCTGCTGCTAGAGGCTCTATACCCATGAAAGGACAAAGTGACTCCACTCCCTCCCCTTATTGCTTTCTCAGATAAGGGTATATATGAGATTCAGGGATTCCTGGGAGAATATAAATGAGACCCAGGGACTCTTTCTCAACACCATTGCTTGGGTCTCATCCCAGTTTTCTCCCCAATTCCCTCTGCTATCCAGTGATTAGTTCTGATAATTTTTCAGTATCAATTTCAGATGTTAAAGATACCAGGTTCACAATTCTGTCCTATGGAGAAAATCTGTTAGTTCCCGTGGCCAGTTCTAATTTTTCCCTGAGCCTTTGCACCTTGTCTCTTCCCACAGAAAACTGGACTATGCACTCAAGGACATTTTTACAGCAGACAAAATATCCTCATGCTTTCTTATTCAGCCCAAGTGTAGTCAAAAAGTCAAGAAGCATGCATTCAACACTGTCTCCATGACATACATTGTGCTGATTTTTTGAATATAAAGAAAAGTAAAAACAGTCCCTGACCTCATAATGGGGGAGACAACTTGAAAACAACTATGTACAATACTTAATATACAGGATATATTGTAAGAAAAAAAAAGAAGAAAGAAAAAAAGGGAGGGGTCAAAATTTTCTACCACTCATAGAGGTCATTCATTCACTGTTTTAGGATATCCAATCTGTATTTAAAAGAAAATAGTGCTTCATCACCTTGTTTTTCATTGTTTTTATAATTAGTTGTAGAAGTTGAGTTAGTTAGTGTTAATAGTAGCAATGGTGGTGTTTAAGCTGTTGTTATATGTGTATCCACATTTACTTTCAAAAGAGAGGTAAATGAGAGTAAATTGTATGCCAATAGGAATTGGAAACTTCTTGGGGGAGGAAGAGGAAAGGAAATGCAAAGTTATGTTACTGTTTTCCTAGACTGAATTGCATTTATCCCCTTGAGGTGGTGCTTCTGGGATAAGATGATGGTAAGTATGGCAGATGTCTCCTGCATACTTTTAAGGGAGTGGCCTTTAATGTAGCTAATTGTCAATTTGACATCTTTCTTTTACAAGCAGTGATTTTCACAGGAACATGTCTGACACAAATATTCAAAAGTGAGGTAGTTGTTAATTTGCTTAGCTTCGGAACAATTTCTTTTAATATTCTGGAACCGTGGTTGGGAGAGAAGGGTGGATGTCAGCAACTGGAAATTGTCTAAGTCAATTGTAGGACGAAGGCTCACAACTAGACTTATAGCAGCAACCCTTGGTTGTAAAGCTCTCTTTTCCAGGATTCTGTTCAACTTGTGTCAACACAATGTTTTTCACATGGAGGGTTTTTTTTTCTTCTTCTCTTTTTCTTTCTTCACTCTGCTCTGAAAGAGGAACCACCCAGATCCACTTGATTCAAAACAGAACTGCCTGACAATTCAGCTCTAACTGGTGGTCAAGGCTCTAGAGAAATATGTGTTTGCTTTGTTTTCTCTATTGTTTCCCTTATATCCATTATGCTAAATGATGACTGTCTCAAAGGTCATTTGTTTCCACTATGTGGAAAATTCCATTGGAAACTTGCTTTCCATTTAAAATGTATTAAGCACTTAATTGCCATTGGGGAAAGGTGGGGGAAGGAAAGCAACCCCCCACACACCCCCAGTCCCTTCTCTGTTTCAGAAGATAGCTTCAGTGGAGCCAGCTCTGTTGGAGCTTCCAAACTCTTCCAGGAGTCTTAAATGCTCTAATAATGCATCAGTGTCACCAGCGCTTGGGAGCTCCCCTGTTTTTAAAAGCCTGCAAGGGATCCATGTCCTACTTTTCAATATCACCACCAATTCCCATTTCAAGGTGGTCAAAATTATCTAAGAGTAAGAGAAAATAATTACTTGGATTCTCTGAGTCAGAGACTGGGAAAAGGATGCATGAGGTGGAGGAAGGCTCAGAGGGAAAGGTGAGTGGCCTCTTCCTCCTTTAAGCACTTTCCAAGGAAGATAGAAATGGTACCTTTCCTGGGAATAGTTGAATATGCATGTAGAGGGATCAGGAAGCATTGAAATACCATTGGGTAGTCTGAAAAAAAATCATTTTATTATGCCTTCGAAGAATGCAGGTTGCTTAGGAAGATTGTTGCTTTGATTAAAAGGAGTTTTTTGAGGAAGTGGGGCAGGTCTGATGACTACAGTAGGAAGGAGAACACTTTCCTCGCAAGAAAGTTGACAACCTAGAACATGACACTAGCATGAAAGACATGAGTTGATAGAATCCTGGTGAGAATCTGTCTTATTTTCCCCTATGTCTTCCGATATTAAAGCGAAGGAAGTTGCACCCTTAAAACAGGGAAAAGAATGTTTTCAAATAACCAGTGTGCCATAAGCTGTTGGAGCTAATAATGCTTTTGGAACCCAAACATGGGGTTAAAGTTACCTTTTCATCAATGGATCAAAAGATTTGTCTCATTTTCTTTTGAAGAACAACATATTGGCAGTAAGAGAAAGCATTCATCATAGGAAGAGGTCCATTATCTCCTAATCCTTACAGGCAAACCTGTAATCAACATTATAACTTGTTAGTGACTGAGCCAGAAATAGAAGTCAGGTCTCCTGATGCTAAGTTTAGGGTTCAGGAATGATGTTAATGTGAAGATTAGAAATGGAAAATCATGTTAAAATATGTTCTAGCATTTTTTTTCAACTAGGAAAAGTTCAATGTGCTTGGATTTGGGAAAACATCAAAAATGAGGGTGATTATAATCACACTATACTTTACCAGGGTCAAAACATATCTAGAGTATTGACTTGTTTTGTTTGGGTACCACATTTTAGAAAGAGGTTGATAAGCTAGACCATATCTAGAAAAAAAAAGTCAGTGGGATAGTGAAAAGATGAAAGACCATGCCATAACAGAAGCAAGAGAACTATTCCGAAGAAGGGAAAATCAAAGGGCTAGACATTATCGTCTAGTACAATTATTTATTGTTACTTTTTCTTCTTTAAAAATATTTTTTGTTAAATATCTCCCAATTACATGTAAACAATTTTTACTATTCATTTTTTAAAATTTTGAGTTCCAAATTCTCCCCCTCCTTCCTGCAGCTTATCCCTCCTAATGAAAGTAAGCAATTTGATATCAATTATACATGTAAAATTAAGTAAAACTTATTTCCGTATTAACCACATTACAAAAAACCCCACAAATAAAAACAGAAAATTTAAGAAAAAATAAAAAGTATGTTTCAATCTGCATTCAAAATTTATTAATTTTTTTTTCTTTTTGGAGGCAGAGAGCATTTTTCACTGTGGGTCCCTTATTGTCTTGGATCATTGTCTTTATCAGAGTAACTAAGTCTTTCACAAGCGATCATCCTTATAATATTGCTCCTACTGTATGCAATATTCTCCTCATTCTGTTTACTTTAGTTTGCATCATTTCATATATGTCTTCCCAGGATTTTCTGAAAACCTCCTGCTCGTCATCTCATATAGCACAGTTGTATTCCATCGCAATCACATGCCACAACTTGTTCAGCCCTTCCACAATTGATGGACAGTCTTTCAAATTCCAATTTTTGTCACCACAGAAAGAACTGCTAAAAATATTTTTGTACAAATAGGTCCTTTTCCCTTTTCTCTGATCTCTTTGGAATACAGACCTAGTAGTGGTATTGCTGGGTCTATAGGCCTTTGGATATAGCTCTAAATCCTTCTTCACAATGGTTGAACTAATTCATACCTTCACAACAGTACATTAGTATCTGAATTTTTCCATATCCTTCTCATCATTTGTCATTATCCCCCTACCATATCAGTTTTCTTTCTAATTTTTGCTGCATTACTTTTGTTTGTGCAAACAATTTTTAGTTTCATGCAATTAAAATTATACACTTCACTTCCTGTGATCCTCTTTATCTCTTATTTGGTCAATAGTTTCTCTTATCCATAGATCTGACAGGAACATTTTTTTTGCATGCTCTCTTAATTTGCTTATGATATCACTCTTTTGTCTAAATCATTAATCCGTTCTGACCTTAGCTTGGTATATGATGTGGGGTGTTGGTCTATATCTAATTTTTGCCTAACTACTTCCCAATATTCCCAGCAATTTTTGTCAAATGGTGAATTCTTACCCCCAAAGTTTCAATCTTTGAGTTTATTAAACACTAGATTACTAGGTAATTTACCTTATCTGTTCCACTGTTCCACCACTGTATTTCTTAGTTGGTACTAGATTGTTTTGATTTTTAACACTTTGTAATATAATTTGAAATATGGGACTACTAGGCTGCCTTCCTTCACATTTTCTTTTCATATATTTTCTTGATATTATTGACCTTTTGCTCTTCCCAAATGAATTTTGTTATTGTTTTTTATCTAGCTCTATAAAATAATTCTTTGGTAGTTAAGATTGGCATGGCACTGAACAAGAAAGTTAACTTGCATAGAATTGCCTTTTTTTAAATTATATTGGCTCAGTCTACCCATGAGTAATTAATATTTTTCCAATTGTGCAGAGCTCTTTCTTTTTGTGTGAAGTGTTTGCATTATCTTCACATGGTCTCATGAGTTTTTCTTGGCAGGTAAACTCCTGAGTATTTTGTATTGACTACAATTATTTTCAATGAAATTTCTCTTTTCTTTTTTTGCTGCCAGGTTTTGTTGGTAGCCTATAGGAATGTTGATGATTTTTGTGAGTTTATCTGTTATTGCTGCAAATAGTTGAAGTGTTGTTTAGAACAGTGCTGTCAACTCAAGTAGAAATGGAGTCATTAAACTGACTTGGTGGCTACATACTAATTCAGACAACCACATATTAACATTATCTAGCTTCTATTTTATTTTTATATATTTTAAAAGATATTTCTTAATTATATTTTCATCTCATTATTGGCTGCAATAGAGTATTATCACCCATGTTTGATACCTTTGATGTAAAAGAGCACCTAGGGTTTTTGAGGGGCAGGGGTTGGAGGCATTTTTATTTTGCTGAGAAGTGGGCATTTTGTCTTTTTTTTCTACAGAACATGGAACAATAGATGGACATATATATACATATATACACATATATGTATATATACATATACACATATAAGTATATGTGTGTATATATGTATGTGTTTTTATATATATAGGTGTGTGTGCAATATTTATTTCCTTTAATTTTCAAAAACTATAAAGAAAATCTGAATTTTATCAAATGCTTTAGTAATTGGATCATTTTTCTCTTATACCATTCTTTGCTCCTTTGTGAGATACTGAGCAGGTCTTTCTTTTTTTTCCCATCTTCTCTAATATTTTGCAGAAGAACTGGAACTCTAAATCGGTGCTATTTTGTACTACCATGCGTCTCCACTGTGTCTTCCTGATGTCCTTACATACAATATTTTCTTTCATGAATAATAATAAGCATTTACGAACACTTTGTTTTTAAAAAATTCTTTCATTTTATGAGTTGTACAATGACCCTCTGAAGTTCATACTAATGGTATAGTTATCCCCTTTTTATAGATGAAGAAACAGATTCTGAGAGAAGTAAAATATGCTCATGGATATATAGCTGTATACTACCAGGTATAGGATTTGCTGTCACAGAACATAGCACAGCATGTGACTCAGAGGAGTTGTTTAGTAAATGCTGGTGGACTGACTTAAGGCTTTTTGACTTTAAATCCAGCCCTTTATATATCTCTATCATGCTATGTATATCTGATACTATGTGTGTGTGACACACACACACACACACGTACATATATACACACATATATATGATCTGCAATTTCAAGATGGTATTTATTATGAATTTTTCTATCAGTCAGTTGTAGTAATCCCTTCTGTTCTGATATTCTGGGAATTAAATAGCAAAACATGGCTGTGGTGGTTTTTCGTGATCCTCAGTGAACCCAGGGAAATTTGAATTATTAGATAAAAGTTAAAGAATCTGCTAATGTTGATTTTATTAGAGGCAGAATTTAAAGAAATACAAGATAAGAACACAGAATGGAAAAGTGGATAGTGGCAGAGCTAGGTCTAGAAACTCGATTTCATTGCATCTATTCAATGTCCTTTGTTCCATCCATTGTTGTTTCCTGATGTAACCACTTGGGGAATATTAATAATAATAAATAATAATAATGGTTCATAATTGAGACTATCTTGTTTCAAGATTTACAAAGTGCATTGTCTCTTTGCAGAGGAAAAAGAAAAAGACAACTTACAAAATTACATATTTTCAGGAGCAATAGTGAACCTCATTGAGTATTGATTTTTAAAGAGAAAAAAAAATCACAACCATCCTAGAGGGGTTAAGGGGAAAGGAACAAACATTTATTAAATGCCCTCTATGTGCCAGGTACTGTGTTAAATACTTTTGTAGATATTAACTCATTTGAGCCTCGTAATAACCCTGGGAGGTAGACTAAGTCAGACAAAGATAAGTGACTTGCCTGAGTCACACAACTAGTAATTGTCTAAGATCAAATTTGAAGTGAATGTTTTTTTTTCTTGGCTCCAGGATCAGCAATCTCAGTTGCAATCACTCCTCTATGCCTAAGGCATAGAAGATGAACAGGAAGATTTCAAATGAAATATATTCAATGATGGAATGTTTGTGAGTAAACAGTTAATAATGGAAATACATAGATAAGTTAATGGTACATCAATATTTTTAGAAGGGAAAATGATATGAGAATTGTTTCATTAAAAACAACCACAGCAACAACTGTGTGTAAAAAAAGTATTAACCTCCCCAAAATACCTTTAGCCCTTAAATGTCCTTGACACTAAAATTATCTGAGAAGGAGAAAATATTTGCAACATACTGTGGCCCTCAGGAAGCTCAGGCCATATCCATTTGTTGCCCCAACATCAAAGTTTTGCTTAGTAGATCTAATTTTTTGCCTCATTCAGCACTCATTTATTCACCTAGCATTAAACAAATAACAATCTCTTACAAAAATAACACTGTATATGAGGATCTGAAAGGTTGAAAATAATAAATAACTTTAGAAATGTTCGTCATAGTTGTGGTGGGTATATAGTCTTTCAATAAGCAAATCTTGAGTAGAAAAGAGTAACAGCTGCATAAAGAGAAATATATAAGTGGTATTAATATACAAACCCAAATCACAACAATGCAGACTTTATCTCTGCATTCAAAGGCCTAATAGTCTAGCTTGGGTACTGGACAACTGAAAAATTCCAAAGCAATTTGGAGCATTCCTCTCCCTCCTCATATAATCCTATTCAGCAAGAATTATGGGTTTTGTCAACCTGACTTACATATAACTCCTCAGTCTACCACTTGATGTTGGTACCATATTCATTCATCCTCATCATTCCAAAAGCTAGGGCAATCCAAAGACTGTGTTTGACTATTGTCTCATTAGTTACTAAAGTGCAACAATTTCCTCAATAATTAATTAACTAGACCTCAAACCCCATTCCCAATTGTAGAAACCTTTGTAATAACTCGGTGTCCATGTGTTTCTCTGTTAAAATTTATAATCTTTAAGAATTAAATAAATATCAAAGTTACTGAATAGACACCTTTTAATGTAATATCAATCATAAGGACACAACAATATTTACAATATTTTAACTGTGAGAAAGATCAGTGTAACTTGGAAAATTTTACTTCTAAAAAGATACTTCCACACCATGTAATTGATTTAGAATACCAATTAAAGTATATTCACATGCATCCTCTATATTTTTTAAGATAAAAGTTACAATAGTTTCTTAAACAAATAGGGTCGCTCTATCTTCTAAAGCTTATCTTCTGGGATAGGAAAAGGACCTTTTCCTCTTCTCTCAAGTCATTAGTCTTAACAGTTTCTCTCCTCACTTCTCATAAAATTGTCTTCATAATGTATCTTCATAAAATACTAAGTTGAGAATTTCCCCAAGAACACAATTTTAATTTCATTTTTTTTTCATTTTCCCCCCAAAGTTACTTTTAACTCCCTCTTTTCAGTTTCTCTCTCACACACACACACACATGTACGCACACGCACATGCTCACACACACACGTGCATACACATACATTCACACACACGTGCATGGCCACACATCTGCCCTCAACTGCTAAATCTTAAAAATTCCATTTAGCCCTTAAAACTGTAGTAACAGTAAGTATAGCTTCAGGAGCTTATGAAATAGTTTTCACTTAATGAACAATGTATTAAGAAAGTCATGTATTTTGCTTAGTAAGATATAAACATCCTGAGAACAGTGACTGTTGCTTTTTTCTTTTTTTTATATCCTCAGTGCTTACTGCAGCACCTTACATAAAGTGAGAATTTAACAAATGTTTATGTCACCAACTTGTTGCTGTTTATGAAGTAAGTGAATGATAACGTGGCAGTTTAATGGCAAAGTCTTGAGGGAATTCCAGAAAGGGAAAAAATAAAATGGAATAGGCCTCCAATGACTGGCTTTCCACTGTCAGTGTGATTGGCCATGCAGGCCATTCGATTCAGTTGTTAATATGTCTTAGATAATGCAACTGACTGAGTTTTGGTCCAGTTTTTAATTTGTGCAAAAAAAAGAAAAGCACCTGAAATGGAAATACATCATTGTAGACTTCTAAAAGGAATTCTAGAAATAATCTAATTTACTATAATATAGCACAATAAAGAAATAGATTCGGAGGTCAGAAGACAGGAATTCAAATTTTGCCTCATAGTTACTAGTTCTATGACCCTGGTCAAATTACTTATCTTTTCTGAGTTCCAGTTTCCTCAACTGTAAATTGGGGGTATAAACAGCAGCTAAGCAATTGTCTTTTTATAAGAAACTAGTGAAATGATTCATACAAAGTACTTGGTAAACCTTTAAAGAGCTTTTTAGTAGTGAATCATTATTATTGATTGTGAAGTAACTGAGGTTCAGAAAGGATATTAAATAAAAATTCCAATTCACATTTATATACAAATGACTTACCTCAAAACAATCCTGCCAGGTTAAAAAAAATAGAAATATTGTTTTTTAAATAGAGTTTTTGACACCTTTGACTTTATTGACACTTTTTCCCTGTACATTTTCTGAATTTCCCATATATTCCTTCCTCCCATTGTAGAGGAACATTCTGTATAACACAGATTTTTTTCTTTTACAGAAAAGAAAAAAGGAAAAAAGGAAGAAAATCAGCAAAACCAATCAATATAATGAAAAATAATTAACATTATATGCAATGCTCCATACCTATGGGCCTATGCAAATATATAGGGGCAGTGTCTTCTCATATACTATTATCTATATTTTACAGATGAGGAAACTGAGATTCAGGATAAGTATGTACACAGAGAGTAAATTTCAGAGCCAGGACTCAAAGCTGGCTCACTGACTTCAAGTCCAACATTCTTTACATGATATATAGGCCGCAAGATATGTTCTTTATGTCATCAATATGATTGGTCATGCAAACTATCCAATTTTATTGTTACTATGACATAGATAATGGGATTGAGCAGGAAAATATACCTATTAAGCATGCGCCATGCATACACAAACACACACACACACACACAGACACACACACCAACAGCTAAACTTCATTTGTTCCTTATAACAAGTCTGTTCCTTGAATGCTAATTATATTCCCATTTTGCAGTTGAGGAAACAGAGGCTCAGGGAAGTTAAGTGACTTATCCAGGGTCATAGAACTAGTCTTAAATAAATAGAATAAGGATAGAATAAGGTGGGCCTTGATCTGAAATCTGCCTGAGAAGCTTACTACCTATATGATCTTTTATCACTTGATTAACCTCTAAGTTTACTAACCTAAAAAAACCCCCACACCTTAGTTTTTTAATATGTAAAAATGCATAATAATAATAACAATAATAATTACCTCAAGCATATTCCTTATAGGGTTGTTGTGAGGATCAATAAGATAATGATTATAAAATGCTTTGTAAACCTTAAAACAATGTAGGAATATAGGACGGTTTTTGACATTGCAGTTGTGGTTGTTTGTATTATGCCTTAGGATTCCCTTCCACACCTGTTCTGAAAATCACACTGCTAATTAACTGAAGAACTTGGAGTAAAATTCCTAATTCAGATTAGGAACCCAGATTCTTTAAATTAGTCTAGTACCAAAACTTAAGAACATAATTCAATGTGTTCAAATGGGATTAGACACCAATTTAGTAGAAATGAACCAATGAGGGCATGGAGAAAGGAATGGGAAAATAAATGGTTCATAAAAGGACTTAATAGATTGGATAGATCTTGACACGTAAGTAAAAATAAGAGTAGATTCAATCAAAATTCAGCATAATCTCTGAGTGCTTGGGATTCATTCATTCAGTTAAAGGTACCTTAGAGTATCTAATTTATTGCTATGATTTCCATGGAAGATATCTCTTCCAAGCATTGATACAAAACACTTTCAAGGCTTCTGTTCCTGTTCTCTCATAAGTGGAATTTTGAGGTAGCATGAAAATAAAATTTGGGGAGCAAATTGTCTAAATATTTACATTTACATGAATCCACATGAAATGAAAGAGAGGTCACTTTACTTCCCCAAGTCTGTAATCCCCAAATAACTACCTTACATATAATGTGCTTTCATAGAAGAAAAAAAAACAAAACAGAGTAAAGTGGAGATTTGGTAAATTTTCTCCATAACATGCTCTATGTTGATGACCAGCTTGAACATTTCAGGCCATCAACATCAATGACTATGGTTACCCATACCGAAAGTGCTCTTTGATCATATTAACTGAGTAATTACCACATCCTCACTTGCCTTTGTTTCCCATACTCCTAGTCTCCTTGTGTGTAGCATTCTTGTTTAAAATATTCCGTAAACATTAATTAATCATTGCAAAGCCCCCATATTATGGGTCAGCCCTCTCACCTCTTCATTCCAAAGCAGGAGAAACTAGGGCAGAAAGGTTAAGTGATTTGCCCCAGGCCAGTATAAGGGCCAGGGTTAGGTCTCAGATAGCCTGAGTTTCCAGGTCTGTGGCCCCTCACTTTATGGTAATATTATGTATTTCCTATTACCTATGCATTCCATTGAAACTGATCATTTGTTAAGTTTCACACTAGAATGATCTGTTGCAAATACTTCATGCAAAATCTGTACTTTGATCTCTTGTAGGCAATAAATACCTTTGGACAAAAGCCATTTGTGTTTTTCCATAAGCTATGTAAGTTTTTCAATACCCTAAGCTCTGAGCTACCTTTATTACCTGATGTCAGGTGCCTAGAGATTGAAGAGAAAGGAAGAATATATGTAAAATTTACTACTCCTAAATGAGAATTAGTCATTTTTCAGTCATGTCTCACTCTCCTTGACCACATTTTGGAGTTTTTTGGCAAAGATACTGGAGTGGTTTGCCATTTCTTCTCCAGCTCATTTTAAAGATGACGAACTGAGGCAAACAACATTAAGTTACTTGTTCAGGGTTACATAGCTAGTAAGTGTCTGAGGCCAAATTTGATATGAGGAAGATGAATCTTTCTGGTTCCAAGCCCAGGGCTCTATCCACTGTACCACCTACCTGCCACATAAATGACAACTATAATAGCTAATTACATACTAGAGAAACTGAGGATTGGAAATACTGTTTTCATTAATGGCTATGGTTCTTCATAGGGGAATATTTTGGGGAAGAAGGTAAAATTAAAAAACAAGGGAAGCCATCAGATCATTCTACTCCTTCTAATTCTTTTTTTTTTTATACCTTCTACTTGTTCCTTCACTTTTGATGTCTTCTACTGATGCCAAGTACTAAACCACAGTTATTTTAATGTGTGACTGGCGAATCAAGAAAAATATTAATCATGGTAATATCAGCTTTTACAACTGCATCATCGTCTCTTAACACTTACTACACTGTTCTGTAGTCCAACAATCATAACAATTTCAAAAAAACTCTGGAACCAGAAAGAGTGGACTGTAAGAAGGAAGGGAGGCAGAGAATTGAGTAAACAATAACCAGAGACCTTTGCTATTGAGGTAAATGCAGGTTATAATAGCCAAAAAGAAAAAAGAAAAGAGAAAGGGTGTAAGGAAGGAAAAAAGAAAGAGAGAGAGCGAGAGAGAGAGAGCGAAGGAGGGAGGGGGAAGGGAAGGAGGGAGAAAGAAAGAAAGAAAGAAAGAAAGAAAGAAAGAAAGAAAGAAAGAAAGAAAGAAAGAAAGAAAGAAAGAAAGAAAGAAAGAAAAAAAGAAAGGAAGGAAGGAAGGAAGGAAGGAAGAAAATTCAGTAATGTGGGTTTTTTGTTGCTTTTTGGAGTGTTAATTGGAGCTAAATGAAACAAAGATCATTCAATCCAGGATCTTCATTTTTTACAGCTGAGAAAGCTAAAGCCTTGATAAGATAAGGGACTGCCCCAAATAAACCAGCTTATTAGAACAAGGGCTCAAATGAACATCTTTGTGGAATGATTATCCGTAATTATCAATTTTTGACTAATTTATTGGCCCATTTTTAGAGTTAAGAAGAAATGAATAGGTAAATTGTGTTTTAGGATAAAGAAAAATACCAGAATTGATGTTATTATCAATTTGCTTTAGTGTCTCAGAATAAGTGTTAATTTGTTAAATACTATGATTTGCATGTTTATATAGTATATTTCATTTAATGTTTTTAAGCTACATAAATATTTATGTCTGTGATGGGCATATGGATATACTAATGCACATACTAGATAGATAAATGAATAGCTATATATATTTACAAAGTTGTGTGTGTGTATATATCTATCTATATCTATATCTATAGCTATATCTATCTATATATGTGTGTGTATATATATACACTTTTATTATTGTTCAGTCATTTTTCAGTCAGTTCTCACTCTGTGACTGGGGTTTTCTTGCCAGAGATAATAGAGTGATTTGTCATTTTCTTCTCCAGCTCATTTTGCAGATGAGGAAACTGAGGCAAACAGGCTTAATTTATTTGCCCAGTGTCACACAGCTAGTAAGGCCAGATTTGTACTTAAGAAATTGAAGCTTCGTAACATTAGGCCCATATTCTATTCACTGTATCACCTAACTGATACGTGTGTGTGTCCATCTGTAATATATGAATAAAAATGAATGTATACCCATAGTATATAAGTATATAGTATAATATTATACTTGTCTATGTGTGCATATAAATGCATAAATGTTTATTATATATCTGTAGTATTATGTGTGATGTGTACAAAATACCATTTGACATTTCAGAGGAAACTACAGATGGCAAAGTGAGATTCCTGAGTGGTACTAGGGCTACAAGAAAGAAAAAAATAAGGCTAAGAGTGAAGAGGACTTTCCTGATTCTATCTTCTGACATTTTAGTTATTTTTAAATTCAGATTTATTTCAAATAAATATTTTCTTTTTCAATACATTTTGAGAGAATTAGCAACTGTGATGAATGTGGATGTAGGTTCAAATAGTAAAGTAGAAGCAGTGTTAAGCTATAAAATAATAAATAAGCATATTTCTGGTGAAAAAGTCACAAGCAGAAATTAGAGCAGGCTAGACTACTTTTCTCTAGAAATCTCGTTAATGTGACTAAATAGAGAAAGGGCATATGTTAATTCATTGTGTTTCAGAATCTACCAGTAGTGTATTCTTCCAGGAAATTTCTGTTTACATGTTACAATCATGTTGCTAATGTGACACACTATGTCATAGCTTGAGAGTTGAATAGCCCCCCCCATACTTTATCATTAATAAGATCTAGTTAATTAAACCATTTGTCTTAGAGAAATAGAAAAAGTGCTAAACTTAAGGTGTTGACTGTCAATGTATTTGCATCTCGTAGTAAATAAAATGTGGCCCTGGAGGGCTGATGGGGTTTCTTTCCTAGTGAGCAATTTACTATGGTGTTGCAATTCCTCATTGAGGCAAATATCTCTATTCTGGAAGCTGTCAAGCTCCCACCCCAAAGTACATTATGATGTTTTTACCACCTAATTATTATTATGGTCGACATTTTATTTACTCCAAAGTGGTTTGGGGCTAATTGATTAGGTTGCACCATGTCACGAAAACACAGATGCCAGGCCAGAGCATTACATTATATAACGGGAAGGAATTGAGACAAAGACCTCCCTCCTTCCTCCCAAAGAGAAAGAGCCTAGCAGTGCTGCTGTGCTGGCAAGACACGCTCCTCTTTTACTGGGTGGTCCATTGGGAGGGTAATTGGAGCTCTGCAGTACGTCCACTACAATCAAACACAAGGGTACAATAGCTGCTCTGTAGGGAATTGGTGGAGGAGAATTTGTTTAAATAAAATTGCAAGGTTGTCAGAATGTTAAAGCAATTCTTGAATGCTCTGTGCATCGTCTCAGGGAACGTAGAGTTAGATTCATTTACTTTCAAAGACAAAGCACTAAAGTGGGGAAGGAACCTTAAATGCAATGGTGTAATACGAAACAAAAGGTTGTATGTTGTTATCATCTACATGCTGATAGTATGTAACAAACTGTTCTGTGTGCTAGTTTTTTTGCTATATACAAACGTTTACAAATACAGAGTCCCATTCTTATGAAAACAAAAATCAGATGGTAATAAGTTAAGAGTAATTTATTTTGTTCTTTTATACTGGGGCTCAGTGTCCAGGGTAAGCAAACTTTAAAAGGAAGATATTAGAAGTTGGAATTGTCCAGTCAAAGTTCTGAGGAGTTGTGCTCAGGGATCCTTTATTTATCCAATTCCATAAATGTGTCAAGCTAGACATGCACTATCCTGCACGCATGTAGGACCAAAGAGAATGTTACTTCAGTCACAGAAATTATCACAGCCTCTGGGCTCAAGACTCAAAAGAAATTAAGTCATGGCTAAACCAAATTATACCTTGAGAAAGTCAGAATTAAAATCATGGCCCATGGCCATGGTCCTGAACATCATTAGGTTACTGAAGCTCACTGTCACCAGGTGATTCAGCACTTAGAGACAAGTAACTGCAGGAAGCACTGATGTCAATGTTAGAGACTACAAACAAAGTGAGCTAAACTATTTTTTTCCACTATCAACAAAATTTTGTTACTGAGCTGAAAAACCTATTCATTGTTTTTATGTCTTTTGAAGACAATAGTCATCAGACTTATTTATTGGAAAGTTAACATGAGAATAGAACTACTTTCATTTTTAACCCTATGTCAGCTACAACGATGTCTAGGTCTCAGTGGTTAGGTTGTTCCTTAAGTCAAGAAAACCTAAGTTCAAATCCTGACTCAGACATTTGTTATCTTATGTCACCTGGGGAAGTCACGTCACCTCTCTCAGCTTTAACTTCTTTATGAAATGCCCATAAAGATTACATCTATCTCATAGGGTTGCTGTGAGCCTCAAATGAGATAACAGAGAGAAAATCTATTGCAAAACTTAAAGCAGTACATGAAATCCTAGTTCTTTAGAACTTTTAAGGAAAAAAAGAGAAGAAAAAAATTCACAAAGACCAAGACATCATTTTAATGATATTTCTTCTGTCTGTTCTTTTTTTTTAATACAGGTAGACTAAGTTGTATGAAAGTACATCATACCAGACTCATGGATAACATGATTTTAGCCTCTAGTAAAAGTTCATGATCAAGTTGCTTTTTGGTTATTTGGTAATAGGCCAAATTAACTGACTAGCACTGAAGTCATTTTTAATGTATTCACTAAATCCAGGTGATCAAAAAAAATATGAGTTATTACTATTCACTCTCAGGCCACTGAGTTATAATGCAAAGACAAAGACTCCCACAAAACCCCTGAGCCAGACCTGAAGCCTGGTCTTCATTCAACATTGCCATTCTAGATATGAGTGTTTATCTATAATAATAAAGTGACTACCTGGCTCTCTCTGATGCCTGCAAAGTACTTCCTCACCTCTGTCACACAATCTTCTACATTCAAGATGCAGCTTAGATACATTTTCCCACATGAAACATTTCCCGATCACCTCAACTGCAAGATGATGATGATGATGATTATTGTGATTACTATTGTTAAAAATAATAATTGCACCTATTTGCTAAGCCTTGTGATAAGCACTTTACAAATATCTTAATTCTCAAACTTTCTTACATTGAAATATTTATTATATTTATATACAACACATATAATACATATATACATATATAAACTGAAAATAGATGTATTGACACATAATACATCTAAGCATGCAATATGTGCTAACACATATATGTATGTGTGAATACATAAAAACCTACATATGTACACATACACACATATAATTGTATTGCCTACCACATAGCATGTATTTAATTTTTATTAATTAAATTGACATGAACACATTGAGCCTATTACTTATTTATTTTAAAGTAGGTAGCCCACTGTAATTTAATTTTAATAACGGACTGGATTTGGAGATTTGAGAAGAATCAATTTAATTCTGGAAAATTCATATTCCCCAGGCATAGAGCAGACCCAACTTTCAATTTCCAAAATATCCCATTCCATAATTTTCAAAAACTAAGGCAGGATCAAATAATCTAGAGATGGCATCAACCTTGGAGATGAATTAACCTACTCTCTCAATTTTACATCTGTATGAGAAAACAAAGTCCTTAACAAGTTAAATAACAAGTTTAGGATCATACTGGAAATAGGCCTCATTGTATGACCCCAGAGTATTAATCTATTTCTACTTGCAATCATTTGTCTAGATTTATCATCTCTCATAATAGACCACAAGTCCTTTGAAAGAATGGATCATGGAGTTTAGATACGTTTTCATTTAACTTCTTCATATTATACAGGGGAGATAACAGAAGGCCAGGGAACTTAAGTCAATCTGTTTCAATTATGTGTCAATCCCAAGGTCAATTTATTATGTTATTAGATATTATGAACAATTTAATCTGAGAAAGCTTTAATCTACTTAAGTATCATACACCATTATCATATTTACTAGTCAGTGACAGAAGTCAGAATAGAACCTCATTCTGCCTATAAAATCCTTGTAGGTGCTAATTCACACAATCAGGATGTCAAAGGCAGGAAGATCAGTAATTCCATGAATCAGATTGTTTCTGAAAATCATAGAGGCACCACAGAGATGTCAAATGACTAGGCAAGTATAAACAGATAGGATATTGTTATACTTCTAAAACTTCTGGTAATTGGCATTCAGAATTCATTAGAAACTCATGGAGTCAGTGAGTATAAATTATTCCATCTTGGAACATTCTGAAGGAGACACGTGTGCATAATACTTTTATGAGGTTTTAGAAAATGGAAACCTCAGTACAGGTATTCTTGCAATCCAATTCAAGAAAAAACCATACAAGGCTGTTGATGTCAAAGTCACAGCTTGTGGCCCCCAGTAGGTCGATGTCATTTCTGTTCACTTGAGATACAGTCTTAATTTTAGTAACATAGGGAATGTTATCTCTCATTTTCACTCCATAATCTCCTGTTTGGTAATGCTGGCTTCCATGAGATTATATAATTCATCATTTTGACTTAGCATATTTGGTGGTGAGTGAGAATAATTTCCTCTCCATTAGAATGACACTACCCATGAAGGTAAGTGTGCCACAGGAAGATAATGCTACCCAGGGGCAGGATTTCAAAAGGTAAAGCCCTAGGCAAAATTACCTTCTAGACTCCAAGGAGACCTAAAGGGGGAAAGATAACTACCAGGAGGGAGGATTACCCCTGAAGTTCCAGGCAAGGATACCAACATAGACAAGGGGAAATTAGGTAAACCTAATCAAAAGTTTCCCCTAGGCAGAAGACTCCAGACAACCATCTCTACAACCACCAGGGTCATTGATCTCTTCGTAAAAATGATTATTTCTCTGCCCTTTCTTTTTGTCTCAGCAAGACATTTCTCTCTGTGCAAACACTTTTCCTAGCTTAAAAACAAGGACTTAAAAGTACATACGGTATAAGTTCAATCTTCCCTTCTGTCTGCAAATGTCTAAATAACAATAGAGCACAGGAAGTCAAGTGCTAGAGTACATTTTGATGTGGGCTTCTGCTGCTGATTACTGACGGGGAGCCGACTTCTCATATTTATGATTCACCAGTGCTCTTTGATTAAACCCAGGCATGGATTTGGTTACCACAACATGCATCAGTTTTGTTGTAGTCCTTCCTGGTCTCACTTCCTGCTTCAGGGATGAATTCCCACAGTTCCTGGACATTCTATCAGGGTCCATCATCAACACTGGGCTGAACAAGTGAGGAGGGGGACATGTGTTTTGTTATATACATACATAAGTCAGCAAAGAGACTTGACAGTACTATCTCTGGGACCAGGATCTTGTCAGTGCTCAGATTTTTAAAGCACTAGAGGCTGGTGGAGAGGATCAGGATCTTCAGATTGGCATATTCAAAATTTCTTCCTCTCAGATTGGCAATATTGAAAGAATGATGACAGTGTAAAGATTGAGGATGTCTCAAATGCATTATATCATAATAATGACTCACACTTATATAATACTTTAATAGTCCCAAAGTGCTTTCATCACAGTGACCCTAAGTTATGGAAAGAGTGATTATTGTTTGTCCTGCTCCATGGATCAATTAACTAAACATTTATTTCATCAGCTTCTTTGTTCCAAGCACCCTGTGTAGATGAAGAAATAGATTCAAAAAGGTGAAATTGCTTGCCTCACGTTATCATTGCGGAAAGGAAGGAGACAACCCAAGAATTTATACCAGGTTCTCTGATGCTAGATTCAATGTACTGTGTTATCATTTGAGCAAGCTGTACAATCCATTTCAGGACTCCCTTCTGTATAGGAAATGTTACTGGGAGTGTTTAAATGTCTGTGCCTATTCTGATACATTTTTTTTTTTTTTACCTCCTGCTTGCAGATTTAAGATGTCAACTCAAAATAAGTTACATTCATTTTGGCAGGATTCAACTTAAAACTTTTTAGACTGCCAGGTTCTACCATGATTATTAGATTTCTTGATGCTGAAACATTTCCTTTGGGTTTTTCCTTAAAGGTATATATTTTTTCATTTTATTAAAAAAGTTCCTTCACACAGCCTTTAAACTTAAAATGTTAGCCATATCCCACTATGATGATGTTTTATATTCATACAATCATGGAACTATAGAGTCAGAAAGAAATTTAAAGTTCATCTAATCTTATAGCCTGTTCAATAAAAAGATAGCTTCTACAACAGCCATGACATAGAATTGTTCAGCCTCAGTTTGAATATTTCCTATGAGGCAACCTGTTCATCATGGGATTCTACTTCATAAGCATGCCTTCCTTTCCTAGAATGTTTATCTCTCTATTGTATTGTCTACCAATTGCTCAAATGTGTGTACTCTCTAGCAACACAGAGAATCTTTGTATTCTAGTGGGGAAAGTGCTGTATGAGAAAGCAAATATCTGTTTCTACTGAGATTTGGACCAACACATCTCCTGTCTCTCCCTCCCTCCCTCACTCAGTTGTGAAGGCCAAAAGAGATAAACCATCTTATAAATGTCTGCAATTAGTATTTTAATTGTGTGCTCACTCTGACAATATGTCAAGATAGCTGTCACATCTCTCATCTTTCACAAGTTTTTAAGGATAAAATATTCAAGAATCATCATAAAATTAAGGATATAATTACTGTACTTGATTCCATATTTTGCATGGTTTCAGTGACTAAGAGGAGTTAAATGACTGGTCTAGGATCACACAGAACATCTCAGACAGGATTCAAATACAGGTTTTTTTTTCTAACTCCAAGTACGGTGTTCTAACCCTTCTACTACAAGTATATGTAAAGAGCAGAGTGAAGACCAGTAAGTCTGGATCAAAAAGAAAAGAACAAAGAAATGTTCAATGACACTACAAGATAGGTTGGGTTTCTCCAGGACCACTATTTCAGACACCCAACAACATGTTTCACTATTCTCTGTTCATTTCTTCCTTGTCAACTTCCCTGCCTTTACCTGCCTTCTCTCCATTTCTTGGACCATTAATTATAAATCATGATCAAATTAATAATCCTAATATTCCTTAATTGGGTGGGTATGTTCATCTGTTCCCCTGTGGCCTCAGTCACCATTTCTGTATCTCTGGGGGTTGAAGTTCCTCTCATGGGCCACCACTTCTCTTTCTGTGTTGTCTTTTCCTTTAAAATATAAGCTCCTTAAGGACAAGTACTATTTTTGCTTCAGGATTTGGAATCCAAATGCTTAGCACAGTGCTGAGTACATACCAAGTACTTAATGAAATGCTTTTTAATTCATTTACTCCTGGCAGTCAGGAAACAAGCATTTATTTGCTTACTATGGGTCAGGGACTATAGTAAGCACTCTAAATCAGCGGTTCTCAATCTGTGGGCTATGTTCAATTTGTAACAATGAAAATACATCCTGCATATCAGATATTTACATTAAGATTCATAAGAGTAGCAAAATTACAGTTATGAAGTAGCAACGAAAATAATTTTATGGTTGGGGGTCACCACAACATGAAGAACTGTATTAAAGGGTCGCAGCATTTGGAAGGTTGAGAACCACTGATCTAAATACAAATACAAGGAAAAAGAAAAAGACAACCCCTTCCATAAAGGAGCTGAAAATTAGGGTAGAGAGGGAAGGGGAGGGAAAACTCGGGTGTGAAGGAGTAATGTCAAAGTACATCAATAGAGGATAGTAAAGGTTGGCTGGCCTGGGATCCTCCCCAGAATGCAAGCTTGAGGAAAGAGCTAACCAACAGGACAAAAGCATGGAGCATAAATGTTCTAGAGTGAGGAGGCCACAGGCACTGGGGGATGATCCAGGGTGGGTTAGCAAGTGAGGCATTGAACCACTCATTCATGTCCAGTTGGCCCTTTCCCTTCTTATCCTAACACATTAATTTTACTTGTGCTTAAGATTTTTTTTCAATTACACATAATTGAAATAATTTTTTTTATAAACATGTCTATATCATTTTGGGTTAAGGATTCAACCCCTATCTATTTCTTTTAAGGGCATATTACCCATTTCTCCTGCAATTTCTTATACTATCTTTAATTTCCAGGTCATACAGCCATCCTGAATTTATTATAGTATATGGTTCAAGAAGCTGGTCTTGACCTAATTTCTTCCAGACTTCTTTCCAGTTTTCCTAGAAAAGGTTGTCAAATAAGTTCTTTCTTAAGTAATTTATGTTTTTAGTGTTTTTTAAACACTGGGCTATTCAGTTTAATTTTTTGTCATTTCTATTTTTTGTCTAGTCTAGGGTTGGGGAACATGAGGCCTCAAGACCAAATGTGGCCTTCTAGGTCCTCAAGTGAGGTCTTTTGACTGCATCTAAACTTCATAGAACAAATGCTCTTATTATTATTAATATTATTAGCCTTTTATTAAGAGGATTTGTTCTGTTTGAATTTGAATTTTTGAGTTTGAATTCACTCAAAGGGCCTCACTTTAGGACCTAGAGGGCCACATGTGGCCTTGAGGCTGCAGGTTCCCCACCCCTGTTCTAATCTATACTATTCATCTACTTTAATATTTCTTCTCCTGTACCTAATAGTTTTAATGAGAAAACCATTCTCAGAGAAGTTACCTACTCAAGGTCATCCAGATGACAAGTGGAAAAAGCTAGAACTTAAATCAAGCTGTTTTTGATGTTTTCCTGAATCCAAATTTAGTATGATATGCTGCTTCTGTATTCAGTGACCAATTTATTTTAAAGTAAGGAATTTCCTTTGATTGCCTTTGGGTGGATTATAAATCTTATTTGTGTGAAACTCAGAATAATGATCTTCACATTATACAAGTCTCCTTCCCTGCTAGTGCTATCATTGAAGCATAGATATTTAGCATTGCAGAGATCTCAAGGGCCATGCAACTAAACACAGATTTGATTATGAATTCCCTCTGTAACCTACTGCCATAAGTGAGAATCATCACTAACACTTACATGTTATTTAAGGACTGGAAAGTCCTATG
>CM053587.1:221573892-221618575 GCA_028646515.1 Pseudochirops corinnae | reverse complement strand
GCAATAGAAGCATGAGAAGGTAAACAGGAAAAAGAAATCATAAGAAACTTATTAAAGTTGAGCTATATACAGTCCTACATGGAAAAATGATAATTGTAACTCATAAGACTTTTCTCAGTATGAGGATAGTTGAAGGGACTATATACATATATATATCTATATCTATATATATATATATAGATATATATATATAGATATATAGATAGATAGATAGATAGATAGATACATAGATAGATAGATACATAGATACATAGATATATGGGAAATAAGATATATAGGCATCGGCATATAGTAATACATCTTGCCCTACTAGAAAGTTAAGAGGGGACTGGAGAAGGATATAAGAAAGAGCAGATTGTGTGAAGAGGTATTCAGTATGCTTGCTATCTTGGGGTGAGGGTAGGGGAAGGGCGGGGAGAAAATTTGTAACTCAAAATATTGTGGAAATGAATGTTGATAACTAAAAAAAATTAACTAATTAAAAAAAATAAAAAAAATATCTGATTTATAGCAGCCCAGTACTATTGAGACAACCCATTCTAGTTTTAAATAACTCTAATCGTTGATACATTTATCATTAAATAATGGTCTAATTTCACCTTTTTTGAATCCTCCATTTCTCCTTGTCTCCCCGCCCCCACCTCACCTCTTGGGTCAAGCAGAACAAGTCTAATCCTTCTTCCACGTGGGTGACTTTCAAATACTTGAATATAGATATCAAGTTCCCACTCAATCTTCTCTTCTGTCCCTAAAATCCTCCATTACTTTTGACCAGGGTTTATATGGATTTTTTTTCTGGCCTTTCACCACCCTCATTGCTCTCCTCTGGACAAACTTAAGATTTTAAACATCTTTCATAAATGGTGTTGTCTACAACTAAACATAATACTCTAAAATAATACCGTAGATGTGATCTGACCAGGCTAGAATGTGGGGCAGGAGGTGCTGGTTCCTCCTTATTCTTGGACATCATTCCCTCTCATAAGAATATTCAAGATGAATTTAGGTTTTTTGGATGTTATATTACTCTTTTGACTCATATTGACCAGTCCACTAATATCCTGAAAATTTTTGAGATGGTCTCCTATGTAGCTATTGTCTTGTACTCATAGTATTGGTTTTATTTTTAATCCAATGTGGATGAGTATTATCCTGCTATCTTTTTATATGGAAGAAGAGGGAAACTTTTCTCCCTATTACACATAGTAACCCTACCATAGCATGATGACAGCATACTGACGCATTTCTCATGTCCTTCAGAATTCCTGAATCTACTAGAAAAAAAACACTAATACACAGTCTCTGAAGCCCATTCTGTGCATTTCCGTGTCCACCATGAGATTAGGGTTAGCATTTTAAAGACAGAAGGAAGGAATTTAAAGGTATTCTTATCAAATTCCCTTGTTTTACAAATGAGAAAAATGAGAGAAAGAAAAGTCCAAACGTGGATATCTTCCAAATATGTGAATGTATTTGGAACCAAGAAAGGGTGTGAATTCACCTGTCTCCTGCTTAAGGTCCCACAGGTGCCAAGTGATGGAGGGAGAATCTGAGTTTAGGTCCTGGTGAGCACTTTGTCTTCTTCACCATTCTACCTTCAAGTGTCTGCAGAGGTTCTGGCCAAATACCCAGGTTGGGAGCTCTTTCAACAATCCTGCCAATTCTTCCCTAGTTCAGCCTGCCTCCTGCCTTCTCAACTTGTGACTGACAGGATTTTTTCCAGGTCAGTGTTGGACACCGAATCCTGCTGGGCATCTAAGAATGTCCTGGAGCTCTTGAGATTGGAAGACTGTGGCTGTTCTTTTAATTCTTAATTAAGGTTCACTTGAGTTACAGTTTTAGGCTCAGATTCAACCCCAGGCTTCTTTAATACAGTCCTTTTGGCTGATCCCTAGAAAAGCACAAAATTATAAAGGGACATAATACCAGTAGTACACAGAGAGCCTGAGGCAGTGGGGTGTCTCTGGTGGCATGAGAGGAGAATGATTGCAAACTTCCTCAACTAAGGCAAAAGGGTCAAGTCATTATGAAGCTCTGGGTGAAAAGCCTAAAACCACAGAACAAAGTGGCTTCAGTAGCTTAGACTGGAGTGAGTTTGTATTATCAACCAAACTATACCACCATCCCTGCTCAAATTGAATGGAAAAGATTAATTCTGTGGGGAGGAAGAGAATAGGTCTGGAAGGAGGGAGTCTTAAAAATTCCTAGTGGGTTCTGTCATGAAACAAATAGACATACATTTGTCTTGGGCTCAAAATGTTCAAACAAGGGCTGGACACAATGAATTTATGTGGGGAAAACACATAGAGATTGGTGGCTCTATCATAGCATCTTCAACAGTGGGTGAAAGCTATGCTATCAGAGTCACATGTATATGTTCATACTTCAGTCAGTAACTGTCACATCTTGTTTGTCTAAGTCTGAAAATCAAATTGTTTTGAGCAATAGGGAAAAACATTTTCTTAGCTGAATGAATGCAATGATTTTGCTCAGTTTCTTTCAATGTGTAGTAACTAAAACACATGACGCTGTTCTTTGGCTGATTGGTAATTCAAAGTTTCAGACTAGACTTAACTACTAGAATTTTGGTGGTGAAAAGAGCATTAATGATGAAGGGAGAAAACATTCTAGAACTATATGAAACATGGGGTAGTGGGGCCAACAAGAGTCTTAACATCCTGTTAACTTTATTTATATTTTTCTACAAAGGTTCTTTATATTTAGCTGCTGAATAAAGACCCACAGATTTAATCTTGGGCAAGTTCCCCCACTACCCCCACCTCTTTCCCACACCCTTCTTTTCATTATAGTAAAGAAACTCAACATAGAATGAAAATCACATCAGGGGCAATTAGACAAGAGGTCAGCACAAATGACTTCTATAGCTAGGGAATTATCATCACCCCAAGTGTCTCTTGCTTACAGTACGTTGTGACAAAGTAAAAGCTATTTTAGCTGTTAGATTGTGATGGCTGTTATTTATGAAACATAAAAAGATACTGAAATACAAAGGAACTTGAAAAGACCAGGGTAAGATCAGATAAAAAAAATGGGAAAGAAACAAGCATCTTGGGATGGTAACTACTCTGCCATGTACTGACAGGGAGGTTGTATATTTTTAGAATATACTGAAAGGAATGGTGCTTTTACTTAGGTTTTTATGGTTTACCACGAGATGCAATTTTCTGGCCTTATATGCAGTTGTAACAAAAGTCAGAGAGATTTTATGATAGCTGCCAGAGTTCATAAATGATGGGATACACTAAAATATTTATAGAACTGTAAAATCTTGATTTCTCTCTGGTTTAGCAGATGGGGCCCTAAAACTAGCTCCCAGATTGTCACATTTCTTTACCCTTTGATGACAAAGAAGCCTGTTATCACTTTTCTTCCCTAGCAAGCAAGTTCACTAGTATAATCAAGTTCACACTTCTGGACAGTTATCTATTAGAGCATGGCAATGGTGAGAACACTCCACAAGATGTGCCATTTTCCTAGAAATATTCATATCGCTAAAGGGTTGGGAGTCACATAGTCTATATGTCCCCTGATCACTTATCTTTTTCCACTTACTTGCGTCCTTCTTCATTCATAGGAAACTGGTGGCCAACCCAGTTTCAAGTTTGTATTACCTGTGGGGATAAAAGTGACTTTAGCATCAAGACCAACCTGTTCAGGAGGAGGACACAAAATGCAAATATGACGCTACTTCCTGTCCTCTTAAAAACAACATAAAAGGTTGTTGTCCTCAGATCAAATAACGATTCCCTATGGTGCCACTAAGCTCGAGAGCTCTTCAAAATTCAAAGACAAATGGAGGAAGGGCACTGAATAATCATTAAAATCTCTACAGTGGTGGATTGCTGATAGGGATTTTCCCCTATTTCAGGGGGATTTATCAGTAAAAGATTATGGAACTGCTAATAAAGCTTAGTCTCATATGACAGTTATCACTAAAGAGATGTCCCAGATTAATCTCCTAGACAAGGTAACCCAAAACTATTTCTAAGTGAAAAAGCAGATTGTAGAGGAAGAGTGTTTGCAAATTGTCCCTTTTGTGTCTGAAGAAAGTTAGTGACATTAATTATTAAAGGCCCATAGGTTGTTTCCATACTCTGATGAGGTGTTCTTAAAAAGTCATATTTCACCAAAAAAAATCTCTTGTGACATCAACTGTCCCTAATATAAAACATGAAAATGAAGAGGGAAAATTGAAATAAATCTAAGATGGTTGGAATATATCCTAAAGATACAGCTCTAGATTCTCATTCAAAAACACTCTGCTTAGTGTGATTAGATCTATTTATTTGTTCTATTTCAAAAACAACGTACATCATTTTGGACATATAAGTTAGTGATTCTCTAATACTCTGGATTCCTCACTTTATGTAGATGTGGTTTGAGTCAGCCTCCATGTGCTACTGTCCTTTCATTTTTCTCTCTTTCCTCCTTCCAACTCCATCTCAACTTTCAACAAACATTCAGTAGCCTCTACTACTTATGTCAGAGGATTGACTTTCTCTTGCCCTTTCAAAAAGTTTTTTTTTCTTTTCTCACACGTAAAGAAAATTTGTAGTCAGCAGCTAAAGAGATTGTAATGGAAAACAGGGCACTGATGTTCTCTTTTATAAGATGAAGTTTTGGACTTGGAATCAAAATGACCTCATTTCAAATCCTGCCTAGGGCACCTACTAGCTGTGTGACCCTGGTCAAGTAACTTAATATCTCTAAGCCTCAATTTCATCATCTATAAAATGAAGATAATAATAGCAACTACCTCTGAAGGCCATTATAGGGATGAGATAAAAGATTTAAAGTGTTTCATAAACCTTAAAGCCTTTGTGAAGGTTTGTGATTCATATTAGAGAAATGACCCTACAAATTGAGAGGTCAAAGTATTTTCCTAATAATTATGAGAACGTAGAGGGAGAAGTCCTGATCTAAAACTTTTTCAGTTAGAAAGTCCAATGCTGGGGTGGCTAGGTGGCACAGTGAATAGAGCACTGGCCTTGGAGTCAGGAGGACCTGAGTTCAGATTTGACCTCAGAGGCTTGACACACTTACTAACAATGTGACCTTGGGCAAGTCACTTAACTCCAATTGCCCTCCAAAAAAAAAAAAAAGAAAAAGAAAGTCCAATGCCAAAAGCTCCCTTGCCACCACCCCCTCTTTTTTTTTCTTAGCCTAAAGTCCTCTTTTAATAACAAAACCTGATAATACCACAACCTCCTCAGTCCTGGGAGTTCCCTGCTATTACTATTGCCATAATAATTATTTCCACTCTTTAAAAGAGCTGGTCTTTGTCGATACTCCTACTGACAAAGGTCAAACAAATCCTTCTATTCTTTAGTTGAGGATCTTCAGGAAATATCACAGCTAAAAATTAATCTAGTTGGGAAGTACCTGATAATGCACTTCTCCTATACAAAGTCCATAAATAGACCTCTCCCTCAAATGTTCCCATCCTCACAGATCAGTAGAGTTTTGGAGACTCACTTCCATATTATAATCCAGCACTGAGGGAGGACTTTAGTCGAAGATAAATTCAATCCCCTCACAATCACATGAAAGGGAACTTGTGATCCTGCGAAATTATAAACTTTGACTATAGTCAGGAAATAAAGCATACAAATGTGATATTTAATATTTCTGGGTTACATCACCTTCATGTGTGGAGGCAAAGGCTAAAGGTTTATTTTAGAGTTTTTGTTTGTTTGTTTTCTTTTGTAATTTTTCTTTTTCTTTTTCTGTTTTTTTGGCTGTAAGAAGTATGGCAGTGAGAGAGGCCAAGAAAACAAGGGAATTGTTAGAGCAGGGGGCCATTAGCAGTACAGGGACAATAACATAAAAGAACAGCAGGAAACAGGCTTCGAATTGGTCAGTGTGCCGAAGTCACATAGGGAAAAGACTCTGGTGAATTCCATTTCTTTTCACCTTGGATATATTCTTTCCATTGGGAAGTTGATTTTGTTCTAGCTTTGGGAAATCAAAATACTTGCCAAACAACTATGGCCTCTTGCATTAGAGCAAAATAATAACAATAACAATAACAATAACAATAATAATAATAATAATAATAATAAATTAAATAAATTTTAAAAGAATATGTTGATTTTTGTGGTAGGAAGTCACCTGCAGGGGGTAGCCTGAAATTTCATTAGCAGAAGGATGTGCAGAATAGGTTTAGAAAACTGTTTCGCTGTGAAGGGTGCTTGTCAGAAACCCACAGAGAGTAAAGCAATTATCCTAAATGTTCTTGTAGGACCCACAGGGGGCAGAGCTTTGGTCTTCTGTGTTTGGAAGTGATCTTCCAAGAAAAAGTATGCATTAGATTCTAGAATGGTACAGTAAAGCCCTTTTTCTTCATGAAAACAGAAGTGTACTAACTTTGACCAATGTAGAAATTTGGTATAGTACTTATAAGGGTCTAGGATACTCATTTGATTAGTATAGGGGAAAAATTAAGGGGAAAGTTGATACAATTATATGAAAAAGTCCTTTTTAAAATAAAACAAGCAATATTTGGGAGTAAATTATCTAATTGTCAATTATTGTCTATATAAAGACTGGGGAACCTGTGACCTTAAAGCCACATGTGGCCCTCTAGGTCCTCAAGTATGGCTCTTTGACTGAATACAAACTTCACAGAATAGTGAACTTCTGTGAAGTTTGTGTTCAGTCAAATGGCCATACTTGAGGCCTTAGAGGCCACATATGGCCTCAAGGCCACAGATTCCCCAGTCCTGATATAGATAATAATTGACAATTAGATAATCGACTCCCAAACATTCCTCGTTTTATTTTAAAAAGGACTTTTTCATATAATTGTATCAATTTTCCCCTTAATTTTTCTGGTATAGGTCTTCAAGTATGGCAATGTGACTGAAAACAAACTTCATGGAAGTTCCCTGTTTATTCTGTGAAGTTTGTATTCAGCAAAGAGCCATACTTGAGGACCTAGAGAGCCACATGTGGCTTTGAGGTCACACGTTCCCTTCCTCCGGTGTATACCCTTCCGCCTCATGACAAAGCTCCCCTCCCCTCCATTTTATACTGAATATGTGTACAAAACCAAAGAGTGAGGGACGTTTGGGCACTGATGTCATGTATATATGTGACTTGCCATGTGGTCTTAAAAAATCCACTTAACCTTCTTGTTCCCTTGACCAAATTTTCAAAGTAGAAGTAATTATACAATGATCTGCTTCGGGTATGTCACATGGAGTTAATGATCTTGGAATGCTTTTATGATGTAAGTGCAGTAATATAAATATTAATAAAATCCAGTTTTGGGGGATAACTGTAGGAAAGCATCATGGTTTCTGGTTTTGAAACATCGATAATTATTGAAGCATCTGCCACATTTCATAGAAGCTAACCCTGAGACACACCTGAACAAGAATACTTAGATATAAGAAAATGAAGAAAGATTACAGTTATATATACATATGTATATATATATATATATATGTATGTATATATATATGTATATATATGAAGAAAAGGCATTATCATTCATTCACTAACAAGTACACCAGTTCCTTGTAATTAAGTTTCTTAAAAGTGTTTAGGAACATCAAATGTCTAGTTCTTAATGTGACCCACTAGGGCAAGAAGATAGAGTTTTTTACCCAAATGCCTTTCACTAATCTTGGTGGGTGAGTTGGGAAGGTGGGGGTGGGGGTTGGGGAGAAATTTGCATGCTCTGATATGGGAATTTTCCATTACTCTACTACTCACTTTTCCAATGAAGTAATGAGGATCTATTTAACTTTTTGACTTGTATATTTATTTTCAATGTTTTCAGTATTTCTCAGTTTAGAGATCTGTTGACCTAGAAAGTTATTAAAATGGGCCATTACACACAGATGACTAGAATAGAACTCTGTGGTGATTGGTGTTAGATTAAATATTTTGGTAGAGCTAACAAAAGGAAGCTTTTGCAAGCTATAGGGAGAGAGCGTCCCATCTGCACTTAAGAGATTTACTATAAGGCCTTCTTCAGTAATAGCAAACTTTCATCTCAGAGTATTTGTGATTAGTCAATGGGTGATTCATTTTTGTCTTTATGGCACTATGCTTAAAAAATAAAATTCAAAATCTTAAGGAACAACAACAACAAAAAAATGGAATACAAAAGTCACATTAGAGGGAAGATAAATTAGTTTGACAATAACAACAATGTGCATTCCTGAATTAATGAATATTATTTGAAATCCACTCTTAAAGTCTACCTTACAAAATTGTCATCCCTGAGACCCACATATCTCAAATAGCAAATTACCAAAAAAATTGTTATTGATTCAGAAAATGCATTATGTATAATATACATGTACAATATACATAATATATATGTATAACATACAGTTGATGGACAGATGATTGTACTGTATCTTTCTATCCATTTATGACAGAGAACTGAGAAGATGCATTACGACTCTTATTGAAGAATGGGTTCCAAAAACCATGGTGATAGAATAATCTTAAAGAACACCGGAAAACTTTTTTTTTCATGAATTCATTTCTGCATACTCTTAGGTAGGACTGGAAATTTAAGTTAGAGATAAAATTAAAAAGAAACAAGTAAATTTCCAACATACCAAACTCTCTTTAAATATGGGATATCCAAGTAGCATATGTGAGTGAGCCTGAGAATGGGTCACAGCACCGCATATCACATCTATGATAGTGTCTGTCTTACAGGAATATAAATGAGTGGGTATACTGGAGAGGTCAAGGTATGCTGAATTATTGAAAACTGTAGATTCCTGGTCATATTACTACAGATTTTGCCTCATACATAAGATCATATCTTTATATATGGAAGTCCATATACCTCATTTAAGTAATTAAGCACTTCAGTTCATACCAATGTTATTGTCCTTTCTTTGACCCAATTTCTTTTTAAATGGAAGATAAAAATTTAGAAAGAACATAATCTCTATGGAAGTGACAGATAGTTTTTTAAAACTTATTTAAATTTTATTTTTCTTAATAAAATGTAAAAAGAAATTAAATTTTTTTTTTAAAATTTGAGTTCCAACTTCTCTACCTCCCTCCTTTCCCCATCCCCTCCTTGAGATGGCAATCAATTTAATATTTATTATACATGTATGGTCATGCAAAACATTTCCATATTATGAAAGAAAACACAGGCCAAAAAAAAATAACTCAAGTAAAATAAAGTTTAAAAAAAAAGTAAGCTTCAATCTTCATTCAGACTCTTGTCAATTCTTTCACTAGAGGTGGTTCACATTTTCACTGTAAATCATTTGGATTTGTCTTGGGTCATTGTATTGCTGAAAACAGCTAAGTCATTCAAAATTGATCATCTTTATAATATTGTTATTACTGTATACAATATCTTCCTATATCTGCTCACTTCACTTTGCATCAATTCATGTAAGCCATCCCAGGTTTTTCTGAAAATATTCTCCTCATCATTTCTTATAGAGCAATAGCATCACATCACAAGCACATACCACAATTTGTTCAGTCATTCTCCAATCGATGGACATCCCTTCAATTTCCAATTCTTTGTCACCACGAAATAACTGCTATAAATATTTTTGTACATATAAATCCTTTTCATTTTTCTTTGAGCTCTTTGGAATATAGACCTAGTAATTGTATTGCTGGATCATAGGGTATGCACAGTTTGGTTGCTCTTTGGGCATAGTTCCAAATTCCTTTTCAGAATGTTTCGATCAGTTCACAACTCCACCAGCAATGAATTAGTATCCCAATTTCCCACATCTCCCTCATCTATCATTTTCCTTTTCTGTCACATTACCCAATCTGATATGTATGAAGTGGTACCTCAGAGTTGTTTTAATTTGTGTTTCTCTAATCAATAGTGATTTGGAGCATTTTTTTCATATGAATACAGATAGTTTTGCTTTCTTCTTCTGAAAACTCCCTATTTACATTTTTTCTCATTTATCATTGGGAGAATGATTCATATTCTTATGAATTTGATTCAGTTCTCTCTCTATTTGAGAAGTAAGCCCTTTATCAGAGAATCCTGATGTAATTTTCCCCAGTTATCTTCTTTTCTTCTAATCTTGACTGTATTGTTTTTGTTTGTACAGAACCTTTTTAATTTCATGCAATCAAAATTATTCATTTTACATTCCATAATGATCTTTATGTATTATTTTATCATATTTTTTCTCTTATCTATAGATCTGACAGGTAAAACTTCCCGTGCTTCTCTAATTTGCTTATGATGTCACCACTTATGTCTAAATCACAAACCCAATTTGACCTTATCCCAGTATATGGTATGAGGCATTAATCTGTATATACTTTCTGCTAAATCATTTTCTACTTTTCCAGGCAATTTTTTGTCAAATAGTAAGATCTTGTCTCAAAAACTTCTCAAATGGTAGATTGCTATAATCATTTGCTACCTTGTATTATGGACCTAATCTATTTTACTGATCCACCACTCTACTTTTTTAGCCGGTGCCTGATTGTTTTGATGATTACCGGGTTGAGATACAGTTTGAAATATGGTACTTCTAGGCCACTTTCCTTTACTTTTTTCCCCTTTGATTCTTTTGCTATTTTTCATCTTTTATTCTTCCTGATCAATTATATTGTTATCTCCTAGCTCCCTAAAATTTGTTTTCGTTATCAATTCTAAGCTAATTTATTTATTCAGTAACATACCAATCAAATAACAAAAACAAATTTTAGAGAGCTAGGAGAATAAAAGATGAAAAATAGCAAAAGAATCAAAGGGGAAAAAAGTATATACTAATGCAATCCTTTCAGTCCCATGTTCCTCAGGTCTCAATGTTTCCTTCTTCAGAACTGACTTGGATAAATCTGAGTGATCTGAATGAATGGTATTGAGGACTGATGTTGGCCATAGAATGTTTTAGAACTACTTTCCTGTTTTCCTTGAAAATCACTACTCTTCCTAACAGAACAACTTATACACTCCTACTTGAGATTGTAAAACTGAACTTGTAAAGAAACTTCTCCATTCCATTTCCTTTGTATTCTCTATCAAAGGCTAAAACCTGTGGTGATGGGCATCCTGGAATCATCCTGAATGATGGTAGCACTTGAATATATTAATTTGGGTTAGCACAAGATGGGAAAAAATGAAATTTCTCATTGAAATGGGAGTAAGACTCTGTCTTTCCCCAAACCAATGCAGTCTGAGGAATTAATAAAAATATTCTGTACATAACTTAATCAAAGGTGCCCTTGATTCCCAGTTATTTCACTCATTTATGACTAGTTCAATCAATGCTTTAATTTACTGGAAGTATTTTTAAAACACAAATATTCCCTCACTCCCTTTCCCTCCCCCATCCTAGGATTCTCTGGGAACTGTGTGTAGCTGGTAAATCAACTCAATTATTATTCTATTCCAGAGGACATACGATGATTTACATTTATATGCCAGCAGTTTCTTCCTTGTTGCCCCAGCAAGAGCTGGGGAATGATTTATAAGGATGCAGAAGAGCTGGCACAGATGTTATACAGCCTCAGCATGTTTGCATTGCTCAGTGTGATAGGTTCTTCCTAATATGCATCAGTGCTCCTGCACAGGTAGAGGGAGAGGCTGTCCATGTGCCAGCCAGCAGCCATGATAGTTCCTATACAGGACAAACACTGACCCCTCTGAGAATTTTTTAAATTGTCATTTATCTCTTTTAGCAGGTCACTTCTTACTGCCATCCTGAGGGGAGGGGCTTGTTTTGCTTCTTGTAATTAGTTGAGTTGCCTCTGCTGAATTCCTAATGGACTTCTGAATCATAAAACCTATTCCATTCTGGAACAGTTGGCAGCTTTGTTTAATTTTTCTACCCTATATATCGCTCTTTCTCTCTGAAAAGAAACTGAAAAATTAAAGGCATACATAGAAGAAAAGGATATTATGTTTATGGACTCAATCTATCACCACCTGTAATGGAGCACATAATCTCCCCTAAGATAAATATCTTCCTCATTTAATAGAAAAGACAACTTCAGTTTGTTGAACCTAAAGAATTTGTACAATTAGGGGAGATTCTACGAGCACATATTAAGATAATTTTGTTTGGTTAACAAGTAGGGTCGTTTAGGAAGGCCAGCTTTGGTTTCAGGAAGACTTTGATTTCAGGTCCTGCCTCTTACATATGCTGGCTATGTGACTTGGGAAAGTAACTTAATCACTGGCTTCCCCCAAGCAACTCTTAAAGACGCTAAAATAGATGATCTTCTACTATTATGACTGCTACTGCCTAGTTAGCTAGCTTTCATATAGCACTCATTCTGTTTCCAGACACTGTGCTAAGTACTTCACAATGCAAAGGGAGTTTCCACATGGGGAGTTCCTGATGCCAACAAAATAATAAGTTTCAACCAGAAGAAAAAATAAGTTTAGGAAATCTTTTGGGCACTGGTGTCAACGTTTTATGGCTCTTGGCTTTCAAAATTAACTTAGTCAAACAAGTGGACCCCAAGCACAGCATGATTTGATCTGATCATAATCACAGATGTAGGAAAAAAAAATCGTCTTATGTCTGTACTAGACTGATGGTTTCTAACCTTTTTTCAAGATGCCATATATATTTTTAAAGGAAAATCCTAGTTTCAATGTGCTGTGCTATAATTTTAAAATGGTCTATTTGGAAGCAGAAGGCCAGCATTCAAGAGGGCATTTGGGACTGAATCAGTGGTGTGGTGGAAAGAATACTAGCTGTGGAGTCAGAAGACCATTGTCTAAATCTCATCTTTGATGTTTAATACTTTGGTGACCTTGGGCAGATCACCCTCCATGTTAATCTCCTTGGGCCCAAGTTTCTTCACCTGTAAAATAAGAACTAGAAGGTCCCTGAGGTCCCTTGTAGCTATAAAAATATGGTTCTATGATTGCTACATGCTTGACCTTCAACAAGTCTCTTTATTTTAGTCAATCTTAGATTCCTCAATTATAATATGAAGGAGTTAGATTCAGTGTTCCTTAAGGTGACTTCCAGGTCTTTAGTTCTATGAAAATGAGATTTCTGTTTTTAAGCATTCAAAACGTAAGTAGTTTAGAATTAAAGATTTTATCTAGAGATGTAACCCCTTTAAAATTATTTGTATAAGTTTATTTTTTAATGCAAATTTTAAAAATAAAGCTGAGATTCATATTGGAAGTATGGTTTTTTCAAACAAAGGGAACTCTCCTAATTTCTCTGATAGAGTATACAGTCAGGTTCTGGGAACCACCTGTTTTGTTTTGCTGCCATAGAGCTTCTGAGGAAAGATACTTTTTCTCAATTATTTCTCCAAAGATATCTTGACACTCATACCTGTACAAGAATTATGCTTTACTAGTATCAAGAGCCCAAATTCATTTTGAAAGAGAATCAGGGAAAAACAAACATCTTTGTATCTATTTTCTTTATATTTATTCAGCATTCCTTCCTTTCTTTTTTCTTTCCTTCCTTCCTTCCTCCATTCCTTCCCTCCTTCATTCCTTCCTTCCATCCCATTCTTTCTACTCTTTCTTTCCTTCTGATTTTTCTACTCTTTCTTTCCTTCTTCCTTCTTTCCCATTCTTCCTATTCTTTCTTTCTACTCTTCCTTCCATCTTTCTTTTCTTCTTTTTCTTCATTCTCCTTTCCTCTCCTCTCCTCTCCTCTCCTCTCCTCTCCTCTCCTTTCCTTTGCTTTTTTTTTGCTTTTAACAATAATTCAGATATAGGTGGGCATTTAAGAAAATATCTATAATATGGAACTATATTTTACTTGTTGAGGTATCTACTAAGACAAGGGAGAAGCTCTAATTAGCTACTGAAATTTTCTTTTTGACCCAACAGGTTGTAAAAGAAACAACTCTGTATCTTTGTAACAGTGACTAGTCCCTTTAAATAAGTCTAAAACAATGAAAAACAGAGCAGCCCATTCTTTGTTGTCTTCACAGTTTGGTGGTATGGGGAGTTGCAAAGTGGTTGCTTAGTAACTAGCCCAGTATGACCACTTTCCTGTCTTCATATGCAGACATAGTTAATTGCTGTATCTTTTCTTACAGTTTTCAATTCGAATAACCTTATTGGAGTGACAACGAATGAAAGAATTTCCAAAGTCAGTATATCAGGTCTAAGGCAGTAGGTGGTAATAGAGTTGTAAGCCAGGGATCTTCAATTTCTTCATGTTGAATTCAAGGACACTTTGCATTATTAAAGTCAGCTTTTGCTGCCACTTTATTTTTATACCAGATTGCATTTTTTAACCAAAAATATTTCTACTTTCTTTTCCCCATGAGTTTAAGACACTTTCTGATACTTTGATACTTGGAGAAATTGCATTTTAGAGTTTTAGTTTTTCTTACACATACTCTTGCTTTGGATATTTTCCCCCAATTAATTGGCCAAGTGAGGATGTAAAATAAAATGTTACTTGTTTCTCAAAATTTTGACTTTAGGCTTCATTTTGTAGAATCATACTGAACCCAAGGTTTCAGAAATATATTGAACTCTGTCAGCTGCTGCTGTAGGTTTATTTTGCAATTTGCAAAGGCTTTAAGCATGCTGGCAACAGTTTTGTTCTTCAGGATGAAAGACACTTAAGGGGAAAGAAATATTTTCTGAGATTTTTTTAATATGTTGTATTACATTTATTTTATTAATTTTGATTTTCTACTCAATTTGAATATCTCTGAAAGTTAGCACCATGTTTTATTCATCTTGGCATCTTCATTAATGTTCAGTGGAGATTTTTAGGGCTCAATAAATCTTTGTGAAGGAATGGATGCACCTGTATATTGATATGTATAATGAAAAACCACAGTTGTATTTTGGGGAAGTAATCCTTATTAAATGTGACCTGTAATCCACTTCAATAGATGCCTCCTCAACCTTCACAGTTATTGAAAACCCAAAAGGTGAAGTTTTTGCTACCAAGGTCTTTGCCATTGTCAAATGGCTCAATGTCAGCTTTATTATTGAATGTGGCATTAAAGACAATGAATCATACTATGCTTTCCCACTGTGTCCTAAGGAGTATGGGAACTTTTAAACCGACCTGCAATGGAAACTTCCTATATCCATTTGTTTCCCCTATTTGCACATAAGCTCTTTGAAAGGAGGGAATGTCTTACATTTTTATTGCTATCTTGAACAACCACAACAGCCTTTTGTGTGTAAGAAGGGCTTAAGAAATGCTTTTTCTTTCATTAATTCATTCTAATTTTAAAAATGTGTCAATCCTACTTAAAGAAAAAGATCTTGATATAACAACTAAAGATTAAATGAATTGCTAAAATGACAGATTTTATGAATAAAGCAATTTATATTAAAAATAAACAAACATAAGGATGACAATAATAGTCAGTAAACATACCCTCTTTGACCACAGAGATGGTTATATTTGTGTGCCCTGAACCTAACACATAGTAGTAATTTAATATTCTCAGAACTGACTTGAAGAGACATCATAGAGTGGAGAACTTTAGGTTTTACCAACCCTCCTTCCTCTCCTCTGACAATGCTACCACCCTAGTGCAGGCCCTCATCATTCATGCCTTGACTATTACAAGTTCTTTCTTTGTCTCCCTGACACAAGCCTCTCCACACTCCAGTCAATCATCACCTAAGTTGCCAAAGTGATATTCGTAAAGCCCAGCTCTGACCATGCCTCATAACTACTGATGGAATTCCAGTAAAGCTGCCCCTGGCCCCAGTATTCTAACTTCATTATAGGTCTGGCCCTACTGAAGAGCAGGCCCACTGTACCTACCTAGGTCTCATGCCAATGTCCTAACGTCTTCATATATGCCTCACTGCTCACTGGAACAACAGGTGTATCCATGAATTCTTAGTTCCCACAGAAACAGCAGGTGTATCCATGTCATGGGAACCAAGCTACTATTCTACCTGGTCACTGCCCCCACATCCATTCCCATAGAAACAAGTTTGTTCTTGTATTCAATCACAATCATATCATCCATCTAGGCTAAGACAAGGACCACAATACCTAGCTATCTGTCTTAACAAGACAGAACCACAATAGCTAGCTGGTTGGAGGCCAGAATGACCAGAATGTTTAACCACCAAACCATAGATGGGACCCCTCCTCCATTACCTAATTCCTTAACAAACTCCTCCTGCCTTTTTAAATATTAGTGATATTCCTCTATTCTATGTAAATTTCTGTTATGTAATTGCATCTTCATCTTTACCCTGTAAAATTCCATCTTGCTTTCTCTAAAGTTGCTGGTTCCTCTTAAAACTTAGCCCACTTCATGAGAGGCATCAGTCTCAATAAATGCCTATGCTTGGATTAAAGGTGGTCTGATCCTGAATTCTTTGAGATGGTTCCACCACAATACATCATGAAACCCCAACAGTTTTTGGGTGGGCAGAGCCCCCACCTCAACAGTTTTTGGTGTCCCTGGGTTTAAACTTAAACACTACTCAATAAACTTTAGTGGTCCCTTATCACTTCCCACCATTTTCATTGGCTTTCCCAACCATACCAGGTATGCTCTCCTTCTTCATCTCTACCTCCTGAACTTTCTATCTTACTTCAAGTCCCATAGAAAACTCCACTTTTTTGCAGGCAGTCTTTTTTCATACTAGCCCTTTCTGTTAGATACCTCTCATTTATCTTGTCTCTTTTCTTTGTAGGGCAGTGAAGTGGCACAGCGGATAAAATGCCAGGCCTGGTGTCAGGAAGACCTGAGTCAAATCTGGTCTTAGATACTTCCTAGTTATGTGACCCTGGGCAAGTTACTTAACCCTGTTCTCCTCAGTTTCCTCATCTATAAAATTAGAGAATAAAATGGTAAACCCTTCCAGTATCTTTGCCTAGAAAACCAAATGGGGTCAGAGTCAGACACAAGTGAAACAACAACAAAGGATCTATCTTTTCCTTTTCTTCATGTCCCCAGGGCTCAGTACAGTGTCTGATATACAGTAAGTGCTTAAGTAATGCTTGTTAAATGACTGAACCTAAAACAATCCTGTGAGGTAACTATTGTTATCAAAGACCAAGAAAATGTCTAATTGAATAACAAAAAGTTCCCACTGCTTATATGGTGCTTGAACATATTTAAAACACTTTGGTATCCACTGTCTTCTGAGCTAGAGATACTTTAGGCACTAAAATTGTCATTGTAAGAATGAGGTTAAGTCTCAAGATTGTGGTCTTGCCAAGTCAATATTAGAGACAAGATCTGAATCTATATCTTTTCTGATTTTTCCTGATTTCATGTCCACCATTCCTTCAGTATACTGATTCTTGAATTCTTAGAGAATCTGGCAGCTATTTTCAAAAGTATGTTTAGTTTTATAGAACTAAAAATAAACAGATATTTTTCTGAAAATTAATCCTATGTATATATATATATATATATATAAATTACATATTATGTAATATATGTATTGAATTAATCATATTATTATATTGCATTACTTTATATTTGTCACATTTTATATTTTTTGTACCCTGCTATATCATATTATAGTGTCATCAAGTCATGCCATATAATATTTTGTCATATTATAGAGCTTTATATTTATATTAATACATATATTAATGGATCTGATAAAGTAGTAAAGAGAAGTATAAAAAAAGAACTAGTTTCTATATGTATGCATATATACATATATACATCTACAGCTGTGTGTGTGTCTGTGTCTATATCTATGGCTGTGTCTGTGTGTTTATAAAGCAACTAGGTGGCTCAGTAAATAGAGCACTGCACTTGAAGATAGAAGACTTGAGTCCAAATCTGGCTCTGATATTGACTAGATATGTGACACTGTGAAAATTCCTTAATCACAATCTCCCTCAGTTTCTTCATCTGTAATGTGGGAATGATAATAATAACATCACATACAAACCTGTGCTTTTGGGTGAGTATTAAATGTAATATTTATAAAGCATTTTGAAAACCTTAAACATTATGCAAATGCTAGCTATTATTATTAAACATATATACTTATAATCATATACACATACAGTTATAATTTACATACAGACATCTATAGATGTTTGGCTAAAAGTTAGCTTTATCTCAACAAGGAAATCTTTTAACTACCACTTCTGAGGCATTCATAATAAAATGACAGTTGATATTATCTCAATGCAACAGTCCTAACAAGGACCCTCTGGTACTCCAGGATCCTTAAGTGCCCTCTGAATCATTAAAGAGAGCTCCAATTCAGCTTTGGGCTTTAGCTCCTACAAACCGTATCTGTTTTCTCCCTTCCACTTAGAAGATTATTCTCCTTAATAAAGTAGACACATGCAAAATAGAAGGCAAGCAGTTGCACTTTTTCTTAGTCTTCTATTTTTGTTACACTAGCTAGCACTCTGAAACAGTGGAGTTATTCTGAACTTGCCCTTTTTCTTCATCTAAATGATAAGTTCATTTTTACATACAATTTAAAAATTTCGAGTTTGGCAGAGGTGTCTCCAGTTTTTCTCACCAGGATCATCACAGAATGATAAGAATATGTTGAGAAAAAGCTAGGTTAAGTGATTTGCCTAAGCTACCCAGCTAGTGTTTGAAGACATTCAAACTAAAGTCTTCCTGACTCCATGCCCAGCACTCTATCCACTGAGATACCCAGCTGCCTCTAATACAGATCCAGTCTCAAATCCAGGAAAACCTGGATTAAAGTCCTGCCCCATCAAATATGGGCTATATGATCATAGGCAAGCCATTCAAAATTTTAGTCCTTCAGGCATCTAAAAGACTTTAAATTACAGAAAACTATTGACCAACTTGGGTAGAGATGCTTCCCTTTGCCAGTTATAGAACAAGCCCAGTCTGATTCCCATTAGGTTTTGTTCAGCCTTTTTTCAGTCATGTCTGACTCTTCATAATACCATTTGAGTTTTGTTTTGTTTTGTTTTTGGTTTTGGTTTTTGTTTGTTTGTTATTGGTAAAGATGCTGGAGTAGTTTGCCATTCCTTCTCTAGTTCATTTTATAGATGAGGAAATTGAAATCAACAGGAATAACCAATTTGCCTAGCATCACATAGATAGTGTCTGAGGTCAGATTTGAATTCATGAAGGTGAGTTTTCCTGACTCCAGCCTACTGCACAAACTAGCTGCCCTATTCATTCTCATATCCTTTGAATTTAATTTAGAGCCTCTTTGAGCAATTCTGGATTTCTTAACTGAATACATATTTTGTAGTTTCCAATAAATTGAAACCTAATTATGACAAGATTCAATCATGCTGGTACAGTAATCCTTGACTCAGTTTACTAAATCAGATTTTAAAAAATAATTTTTATATATTTTTAATTTTTTAAAAATTGAATTCCAAATTCTTTCCCTCCCTCCAACCTCCCTGCCATCCCTTGAGAAGGCAAACAATATATTAATTAAAAATATGAAGTCATGTAAAACATATTTCCATATTAGCAGTGTTGCCAAAAATGAGCAAGAAGAATAAAGTGAAAAGAGTATGCTTCAATCTGCACTCAGATTTCATCAGTTTTTTCTCTGGAGGTGAAGAGCATTTTTCATCACAGACCCTTTGGAATTGTTTTGGACCCTTGGGTTGATTAGAGTAACTAATTCTTTCACAATTAGTATGTTGCTGTTTTGCATATAACATTCACCTTGTTACCACTTTCACTTTCAATCAGTTCATATGGTTTCCAATTTTTTTTTAAACAATCACCCTTTCCTGTTTCTTAGAGCACAATAGTGTTTTATCACAATCATATATGACAACTAGTTTAATCACTTCCCAATTTATGGGCATACTTTCAATTTCCAATTCTTTGCTACCATAAAAAGGGGGTGATTATATATATTTTTGTATACATAGATCTTTTCCCTTTTCCTCTGATTTCTTGGGATACAGATTTAGTAGTGGCATTACGAGGTCAAAGGGTATGCAGAGTTTCATAGCCTCATGGACATAGTTCTAAATTGTTATCCAGTATGATAGGACCAGTTTAAAACTTCACCAACAGTGCATTAATGTACCTATTTTTTCCAAATCTCCTCCAGCATTTGTCATTTTCCTTTCCTGTCATGTTAGCCAAGCTAATAATAGGTTCTAGTTGGTACCTAGCGTTTTAATTTTCATTTTTCTAATCAATAGAGAATTGATTCTTCCTTGAATATTGATATTTTTTATTTCTTCTTCTGATAACTGCCCTTTCATATATGTTAATTGTTTACTAATTATGGAAGATTTCTTATAAATTTGGCTCAATTTCCTGTATATTTGAGAAATGAAGCTTTCATTAGAGAAACTTGCTATAATCCTCTCCCACCTCCAGTTTTCTGCTTTCCTTCTAATTTTGACTGTGCTAATTTTGTGAGGGCAATTTTTTTTTAATTTCATGTAATTAAAATTATTCGTTTGACTTCTTGTGATATTCTATATCTGTCTTGGACTTAAATTGTTCCTTTATCCATAGATCTGGGTGGCGTATATTTCCATGCTCTTCTAATTTGCTCACTTTATGTATAAATCATTTTGACCTTATCTTGCTAGCCAGTGGGAGAAGCTGATTTATGCCTAGTTTCTGCCAGCTTTTCAGTTTTCTCAACAATTTTTATCAAATGGTGAATTCTTATATCCAAAGCTTGCATCTTTGGGTTTGTCAAACACCGGATTAATATATTCATTTATTCCTCGTTTGTACCTAACCTACTACACTAATCCACTATTCTTTTTCTTAGTGAGTACTAGATTGTTTCAATGATTACCATCAAGTTACATAGTTTGAAATCTTTTACTGTTCAACCATTTTCCTTAAAGGATTTTTTCATTGATTCCACTAATATTTTTTATCTTTTGATCTTCCAGATGGATTTGATTTTTTAGCTCTATGAAATAATTCTTTGGTAGTCTGATTGACATGTTACTCAATAAGTCAATTAATTTGAGTAGAATTATCACTTTTTATTATATTGGTTTGGTCCATTCATGAACAGTTATTTTTCTCCAATTGTTTAGAATTGTCTTTATTTGTGTGAAAATTGTCTTTTTGGCATGTTTATATAGTTCATAGGTTTGTTTTGGCATAGACTCTCATTTATTTTATACTGTCTTTGGGTGTTTTAAATACAATTTTTCTTTCTATTATTTCATGATGGATTTTACTGGTAATATATAGAAATGGTCATGATTTAGGTGAGTTGATTTTATATATTGCAACATTGATAAAGTTGTTAATTGTTTCAACTAAGTTTTTAGTTTATTTTCTAGAGTTCTCTAAGTAAAGAATTATATCATCTGCAGAAAGTGATAACAGAATAAGAGTAGTGATAAAAGACATCGCTGCTTCATGGCTGATCTTATTGGAAAGGCTCTTATTGGAATAATTTATCCACATTACAGGTAAAATTTACTCTTGGTTTTAGATAAATACTTATTATTATTTTAAGAAAAACTGCATTTATTCCTATGCTTTCAAGTATTCTTTTTTCCTAATAGGAATGGGTGTCTTATTTTTTTCAAAAGTTCTTTTTCTGTATCCATAGATAAAATTACATGATTATTATTATTGTGTTATTTATAGGGTCAATTATTCTGATTTTATGGTATAAACTTTGTGATTTATTGTTGTAATCTCCTTGATCATTTTGATTTAGAATTTTTGAATAAATCATTAGGGAAATTGGTTTACAGTTTTCTTTCTTTGTTGATCTCCTTGGTTTAAGATCAAAATCACAATGGTCACAAAATGAACTTGGTAGAACTTTACCTATTTTTATAATTGTTCTGGAAGTAAGTGTTGCTTAAATGTTTGATAAAAATTTGCTTATAAATTCATTTGCTTCTTGGGTTCTTTTTCTCAAGAAGCTCCTGCCTTGCTCTATTCTTTTTTCTTTTTTTTTTTTAAAGATGGAATTGGAAATTAAAGGGATTCCCATCAATTAAGGAATGACTAAATAAGCTGTGGTATATGAGTATGATGGAATATTTTTGTGCTCTAAGAAATGACAGGCAGGGGGTGGCTAGGGGCCACAGAGAATAGAGCACTAGCCCTGGAGTCAGGAGGACCGGAGTTCAAATCCAGCCTCAGACACTTAACACTTACTAGCAATGTGACCTTGAGAAAGTCACTTAAGAAATGATAGGCAGGATGACTTCAGGAAAAAAACCTAGAAAGATTTATATGAACTGATGAGAAGTGAAGTGAGCAGAACTACAAAGGAAGAGTAATACTGTATGATAAAGAACTGTGAATTACTTAGTTATTCTCAGCAATATCCAAGACAATCCCAAAGGACTAATGATGAAGCATGCTATCCACATCCAGAGGGGGGAAAAAAAACTGATATTGTTTGAATACAGAATGTAGCATGTTATTTTCACTTTCATTTTTTCTTTTTTTGAGTCTTCTTGTACAAAATTAGGAATATAGAAGTGTACACGATTGCACACTTATAACCTATATCTGATTGCTAATGTCTTGAGGAGCAGGGAGAGGAGGAACAAAGTGAGTGATAGAAAAGGAAATGGTAGAATTTGGAATACAAAACTTTAAAAAATGCTTTAACATGTAATTTGTGAAAAATAAAATATTTTTTTTAAAGATAGGATTATTGGTGTATTCTATTTCCTCTTTGATTAATCTAAACAATTCTTTTTCTGTGTGTGTAAATCATCATCTCTTTTACTTAGGTTGTCAGTTTTACTGGTATATAATTGGGAAGGTAATTCTTCTTTTAATAACATTCTTTTTTCACCAATTATATGTAAAGACAATTTTAGCATTTATTTTAAAAAATAAGTTCCAAATCCCTCACCCCTTTCCCCACCACCCCCATTAGAAAGTAAGCAATTTGATATAGGTAACTCATGTGGAATCAGCCAAACATATATTCATTTTAGTCATGTTGTTAAAGAAGTCACAAACTAAAAGGGGGAAAAAAAAGCATGAAATAATAAAGTCAAAAATATTGCACCTCGATATGCATTTAGACTATATCATTTCTTTCTTTGCTTGTGTATAGCCTTTGCAATTGTTTTGGAACATTGTATTGCTAAGAATAGCAGTCATTCAGTTAATCAATATACAATATTGCTGTTATTGTGCATAATATTTTCTTGTTCTTTTCACTTCACTTTGCAACGGTTCATCTTAGGTTTTTCCAGGATTTTTCTGAAATCAACTTGCTCATCATTTGTTATAACACAACAGTGTTACATTACAATTGTGTAGCACAAGCTGTTCAGCCATTCCATAATTGATGGATTTCTCCTTAATTTCCCATTGAAAGCAATTCTTAATAATTGCTTTAATTCCATCTTCACTGGTGATTCATTTACTTTTTGTAATTTTTGATTCCAGTAATTTGCTTTACTTCTTTTTCAAAAATCAAATTAACAAATAGAATAGGTATTTTCTTCTTTTCAAATTAATGATTTATTTTTCTAGTTTTGTTTATTAGCTCATATTTTTAAACTTCCAATTTAATCAACATCTTCTTTGATTTTCAGTATTTCTATTTTGTTATTTAATTGGGGCATTCTAATTAATTCTTTTTCTAATGTTTTTAGCTGCATGTTTAAAACATTGATCTGCTCTTTCTTTCTTTCTTTTTATTGATGTAAGCATTTAGAGATATATATTTTTTCCCATAAGTACTGCTTTTGCAGTGTCCTGTGAATTTTTGCTTGTTGTTTCATTGTCATTATCTTTAATGAAATAATTGATTGCTTTTATGATTTATTCTTTGACCCATTCATTCTCTCGTTTACATTAATTGGTTTCCAATTAATTTTTGATCTATGCTACAATGGCCCTTTACTGAATGTAATTTTTATTGTACAATGATTTTTAAATATTACATTTAACATTTCTACATCCATTTGTGAAATTTTTATGCTCTAATATATGGTCAATTTTTGTAAAGATGAGGTATGTGGCTGAGATAAAGTTACGCACCTTTCTATTTTTATTTCATTTTCTAAAGAGATATACCATGTCTAACTTTTCTAAATCACTTTTCATCTCCTTCTCTTCTTTCTTATTTATTTGATGTTTAGTTTATTTAGTTTTGAGAAGGGGAAGTTGAGTTACCCTACTTGTATATTTTTACTATTTCCTCCTGCAACTCATTCAATATTTCCTTTAAGAATTTGGGCATTTGCTGCATATAGGCTTAGTACGGATACTACTTCATTGTCTAGGGTAACTTCAAAAAATTTCTTCTTTTTCTAGTGTTTTTTAGACATCAATTTTTAGACACAGTTTTTAGACACCATTTAGACATCAAGACAATTTTTAGTATTCCTTTTTATAAAATTTTGGTTTCCAAATTGTTCTCCTTCCTCCCCTCCCCTCTTCTGAAAATGCTAGACTAGTGGTTCTTAACCTTCCAAATGCTGCAACCCTTTAATACAGTTCCTCATGTTGTGGTGACCCTCAACCATAAAATTATTTTTGTTGCTACTTCATAAGTGTAATTTTGCTACTGTTATGAATCATAACATAAAAATCTGATATGCAGGATGTATTTAAATTGAACATAACCCACAGGTTGAGAAGCGCTGTGCTAGACGATTTAATATAGGTTGTACATGTGCTGTCATGTAAAACATATTTCCTTATTAGTCATAGTTGTGAAAGAAAGAACAGATGAAATGGAAACAAAACAAAACACAAAATAAAGTAAATGAAAAGGGTATGCTTCAATCTCCATTCAGAGTCAATCACTTATTTATCTGAATGTGGATAGCATTTTCCTTCATGAGTCCTTTGTATTTGTCTTGGATCGCTGTGCTGCTGTGAAGAACTGAGTCATTTATAGTCAATCATCACACAATGTTGCTAACACTGTACAATGTTCTCTTGGTTCTGCTACTTTCACTCTGCATCAGTTCATAGAAGTTTTTCCAAGTTTTTTTTCCCCCTGAAATCTGCCTTTTCATCATTTCTTATTGCACAATAGAATTCCATCATATTTATTTAACCTTTTTTTGCCATGCCCTAATTGATGGGCATCCCCTCAATTTCCAATATTTTGCCACAATGAAAAGAGCTGCTGTACATATTTTTGTACATGTAGGTCCTTTTCCCTTTTTTATGATTTTTTTTTTTTTGGATGCAGACCTAGTAGTGGTATTGCTGGATCAAAGGGTATGCACAATTTGATTGCCCCCTTTGCATAGTTCCAAATTCCTCTCCAAAATAGTTGGATCATTTCATAGCTGCACCAACAGTGTACTAATATGCTAATTTCCCCATATCCTGTATAATATTTATAATTTTCCCCTTTTGTCATATTAGCCATTCTGATAGGTATGAGGTACCTCAGAGTTATTTTAATTTGCATATCTCCAATCAAAAGTTATTTTTAGAGTATGTCATCATATATCTATAGATAGCTTTGATTTCTTAATCTGATAACTGCCTGATCATATCCTTTGATCATTTATCAATTGGGAAATGGTTTATATTCTTATAAATTTGACTCAGTTCTTTATATATTTAAGAAATGAGGCTTTTTTCAGAGATATTTGCTTTGAAGATTGTTTCCCAGCTTTCTGCTTTCTTTCTAATCTTGGTTGCATTGGTTTTCTTTGGACAGGCAATTCACTCAACTTCTCTTTTAAGAATTAAGATATTATGCCATTTGGTGCTTATATGTTTAGTATCAATATTCATTCTCTATGGGACCTTTTAGTAAGATGTATTTTCCTACCTTACCTCTTTTGACTAACTCCATTTTTGCTTTTGCTTTGTCTGAGATCAGGATCCTTACCCATGTTTTTTTTTTTTAACTTCAATTGAAGCAGAATATGTTCAGCCTTTTTCCTTTATTCTATGTGTGTCTGCTTCAAGTGGATTTCTTGTAAACTATATTCTAGGCTTCTTGTTTTCACTAGTCACAGGTTGTATGGTCAAGGTGTTGCTGTTGATGATATTTTTTTTTCTAGACTATTTCTCATATTTGAGTTTTATATCAAAGTTGGGCTTTGCTCACCTAAGGGGTGGGGCACTCTTCCAAATTATAGGCTTTTTTGCTTTGCTATTTTCATAGCTAGTTGAGGGGTTTGAAAGTTTTCATTGCTTCCAAGGTTGTTTGATCTGGGGAGAGGTGTGGTCCCTGCACTCGCAGTCTGTGTTATGATCCTTGCACATAAAGAATTCCTTCTCCCTTGCAGACATGTGCTGGCTTCTCTCTGCCCTGAAAATGACCAGGGCCCCTGACCCTTTATGAAAGTGATGCTCTCTACCCTAGAACCTCAACCTATTCAGAACTAGATTTGACCAATTTATTTGACAAAAAGTGCCCTGTTATGTGTACTGTACTAGCACAGGGTCCCCCATAACCACTTTCAGAACAGCTTGCCCATCACTTGACCATTTCTGGGCTGGGAGATCCTGAAGCTGCTCTTTCTGATGCTTATGCTTCTGCATGGCTGCCTCCAAGGCCCATAGCTGGTGCTGCCAAACGTCCCTGCTGTGTGTATTCCAAGACAGCCCTTACCCAAGTGTCACAGACTTCTTACCTCCTAAATTTTCTTTTGCTGGAAAAAAATTGTCTTTTTGATATTTGATTGGCTATGACACTTCAGAATTCAATCTGAAGTGTTCTTTAAAAGTTGGTTGGAGAGAGCTCAGCAGTAATATTCCATCTACTCTCCCATCTTGACTCTGCCCTAAATTTGACTTTTGAATATCATCCATGTAAGTTTCCCTTCATTTCCAATGTCTTTTCACTTCTACACTGAGTCCTTCATTTGGAAGGGCAAATTAAAAGTAGTCTCTACCCCTCATCAACCACTCAATTTAGGTTCCCATTCAGGAATGTGCTCTGGAGTTATTTCTCTGCCCTACTTAAGTATGTGACTGTGTGGGATGAGGGAATACTAGGGATTCTTCGGTAGTTGTAGAAATTATAAGAGCTCTACTGCACATTCTTTCAGAAAATCCACCCTGGGATTTCAAGTGTGGAGACAGAGTTTGGATTTACCTTGTACACTTATTCCACATGCGTTTGAGGCCTCCTACCCAAGACACACAGGCCTACAGCAACACGAAGGTTTGGCTGTAGTGTCCACATATTTTTATCATCATCACCACATTTAGACTTCTAACAATACAATAGTGGGCAGAAGGAAAACTGTTGCTTTTACAGATTCTGCTATACTCTTGGGAAAAGTCTAAAAACAGCAATTTCAAAGGAAAAACAAATGTTCACAGTTGGTTTTGGCCAACAAAAATAAGTGTTATATGCTTCTATTCTCTCTTTTATCCCCAATGACAGAACAACATAAAAAAGATAGTTTCTATTTATGCAGTGCTTTAAGGTTTACAAAGCAATTTGGTCACACTAGTCATACAAAATAGGTAATGAAAGTATTCTTAGAGAATGTTAGAGATTTTTAGAGATGAGAAAATTAATATTTAGAGAGGTCAAGAGAAGTAGCTGCTAAGTATGATATAGGTAATATGTTTTGCAGAAATGAATTGAACTTTCTGGCCACAGAAAAGGTAGCTTGTGAACCAGACTCATAAGACAACCAACCAGGAGGCAAAATGCTGGGAACATGGGTGCAAAGTGTTTATTGAAACAAGGAAACAAAAATCTTAAAAATATTCTCTTTACCAAGCAAAAAAAAAAAAAAGGAAACATCAAAATCATTGAAAAGAAGTACAAAATATAAATGGCAAAGACAAAAAGATTCAGTCAAAACTACAGAGAAAGGAATTGAAGGAAAATACAGGCAGTAAATAGAGAGAGGGGTCAAAAGAGAACTCCCACTCCTCTGAAATCTTTGGAATTATAGGACTGGAATTGTACAATATAGGAGTATGCTGCAATTGGTATTTTATGACAAGGGTCACTTGGATGTCCAAGAAAGGATTTGAAAATTAAGAGGATGTCATAAAACTCTTTGTTTATGAGTCAGTTTGGGGCAAATTGATGAATCAGCAGTGAGACACATGAAATAAAAGTCTGCATAATCTGTTAACATTAAATTTTAATCAGCTGAGGAACCATATAGACAAGAAAATGTTTGGATGACTTATCTTTCTTTTCTCCTGCCCCTTTTCCTATGCATTTGTTTTCTACACAGAGTCCCAGGACCAAGCTAAGAGCAACCCTGCTGATCATGTTCTCCTCCAGGGAAATTATGGTCCTTGTAGCTGAAAGAAAATGATGATCTTGTCTTTCAGGCTCCCTCTCCATGTTAACAGTTTTCTCTTTGACATGTCTTTTCCCAGATGAGGTGTGACCTTGGACAAGTTACTTAATCTAATTTTCTGTATTTATAAAATTGAATAAAAGCAATATCTTCTGCTCAGGATTATTGTGAGGATCAAATGGGATAATATGTGCAAAATACTTCACAAACATTGAAATATCATATAGATGCCCATTATGTGAGGCACAGTTATACAAAACACAATTTTGGCAGCATGGAGAAATTTCTCCCTCTATCCTATCAGTAGAGATTGAAACTCACTTACAATTTAGTACTTGAATCCTAGGTTGTTGTTCAGTGCATACAAAGGAAGGAAAGGGAAAGGGAATAAGTAGTTTGTATTTTTTAAAGCTATTATTATGTGCCAGCACTGTTCTAAGTATTTTACAAATTTTGTTTCATTTGATAACATAAGTGGAGTTAATAACAGGAACAATAACAATGATAATAGCTAACATTTATATGGCATTTTTTTGATATCACTTATATAAGTGCTTTACAATTACTTGATTTTGTTTTTTACTTTCAAACCTCTTAGTAGGTCGGTGTTATTATTATCTCCATTTTATAGAGTGAAGACGGAAGCGAGCAAAATAATTTGCTCAATGTCACATAACTAATAAGTATCTGAAGCTATATTTGATCTCAGGTCTTTCTGATTCTCTATCTACTTTGTCACATCACTGAATTAAGTCATCAAGTCATTTAGAAATGACTTGTCTAGAGTCATACAACTCTTGAATATTATAAGTCTATAGCTAAAATTCATCCAGGTGACCATTGTACCCCTTTCATTTCACATATATGGAAATTAACAAGTAGGTAAGTTAAGCACCTTGTGAAAGATCACTTGTGAAAGGAATACACATTCCAGAATTCAAATTCGGACCTTCCTGATGTTAAGCCCAGTCTCCTATAGCTTGCATCTACAAGACTGTCACAGAAACTTGATTGCTTCTGTGCATAATGTCTTTGTGCAATATCACTTCCCTGACTTTTTCTATTCCAAGTCATCATGTTTATTCATTCATCTTGTCTAGATTTCACCTTTGTATAAAGAACAAAAAGAGATCAATGATGGGTGTAAGGATGTTACAGTATTTTGGTAATATATGGCTTGCATATAGGAAGCTTAAAGGAGACAGGACAGTATGACTGCAAATGGGAGAGGGGTAATTGATAGGGAGAATGAGGGATGTGAATGTTATAGGAAAATCCACACTATAAAATGCAAATATATCTCATTTCATCATTAAATTGTAAGCTTCTTGAGAGCAGGGAGTATCTTTCTCTTTTTAATATCCCCAGCACTTATCACAATGCCTTGAAAACACTAAGTACTTAATAAATGTTTACTGTGTTCAATTGAATTAATAGAACTAGGAAAGTTTTCCAGTACTTTGAATAGAATTCCTGGAAAGCCACCGACTAGAATCTTACAAGGGGAGCACTACAATCAGGAAGACAGGGGCAATTATCTGTGGGAGGGGGAGCTGGAATACTATTGCTCTGATCCCAGATATATCTTTCTTTTGTTAGATATGAAGGGGAGAAAGGAATAACTACAGGCAATTCTTCTTGTCCTGTAAGTTCCATTCCCAGAAACTGCTGTGCTCATTCATCATTCATATTTTCCTAGGATATTCTGCCTTACTGGAATGTTCTTTCTCTTAATGATATCCAGCATTTAAGAAAAGCTAACTAGTATTTTTATAGTGTTTTAAAGTCCCCAAAGTACTTTACAAATACAAACATATTTGTACAAGTTATAAATGCATCCTATTTTACAACAACCCTGAGGGTGGGGTATATAATGTTATTATCCTCATTTTTAGATAAACTGAGACTGATAGAGGTTCAGTGATCTATCTAGGGCAGTGGTTCTCAACCTGTGTGTTGTGACCCCTTTGGGGGTTGAACGACCCTTTCACAGGGGTCGCCTAAGACCATCGGAAAACACATATTTCTGATAGTCTTAGGAACTGAGACACCACTCCTCTATCCATCTCTAGGCAGGGCCACCCACATGCAGATACACCCACATGCAAGTATTAAAGGGTCGCTATATAAGGAAGGTTGAGAACCACTGATCTGGGGTCACTCAGTGAGTAAAAATCCAAGACTGAATTTGAACTCAGGTCTTCCTGAATTTAGGTAAATTGCTCTATACATTGTTCCACCAAGCTACCTCACAGGCCTAATTATTTATCTATGTATCTATGTATGTATCTATGTATCTGTCTGTCTGTCTATCTATCTATCTATCTATCTATCATCTATCATCTTGCTAGCTAGCTAGTTATACCACACACTTCAAGATGCAGTTAAAGTCCCACATCCTCCCATACCCCTTTGGTTTTATCATTTTCAACTGCTAATAACTTCTAGTTGTTTCAAAAGGGGTGAGGGTACAGAAAAACCTTCCCCTTCCTTACCTATCTCTCATCAGCATCCTTCTGGGGTAATGGTTCCCAAGAATGTCACAGTTTTGGGGGGGAGGTTATTTATCATGAATATGAAGCAGGAATCCCCTGATCCAGATACATGACCTCAAGAAGGCCTCTTCACTGGACTGTGGGAGACAACTTTCTGTTTTTTATAATGGATCCTGACTTCTCTTTTTCCAAAACAACTTATTTTGTCGGTAGAACTTCAATGTACATAAGTAATGTCACCCTAGCATAGTGGATGTGGAGATGGCAGAGTAGGCAAAGTATCTGGGGGAATCAATCCATTAACAAGCATTTATAAAGTGTTTTCAATGTGCCAGGTATTGTTCTAAACTGAATATAGAGAGACTGAAATGAAATCATCCCTGACCTCAAGAAACTAGATAGAGCATGGTGACTGAAGCATAGGACATCATCTGAACCATAATAGCTTGGGTTTCAGGAAATAAGTCTTCCCCAGTGAAGGAGAGATCAGAAACCTTGTGGTTCTATTCTTACCAGGTCTCTTTTCTTCTTGACAGGGACATGATCTATCCTTTTTTTGAAACTGCTTTAATGCCTTTTTTTTCTTTTATTTTTCCTGATGAATTTCTGTCTTGGGTTCTTCCTGTGCAGAAGGATGGATCAATAGGCAAGCCTGAATAAATTCCCAAGCTTCTCTGTAGACATGGCAGAGGCAGACAGAGCTGAAGAGTGACTAGAAGTGTCCCTTCCATCTTTATCTTCTTCCCCTCCCCCCCTGCCTCCTCCCTTTCCTCTTCCTGTCCTCCTTCCTCTGTCCTTTCTTCTCCCCCTTCCTTTATTCTGTCTCCTAAAAGCTAGAATCATCTTGTTATCCTGTGTTCAGCTGGACTTAATAGATGGACTTAATAGCCTAGGAGAGACACCGCTTATAATCCATTATAAACTCCTTTAAAGCAATAATTTTGTGCCTTGCATTTTCAAAAAAAGAATTCTGATTTTACTTTTATGTTATAGAAGTCATTTTGATCGAAATATACATATGTTACTTAATAACTTCCATTTTGTGAATCCTCTATTGTACTGGTAGCTTTGTAAATTTACTGTAGGACTTTAGCTTTAAAGATTTGTGAGATTTGTATGAAAAAATAAAATGTTGGTCCTGTATGTGCACATGCTCAGTCCAACTTTTATTGGATTTTTATTAGTGAATTAGTATTTTTTCAAAAGTTTTTATGATAAAAGTTTCACTTAATGCTTTTCTACTTTGAAATAAAATTATGCAATTATTTTGGGGGGATTGAGCAAAGTGGGGTTTAGTTTTGCAGATTTTGTAAGGAAAAATACTGAATATTCCAGATATCTTTGCCTACAATGGATTGGGAGATATCAAAGACTCAGAAAGAACTGATGAATGTTGAGGATTTCTTTGCTTCTAGTAGGTCACTTAGTATTCCTATTCAAACCCATATTGACTTCTTGCTCTCTGAATTCTGTAGGAATCAATTTCTATGTTGTATTTCTAGTTAGATTGAAAACTCCTTGAGGCATAGAATCATGCCATATACTTCTTTTTCTTGCATAGTGTCTACAATGGTCCTAAGTATCATATATAGTGTGTCCTTGATAAATGATTACTGAATAAATGAATATTGTATATGAATAAATGAATACTATATGTATGTACTCTATACAAGACAATGATGTTAAATTCTATTTTTCTCTTATTGTTTTAATTTGATATTCTAAAAAAAATAGAACTTGCCAAGCTCTGTCAAATCTGCAGAAAATAGAAAGCTAAACTTTCTAATAGTTCTCAGGGAAGGGCATTTAGAAAGTGGGAAACTCATCAAGCATTATGGATAATTCGAGGAATAAGCTTTCAATGGGCCAAGCCTTCTAACTCAACATGCAATCTATTGCATGCCAAAGTGACTCTAAGGAAGATAATATGAGGGAGGAGAGTTACAAATGAAATGGGCAATGAGGTGGAAGGAGTTGCAGCTGTTTCTTTTCATTCATTCATTCCTTCATTCATTGGATTGTCTGTAAATATTGGTATGGCTTGCAAAGTGATAAACAGCATTTGTGCAAATTAAAATGACTGCTCAGAAGTTGGCAGAGATATCAGGGTCTGGATGTCAGGCACAGCAGACAATGACATCATATACTGGTACAAGTTCTCTATTTTGGCTTTTGCATTGTTTTTCATACTTCTATTGCCCCATAAGGTTGTTTCTTTGTTTTGTTTTGTTTTTTTCTTGTTGAACAAATCCACTACTTTTCTGCCTTTGTACCCTGGTCTCAGTAGGTGTTCTCAGCATGTCTCATAATCATATTCCTGCAGCCTTAATTTTGCTACATGAATTGGAGCTTGTTTACATATTTATTTTTTCAGGTTTTATTTTTTGCATTAAAGTTCCAAATTGACAGATGTCTTTTTGTAGAATGGAAACGACATATCAGAGTTTTATTGCTGTCTTCTTTGTATTTGCATATTTAATTACTTGCATCACATTTTATTAGTATATTACCTGATGAAGAATTCTGACTAATTAATTTCACCTGGAATTGTATGCGGGTGTATGAAAAATTACTCTTGGCCATTTGTGGGGACCAGCTGTGTATTAGAAATATTTGATCCCCATCTGCAAGATTAAAAAGAGTGAGAGAAAACAGCTGATTGTAAAAGCCAGTCCTTTTTCCTTGAGCCCTGAAGGTATTATTATTGGCAGATATCCTTTATTACTTACCCTATATACCAAACATTAACTCAGAAGTTTGCTCTAACTGAACATCATTCAGTCAGATGATTTTGCCTTCAATCATTTCGGTTTTAATTTGTAGTAAAGCTAATGTGGGTGAGCTCTACTCATATGCATGCACTCATTCCCTCTGATTCCAGCTTGACTCACAAACAGTCAACTTCACTTGGACTGGAAATTGTTCTTGCCTTGTTGACAACAGAAACAAACAAGCAAACAGAAATCTGTGTGAATAGAGATGCAGAATTAAAAGATAATCTACAGAATTACACACAGCATCTCAGCAATGCAACTGAGCCCTCAGCCTACAAATGCAGCTTTTCCCCTTCCTCCTGCTTCCCTCCATCTCTCTAGTTTGCTCCTTCTCCTGATATGTTTCTGTTTGGATTCTTTGTCTGCACTGACAACAGATGGTGTTTTAATAAAGTCCAGTAGGAATATTACTGTGAGTAAACAATCCAGTGCATGCCAATTCCATAATTGCTGGGTACTGATATAGCCTCTTACCTGCTGCATCCAAATTGGGAGGAAACCAACTGTGCTCACACCTACTGGCAGCAGCCAAACCCGCAGCTGTGGTGCTCTTCAGCATCAAGCCTCACCATGGAAGGTAAATTGCAGTTCCAGTCATGTTTCTTGGCACTGAGGCCCGAGAACAGCTGCCATCTGGCTTGCCATCAAAGCATGGTCATTGAGTTGCTCAGAAATGAAATGGTTTCTCTTCCCTTCCCTTCCGTTCCCTCCCCTCCCCTCCCCTCCCTTTCCATCCCCAACTTTCCCTTCCATCTCTCCCCTTCCATCCCTCCCCTTCATCCCTCCCCTCCCTTCCCTCCCCTCCCTTCCCTTCCCTTCCGTTCCTTTCCCCTCTCCTCCCTCTCCTTCCTTCCCCTCCCTTCCCCTTCTCTCCCTCCACTCTTTTTCCTTCTCCTCCCCTCCCTCTCCTCCCTTCCCCTCCCTTCTTCTCCCCTCCCTTCCCTTTCCCTCCTCTCCCCTCCCCTTCCCTTCCCTTCCTTCCCATCCCATCCCAGAACTGAGTGCCACTAGACAGTTGGTCATGTAAGTCTGGAGGCTGGAGAGAAGTTAAGGCTACATATGTAGATTTGACATTCATCAACATAGATATGTGTAATGAGAATGGGAATTTGAAGATCTTCACTGACCCTTAATAGACCTAGGGGGGAGTTTGAAGACTCTGCTCCCTGATAGGCTGAATGTAGTCACATGGAGCCTGTAATGGAGGGAATTTGCTGAAGGATGGAGCAGAGCCCACAGGAAGCTTCCCTGATGTGAAGATAAACTCTGCTCCCTGATAGGCTGAATGTAGTCACATGGAGCCTGTGGTGGGAGGAGTTTGCTGAAGGGAAGCAGAGCCCACAGGAAGCTGGTAGTCGGAGCTAGCAGGACAATGTGGAAGAGAGGACACTAGTTAAGGGGATAGAGAGGTTTGTGAGTGAATATTGATCTTGTATTGGTTTGTGGGAAGGCGGAAGGATGCTGTGGCTTTCAATGTTATTATGGCTTCTGAATATTTTTGGTACTATGATGGAATCGGCTTACTGGTTTTGAGAGTCAGTTTTCTGAATAAATGTTTTTGCCTTGTTGAATAAATGCTTCAGTTCTATCCTCTATCTGGAGAGTTTGGTATATTTTGCAAGTGAATGTCATGCAATACTTAGTCACGTTCTTTATCGTGATCATGGGCCCTGTAAATAATGCATTGGTGCTACAGTATGACAATTGAAACCATGGTCCCTGATGATTACCATATGAAATAATATATATCTAGAAGAAAAGAGTGCTCTGAAGGATGCTCATCTTTAGCAAGCATGACGTTGAGGAAGAACCAGCAAAGGAGTCTGAGAAGGATATGCCAGTTCTGTGCTAAGCACCAGGAATACAAATATAAGCAAAAATAAAGACAGTTCCTACTCTCAAGGAGCTTAAATTGTAATGGGGGAAGACAACACACATAAAAGGGAGATGAAATGTGAGGGTGAAGGAAGAAACAGTGGTTAAGTCTAGAAAACCAGAAGCACGATTAGCTGGCCTTAACCACTCCCAAAATGGATGCCCTTAGGAGGAACATGCCAATGGGAAGAAAGACACTGACATGGCAAAGGGATATTCCAGAGTGAGAAGGCTGCAAGAGTGGATGGATGTTCCTGGGTAAGAAGACCCCAAGTGCTGAAGGAATTTCCAGGATGATACTGCAGCTGAGGCATGGTTTTGAAGTTGAGAAAGTGCAAAGCACAGCACAAAGGAAAATGAAGGTTGGCCTGCCTGGTACCCTCCTGAAGGTGAGGAACACATGCAGCTGACTATAATAGTGTATGTGGTTTGAGATTTTCAACTCCCTGATTGGAACACTAGTCTCTTAAAAGCAGGGAAATCTGTTTTTGCATCCCTGTTGCTTGCCACAGTGCCTGGTACATAGGAAATACTAAGTAAATGCTTATTGACTGACTGATAATGCAATGGCAACTTTGGTAAATTCATATATATATATATATATATATATATATATATATATATATATATATATACACACACACACACACACACACACATACATATACATATATATACACATATGCATATATATGCATGCATGTATATATAATATGCAGATACACACATACGTATACACATACATTCATATATACACACATAAATATATACACACATGTATGTATATATATTGTACACACACATACATATATATATTATATATGCAATACAAAGTAGTGTCAGATTTATTTAGTGTATCTGGATTAAAATTGCGGCTGTCCTACCTGTGTGACCTTAGACAAATCATTTAAACTCTCCAGAGCTCAGTGTCCTCACCTGTAAAACAAGGGACTTAGATTTGTCAGAGCTACAATTAAAAGCCAGGTCTTTTGAATCTCAAGTTCTTTTTCCACACGGCCTCATTGCTTCTAATGAGTGTTATAGTGAGTGAGGCTTTCCTGACATTCCCCAAAGAGAATAATTTCTACACCATGAATCCAGTATGCCAACACACATATTGACAGAGTATTACCATTAACCCTACTTTTTCAGGGCAAAGGTCAATAGGAACACCTCCACTCCTCTTACCTGTACAGAAAGAACAATCTCTATGTTTACTGCCAAATTAATCTCTTGAACTTTGCTAATATGGAATCTGTCTATGGCAAAAACTTTACTACAGCCTATTTGGTCAATTGTAATAGTTCCAAACAAAAAAATAAATTCAGCATATCATTGTCCTGATATTAATATTGTCAAACTGTATGTAGAATTTTCAATGATGCAAAACAAGGAAGGAGTGTGGCTCCTAAGGGAACCAAAGCTCCAGTGATGTAGAGCTTGTACTGAGCCACGTTTACAGTGGAAAGCAAGTACCATTCAATGTAGTGAGGAAGGTCCTGGAAGACTTGGGTTCAAATTTCAGCTCTATTATTTAATAGCTGTATAATCTTGGGTAAGTGACTTGAACTTGATTTCTCTTGGCCATGTCATCTGCATTTATAAAACAGGTATTAAAATACTTGCATTGTAAACTTCAGAGAGTTGTGAGGAAAGGGCCTTGTAAATTGCAATGAGTCCTCTATAATATATTTCTAGTTTCATCATATGATGAAGTAGCTTAACACATTAGGTTAAAATACTTTATCAGAAAACTTGATCAAAGGTACTAAAAAAGGCTAAATCTGTTCAGTAACCATAAGAATGTTTCTTCCCTTCTCTCTATTCATATGTGAATAAGGCAGATTTTTTCCCCTGATGTTCTATACTAGTACTCTGGATAATTTCATCAAGGTCCTGTGGTTTTTCTGCTTCATGAGACTAGAATCTCATGTGATCATAGCCAGTATCCGTGTTTATTGACAGTCACAGTAATGATATGTCAACATTTTATGAATAGTTAGCTTTGAAAAATACTCACATGGCAGGATGTGGATTTTTCAAATGGCAAAAATGCCACCAAATGACAACATAGACCTTTGTACAGAAATCCTTTTTTTTTCATCGAACTTCAGAGAGTATCTCAGTACAAAGTTGGTGATTGATAATGCTTTAGTTGCAAATGTCAAAAGTTTTCTACCCTTCCTTAAATTCTTGGATTACTTTTGCTAATGGACCAAAATATAGTACTTTGTTGAATCAAGGATATGCAAACCTTTAACAAGGATTAGGATATATCCTCAGCCTAATTATCTTAACCATTTTGTGATCTATCATAGAAAATTTGGCAAAATGTTCATGATATCACTCCTATAAATCTTGTAATTAAAATTTATATAGCAAAAAAAAATTCCTCTATATATTGTCTTTGTAAAAATGATCAATGTGTAAAGAATTGTGCATATGTGTTCATATGTTTCATGCTGATATTATTTTAAATGCAATATGATTATGCATCTAGAGCTAGAAAAGACCTCAGAGGTCATTTTATCTAATCTTTTCATTTTACAGATGAGTAAACTAAGGCCAAGAGGGGTTAAGTGACTTTCCCAAGGTAACACAAGTAATAACTGACAGATGGACTTTGAACTCAGGTCCTCTAACTCCAAAACCCATGCCCTTTTTACTGTATGATGTGGTACTCTTATCTTTTATCTAGGGCAAAGTACAGTAGGCTTGGAAAAGGCAGGCCTGGGTTCTTTCCACTCTACTACATCATCTCCTTAAAGGTTAAATAATTTGTAGTTTCTAATATCACGAAAGTTTCACTCCAAAAAGAGTTCTGGGAGGTTGGGGGTAGGGATGAGAGACAAAATCATTCTGATTCTTGAACTAATGTAAAGCATGTCATCAGAAAGATGTTTAATTTAAAAAAATGAAAATAAAATGAATCAGTCACAGAGCAAAAAAAGGTATAACCACTAGACCATCTAGAATTAACTATTTGATACCAGGTAAGGATAATTTAATTTTTAATAAACCATTTTGTCCCCTAAATATCATTCATTCCATCCTTCATTTTTGGGGGGATTTTCATAGAAGGTGACAGGGTACTATTTACTATTTACTATTTACATCTATTATTTACTATTTATTTACTATTTACATCTATTATTATTTAGTGACAAATTTACCCAGACAATATGATCTTTCCTTGAAAGAAATTATAAGATCTCTCCCTTTCCACCTTCCTGCTCTCACTAGCCCTAAAAAACAAAAAACAAAAAACAGGAGAAAAAAAAAAGCCGTCTCCTTCTGCTTCCACTTAAAAAAACAACCACCTGACCTGAATACTATCTTAGGTATGACCTAATTCCCTTGGGTCTGGATTAACAATAACACAACTGGAATACAAATGCATGGTGATTTGATTCCTTTTTTTTTTTAAAGAGAGAAAAACAAGATTAGGCTCTTTAAACATAAAAGAAGTATTTTAAATCTAGATATGTTCCAAATATTTTAAAGCTTCCTTGAAGAAAAGTTCAGATTAATAAATCATAGCATCACATAAAAGCAACAGAGTCCACTTTCTCCTCCCCTTTCAGCTCTCTTTTATTTTAAATTAAGTTTTCTTTCCATTCCATTTCTTCAGATCCATGACCAAAGCCATAGGCAAGGTCCCAGTTACACCTTCGGAAGGGCCACAGTGGAGATCTACAAGGTTGAGGGCTATCCACCTGAGGGCTCCTCCTATACCACCACTAACATCGTTAGCCAAAAGAATAAGGGTTGTTCGGATAGGGAAAATGAGTCCTAAAAGGGCCATTTATACATGACAGGCAGAGTCTATGATAAGCTAGAGAAAGGGGCCTCAGGATGTTGGGATTTCTTTGTCTGTAACTGCTGGAAGTATCTCCTTCTTTCCTTTAGGGGAGTAGTGCCCAAAATTTAGTCACAGAATTAGCACAGGGTCATTGTCCTGATTATCTAATCCTGGAGGAAATTTCTATCTTTAGAAGAAGTGTGATTTTGTAAAGATATGAAGGAAGAACAAAGTAAAGGTATAGAGGAAGGAAAAAAGAAAAAAAAGGAGTCAATGTCCTTGCTTGAGAGAATGACATTGAAGCATACTTTCTTTATTTCCGTAGAGAGGTAATGATGTCAAATAAGATATATGTTGGCATGAGCTCGTTAGGTGAGTGCAGGGGGGAAAAGATGTAGCACTAATTTTTAAATTAATAACCTTTTTCTCCTTTGTTTTCTAATGACAAAATTCTTTTGCATATTTTCTTGATTTCAAATCCTGCTTCAGATACTTCCTAATAGTTGGACATTGGTCAAATCACTTAACTTTTAGCCTCGGTTTCCTTACCTGTAAAATAGGGATAAAATAGGATAGTATCTACATCATCAGGTTATTACGAGGGTCAAATGAGCATATACATATATGTGTATATATGTGCATGTGTGTATAATATGTATATATATAAATACATATACACATACACACACTCACATACACACACATACACACACATATATCACTTTGAAAACCTTAAAAATACTCTAGAAATGTCAGTTGTGATGACAAAACAACTAGCTGATTAAATCAATTGGTCAGATATGCTTCAATACTACAATGACCGCCTTGTGACCTTGGGCAAGTCATTTACTATCTTGAGCCTCAGTTTCCCTAATTTTAAAACCAATCATTTGAATTAGGTGGTCTGTATGGTCCCTCCAGTTCTAAATATATAATGCTGAACTCCATCCTCTCCTTCATGTGTGTATGCCTTTCATATGTGCAGATTGAAACCCCTCTGTATATTCTTATCCTGTGTTTTTGTGGTTTGTTTTTTCATTCACTCCCCTTTATCCATTATGTTTTCTTTTACATATTTTTTTCAAACATTCATGGGAACCAGTACAAGTCTAAGCCTATCCATCTATTATTCCTTCTTTATATATGATTGACTGACATCCCTGCTTTTCTGATCACAAATTTCCTCACTTTTCATCCATTTATTACTTCTTGTATATAGCACATCACTGGAAGTATGCTGCATCCTATATATGTCCATCTTGTGTTACTCCATCACTTTTGGGATTCTTGACACTTTAGTTCTTCATGTACTATGGCATTCCACCTTCATTTGTTAAATATTAAAAATTATTTATTTAGCATCATGTAAAAACTAACGGTTGGTTGACTGAATTTTTCATTTCTCATCTAATGCCCCAGGGCCTTGTAGTCATCTCATCTAATGCCCTAGGGCCTTAAATCGATGATTGAACCAAAATCCTGTGCTCAGAAAAAGAAAAAAAAATTACTCCTGCATCTGATTTATTTCCACAATATTTGTAATCTTGTAACCCTTGTTATTGCTTCCTTCAAAAACCATAGTCAGCATGTCCAGTTTGAAGTTACCTTCTTTTGTGTCTTGATGGGGAGGTAAGAAGTAGGAGAAACTTCAGGGCAGTAGTTAGGAGACCTTAGTTTGAGTCTTGCTTCTGCCCCTTACTAGCTATGTGAGCAGGCCCTCTGTGAGTTCTATCTTCTCATCTGGAAAATATCAGAAATGGAGGATTTGATCTCTAAGATACCTCCTAGCTCTAACATTCAGATTTTACGTTTCTAACTCTTTTGTTGCAGTTGTCTCATCTCACAACTGACAATCATAATTGCAATGCTACTCCTTTGCCTTCTAGCCTCTCAATTCACCCAGTTAGTTTCTGAATTGCAAGATTATCAGTATAAAGTCCTTTCTAAATAGGTCCAAATCAAAGGAGTCTTGTTCTGATTAAGAGTGGAAAGTAGAAATGGAAATTTTGCATGAGGGAGACAATACATTCCACAGCTCATCTTCATAAAACTTATTCTAACAAGGAGACTTTAGTGGTCTGGTTAGAAATCCAGATCTCAGGCTCTTTATCTACTACTAAGTTGCCTCAGCTTTTAGAAATATACTTATTCAAAAATAAGGTTATGTTTATATTTTATTTTCAATCAAGGTATAATGGTAAAATCACTGTATCTTCTATTACTAATGTGTCGGAACCATCTCGTTTTCCAAAGAAACTGTTTTAGTAATGTTAACTGCTCCCCAAAGGCAGAGCTGTAGGGGAACCTGCATCTACAGGTCATTAGTTACCTTCTGCATTATATTAGCTTGGTTATTTTTAGATAATCTCACTAATCCACTATTCAGGGTAATCTCTAAATAATTTGGTCCCTTACATATTTGGATTTCCAAATTCAGGCCCACATGCAAGTGTATGGGGAAATCTGAGAAAAAAAAAAAAAAATATATATATATATATATATATATATGACTCATAGTGATGCTTTCCTCATCTGGAAATAAAAGCTGCTCACTGGGGCAAAAACATTTGTTTGCTTGTTTGACAAAGGAAATGAAATGATTTATCTGTATCTACTTTTAATTAATTAATTAATTTTAGTTTTCACCATGATTTATCTATATCTTAATTTTGTTTTTAAAATTACTGTTCTCCACAAAAACATCTCAGGTTCTTTTTGCTCCAATACTGGGGTGTTCAATATTGTCCAAGTTGGGCACAAAAAATAAGGCATTTTTGACTTGCCTGAAGAAATGTGCCTTACTAAATATTCAACTAATTTAGGCACAGGAAGAATTAGACTTCTGAATTTTAAATATCTAAATATTCATATTGTCGACAGGATGTAAGTCAAGTGATCATTTGGTCCTAGGTTCTAATCCCCAGGCAATATCAATAATCCCCTCAAGGTACCAGCAATAACAACAATAGTTTATTGCATAATGTTTTACCATTGAGAAGCACTTTATTCCCTTCTTATTGTGATTCCCATGACAATTCCATGCAAGTAGATGAAGTCACCATTACCATCCCTGTTTTGCAGATGTGGCAACTAAATCTTCAGGAAATCAAGGAATATGGCAAAGGTTAAGCTACAACATGCATAACTAAGGCTCAAATAGTTCTTTTGTGCCACAGAGTTTGGTGACTAACTTCGCTTTATTTGAAGAGATCTCTATATAGTTTAACCCACATAAAGAAAGTCTCTTCTATTTTGTTTATAGACCAGGCAAACAGCTTTAAAATTGGATTTTTCAACATACAGAATAGCTTCCTTAAAGTTAGGAGAGAAAGGGGAAGAGGCAATAACAAGAGAGAGTGAACTAAATGTTTTTTCTTAATGATATATTGAATATGAAAATAGAGACTCAGGGAAGGCCTAACTCATTTCCCGGACATTTTGCTCAAGTCTCCCCATTCTCCCTTTGCTTTCTAAGAAGATTTCTCTCCTGATCTTGATCCTCAACCTCATACCTTTCCCCCTTACTCTCAGTAAACATTGATATTTACTTTCAGACATAGTCTTGCCCAATAATCAAAGCAAACAAGCTTTAGTTGCAAGGTACGGGGGTAGGGGGGGGGGAGGGAGGGGGGAGGGAGAGGGTTGCTGTGATTATTATTGTCACGTGTGTTATTCTTCTGGCAATCTTCTCATTTTCTCCAAGCCAGTTTGTTCCCAGGAAATTTCCCTAAAGCCTTCTGAGAACTCACTCTGATTAATTTTCCTTTTTATGGAACAAATGCACCCTGACAAATTTCCTTACCAGGCAGGAAGCTCTGGTGACTTGGAGTTAAGTTTATCAAAATCTCCAGCAATCAATATCTATGCCATTCCCTTATAATGAGTGTAAGAGAGATGAAACAAACAGAAAGTGAAATTCATCCTGAAGGAATTCTTTTAAAGTCATTTCTTATTTCCCAGGGGTAACACACTTATAGTATCTCTCAATCTATGATCCCACAATCCTATGATCTCAGAAGTGAAAAGGAATGGCTAGGTGGTTCAGTGAATAGAGCACTGGTCCTGGAGTCAGGAGGACCTGAGTTCAAATCCAGCCTCAGACGTTTAACACAAAACTAGCCACGTGACCTTGGACAAATCACTTAACCCCAATTATCCTGCCTTCCCCCTCCAAAAAGTAGGAAGGAAGGAAGAAAGGAAGGAAAGAAAGAAAAAAGGAGGCCTTCTAGTTCAATCCAAACCTGAATAAAACATCCCTCTGCAACATATGCAACAGGTGTTTAAACATTTTTGCTTGAAGACCTAAAATAAAGATGAAAGTCATTATATCCTATAGTAGCCAATTTTACTTTTCAACTAATCTAGTCATTGGGAAGTTTTACCTTACCTTCTACCTAGTTTTAGTTATTGACAATTTCTAACCATTGTTCCTACTTCTTCTTCTGCCCTGTGAGGTCAAGTAGAAATCCCTGAAACTTACCTGCACAGAGAGAGAAACATAGACAGAGAGAGACAGAGACAGAGACAGAGAAAGGGAGAGATAAGAGAGACAGAGGCAGAGACAGACAGAGAGAGAGGAGAAAGAGGAGAGAGAGAGAGAGAGAGAGAGAGAGAGAGAGAGAGAGAGAGAGAGAAAGAGAGAGAGATAGAGAGAGAACCCACAACCAAAACAAAACAAGAGAATACAGAACAAAACTACTGGTTCTGGATTGTTTCTTTGATTAAAAACAAAACAAATGAAGCAAGCCAAAAAAACAAAAGACTCTAGGGCCATTTAAAGCAGCCTCTGGCTTTGCAGCATCTCTCTTTTTGGTTCCTTTGTTCTAGTCAAACTGACATACTTAGTACATGTTTCTCATCCCAGACATTACATTCCACATCTCCATACCTTTTCACTGCCTGTCCCCTATACTTAGAATGAATTGCCTTTTCCTCTGTGCTTCTCAGAAGACCTAGTTTCCTTCTAAATTTTCTCATATACCACCTGCAATATGAAGCCTTTCCCAAACACCTTAGTTTCTAGTGTTCCTACCCAATTTCTTTATGTTTAATTTTTAATATACTTACATATGTACATGTTATTTCTCCCACAATAATATAATTTATTTGAGGACAGGTAATGTATTCATTTTTTGTTTCTGAATCCCCAGACCATAACATAGTAACTGACACATTGGCTCCTAATATATGGTTATCAATTAATGACTGGTTGGTTGATTCCATTTCATATAGGTGTTATGGGAATCTGAAGATCTTCCCTGCCCCTAGGCCCTTTGCTAAAGTGGCTACGTGACTCTGAGGACCCTTGGATATTTGAAAGTATATTCTGTTCCCTAATAGGCTGAATGTGGTCACATGGAGCCTGTGGCGCCAGGCTTGTTTTCCAGGAATGCCCGTGCCTTGTAGCTTTGTAATTGAGCAGTGGGTCTAGAGGGCTGTGACATTCTCCAAGCCAGGAGAAGGCTATATATACGCCCTGATGTGAGGTTTTGGTTTGGGGCTCACTTTGAGAAGAGTCATGTGATTTGGCCAGAAGAGACTCTGGGCAGCCGTTGAGCCCCCCGGCTGTGAAAAACCCAGATGTTGGTGCCTCCCTCTCTGGTAACTGACTAGGTAACTGATGTAATGGTCAGACGCTGGAAGCCGTCTGCTGATCTGTTT
>CM053587.1:221548068-221573392 GCA_028646515.1 Pseudochirops corinnae | reverse complement strand
TTACAGCACATCATATTTAGCCAATTTTACAATAAGAGATATAATATTAAATGTTTAGGAAATAGACTTAGATTTGTGGACCATAGTTAAAATATTGTAATGATAGACTCCTGGCTATGAATGGAGTGTTTCTAACACAGTCTAGTAATAATGGCTTTGACTAGAGTCTTTCAAACTTGTAAAAAAGTTTTAAATTGAAATGGAAGACTATACATATATATATATATATATATATATATATATTCATGCAATGTATATTCATGCAATTTATGTGCTCGTTCATATAAATGCATACACTTTATATAATATATATGTACACATAATATATGTCTATATGCACATTATACATAAATATATCATAATAAAGATATTATTTACTATATATAGTGTGTACAGTAGCATATGTACTTATGTATAGCCATTATGTGTGTACCATCACAATACACACATATACATACACACATATATATATACACATATACATGTATGCAATATGTGTATACATACATACACACTTGTATACATAATACAACCTGTGGCCTCATATGTCTATTAATACATACACAAAGAATGGATGACAAAATGAATAAAAATTCCAAACATAAGGATGCATACTTGACCTTATAGATATCGCTGAAATTTTGTACAATGGGATCTATGATGGGAATACATATGTGGAAGACATTTAAACATTCAAAATTAGCAATATAATTAAAAGGAATGAGAACATAGAATTCATTTCATTCATTCTACAAACATTTATTACACACTATAAGAGAGTCAGGATTCAAAAATATCTCAACCAACTAAAACCGTGGGTCAAAGACAAAAATATATTATTTAATAGGGGTATATGTAATGTCTTATGCTTCATTTAAAAGACCCATTTAAAAATCATAATATTAGAAGGACCTCACTATATAATTTTTTTTTTTCCTAGAGAAGATGTGATGGTTTGATTGGACTGCAAGCTCAATGTGGGTCAACAATGTGATTTGACAGTTAAGAAAGCTAACATGTATTATTATATCAAGAATGGCATACTATTTCGAATGAGACACATAAATGCCCCACTGTATTCTGTTCTGATCAGACCACATTTTGAGTTCATTTCTGGGCAACTCATTTTAAGCAGAATATTAATAAAATAGAGAAGGTCTAGAAAAAAGGTGATCAGTCTAGTTAAGGGTCTTGCAATCATTCCATATGGGGTCTGACTTAAGAAATTTGTGACGTTTGACCTGGAGGAGAGAAAACTTGGGTGAGGTAGATGAGGGAGATTGAATCTTATAAGTGTCTCTGATTATTTGAAGAAATATTATGTGTAAAGGAGATTTGGTTAGTTGTGTTTATACCTGGACTGTAAAACTACAGGAAATTGGTGAAAGCTACTGAGACACAACTCAACAACTTTGATTAACTGCCTAAAACGTACAAGGTACTATGTAGGTTCTGGGGGAACACACACACACACACACACACACACACACACACACACACACGTCTCTGCCCTCAAGCAGCTTCTGTTCCACTAGGTAAAGATATATAGACAATTTTCAGCTTTCCAAGGGTAATGTATCTATATCTGTCTTACAATAAACATTGACACACCATGTCTCAGGAGAATAGCCAGCAGTTGTCCAAAGAGTAGAGGCACTTGCATATAGCTGCTCATTTCTCATTGCTCTGCCTAGAGTCACATTGTCTTTGAAGACTGAATAGCAGAAAATATATATGCCATGCATCATATCTTAAAGTACCAGGAGAAATGATTTTCCCCATTCCTGAAGCCTTTTATATGTTACCTCTTCGTAGTGTCAGCTCCCAGGAAATTTATATCTGATGTGTGTTTGCATAGTCAGGAAAACAATTCCAATATTTCTCATAACTTGATACCTTATAAACATGAGGCCATCTCCTATGGTTTCTAAGGATTGGAGCAGGAGGTACTCTCTAATAGAAAATTGTTCATCCTTGTAAGGTCAATGAGTTCTTTGAAGGCAACATGGTTCCACTCAGTGCCCTTGGAAGAGTTCATTAACCCCACACAAGTGAGCTATTTACTTCTAGAGGGTCATATTAATTAAATTGTACTGTTTACCTACCTATGTCCCAATTTTCCATGAATACATGAATGTCTCTAGTCTCATTTTCTATTTATTTCTGGGAGGTAGGGATGACTAGGAATTCAGGGATTCAAAAATTTAAGATATCCTCTCTAGTCTACAGAGTCCTTTAATGCCCTACAAATTACTTACCCCCTGGCTTATCACAATAGTAATTAGTGAGAGATGTCAGTCTGATCAGTTCTGAGGTTCTTTTTTTTTTTTATTCGAAAAACCCAAGCTGTCTTCATGCTTACTTTATAAAACAGTTGATGACAGAGAATTTCAATTTCTATCTTATTTTGATTCTAACACCATGAGTATTCTTATTTCGAACCATATTGTTTAAAGAATTTTGACAGTCATTTACATTGTAATGTGCACTGTAACTTGAATCTGATCATCCACAATGGCCTGCACAACAAATTAATTAAAGATGATACATCTCTCAGGTATCATAAACATCAAATATAGATAGGACTAACAACAGTTGAGTGTATCTACTCAATAGTCAATGAAAAAGATCTTAAATTTAGCACTGGTGTAAAACTCTTAATCTTAGTACTCTCAACCTTTTTTGATGTCACTCCACTATGTGATTATAGAAAATGGAAAGGAATTCCATATATTTTGTTTTGCTTTGTATTGTATATTGTATCCATAGGTTTCATGGACAAAGAATTCATCTCCAAATGACCAAATGATTGGTAACGAGTATCTCTGTAACAAAGTACTCTCAGAAGACCAGTAAAGCTTCTCCATAGGACGTTATTCCAAGTCTTTTCAGCATGGCACAACCTGACAGAACTTGGACTCTATTTTATTACAGCATCACATATATTGAAAATGTGAGGCATAGGAAAAATAACCAGATACTTTCTCTCCTTCTTTTCATTTATTTTAGATAACAATTCCCTCGATTTAATTCATTCCACTTTCTTTATGATTTAAGAATCTTGCATCAAAAAGGCAAAAATAAAATCTGATGTACTAGAAAGAACACTGAACTTGGAGCCAATGCAATTGATGGTGAACTGCAACTCTTCTACTTACCCACATGCTGCCCTGAGCAAGTCACTTCCAAACTCTATACCTTAGTTTTCTAATATAAAAAAAGAGTTGTGGCCCTTATCTCCCTCTCCAACTGCTCACCCTTCACCTTTTCTCCCCTTCCTAGTCCCCTCCCCCTTCCCCTCCTTCTTCCTCTTTCCTCATCCTTCACTCCATCCTTTCTCCTTCCCCCCTTCCCAGGCCTAGACAGAGCCCGCTGAGGCGGACATCACGGGGCTGTGCCAGGACATGTTCTCCAAAATGGCCACGTAACTGACAGGAGAGATGACAACCACCAGTGAAGATTATAAACTTCTGGAAACATGAACAAACTGACTAGCTTGAAGTATCTAGAGATGAAAGATATTGCAGTAAACATAAGTAGAAATATAAAGGACTTAAACCAGAAATATGCAGGACTTCAGCCTTCTCTGGATCAGATCACTTTAATTGAGGAGCAAGTAGCAGCTCTTGAGCAGGCAGCTTACAAGTTGGATGCATATTCAAAGAAATAACAAGCAAAGTACAAGAAGTTACAGAGGCGATGAAAGAATTCTTTAGCACAGAGACTCTAACTACAAGAATGTTTTATAAGAAACATGTGGGATGGAACTTATCACTACACTTCAGTTCCTAAAAGGAAACGGTGCTGCTGATTCTAGGAGATTCCCAGCCCCCACCTCTGGCTGGATGTGTAACTGACCACCCCCCGGTGTTTTCCTCAACCTGTACCCCCAGAACCCCATCTTATCGTGTGTTTCCTTGTGTGCCCTGGACCAAGGCTCAGAAATCAGGATCAACCCCGTGTGGAGCAGGTGCAGATGAAGCAGCTCTCGGCTCCCTGTCTCCTCTCCCCCCTCCCCCGCCTCCGTACGTGTTCTTTAACTTAAATAAAAAATGTCAATATATGACCCTCAAAAAAAAAAAGAGTTGTGTTATAGTTATAGATAATAGGATTTTGTATGTATTTTTGACCTTAGGCCTATGCTTTCCTTTTTATGCCCTTTGAAATTTGCTTTAAAATCAAACAGACAAAAACTCTAGCTATGTTTTCCTTATCTTAAAGTACCTAATTTGAATCCAAGTAATAATAACAAAACTAGCATTTATAGAGTACTTTAAGGTTTGCACAATGATTTACAAATTGTATTTATTTTATTCACACAATAACCCTGGCAGATAGGAACTAATATTGTCCTTAAATTACAAATGAAGAAAGTGAGGCAGATGGAAGTTAAATGATTTGCTGAAGGTTACACAATTAGTACAAGTTTGAGGTCAGATATGAACTCAGATCTTCCTAACACCTATGTCTGGTATATATTGCATTTATTCCTATTATATTTAATTTGGCTGGATAAAATTCACTGTTAAGAATTCCAAATCATAAATGTCATTCAGTTTGTTATCTATCTTTCCCAGTTTGATGTGTAAATTTGATAAGATGACACTTAAATCTTTGTCCAAATCATCAAGAGATATGCTAAAGAACACAGGGACAAACAGAGATTCCCAGGCTGCTACACTAGAGACTTACTTCTACAACTCATTAATAAATATCTGACCAAGAAGCCAGTTCATAAATCCACATAACTGAACTATTTTCTAATCCAGTATTACACTCTGTGTTTTATATGACTATGAGGAGATAGTTTTGAAATAATAATATATGGATTTTATTAGTCATTTATGATTAATCTTTGGATTTTTTAAATGCAAAATTCTTCTAAATATGCATATAAGTGTATATATTTATATTTGAATTTCTCTTGTGCTCTTTGGTGATTAATTTAGTGATTTTCTAATTTTAAAAACTATATCCTTAATTCATCTCTCTCTCTCTCTCTCTCTCTCTCTCTCTCTCTCTCTCTCTCCTTTTTCTCACTTCAAGACTACTTTAGTTGCACATCATAAAGTTTGGTATGGCTTCCCAACATTGTTCTTTCCTGTAATTATCATTTCTATGATTTTTCATTTCTTTGTTATTTAATATATCTTTATTTAATGTCTATTTAAGCCTGAAATTATTGTTTACATTTCCAATATCTACCTAAAATATTGCTTCAATTTCATATGTAAAAAATTTGTTAATGATTTCTACCTATTCGGGTTGCTAGGTGGCACAATGAATAGAGCACTGGCCCTGGAGTTGGGAGGACCTGAGTTCAATTCTAGCCTCACACTTAACACTTACTAGCTGTGTGATCTTGGGAAAGTCACTTAACTCCAACTGCCCTGCCCTCCCCCCTCCAAAAAAAGGATAAAAAAAGATTTCTACCATTCTCCATTTTTTATTTCTTTTCTCTTGCATGTGAAATTACTTTAATTCCTAGTTAAGAAGATTAATTTGATGCACAATAAATTATATTCTAACCCTTCACTTTAGATTATATATTTTTGTTTGTTTTGTCATTTGTGTTTTTTGCATGCAAAAATATTGGTTTCTGTTTTTTAAGACATTTTGAAATTATTTGTTTTGTGGGTGAGTCTAGTACATTTCATTCATAATTGCAATTTTGTTTGTTTTTTTTTTTTCCTTTCTATTGGCATTAGATACTGCCAGTTGGTTTTTTTTTTTTGTTTTATTTTGCTTTGATTTTGTCCACCACATTCTTATCTTAGTTTGAACATATACATGTAGTCCTCTGCTGAGGATAGATACATCCCATGATGGTGATAATGTTATTGTTCTGTTGTTTTTTGGGGGGGATTTATGGGGTCCTTAGAAGTACTAATACCTCTGGTGTAAGGGTTTCCTGAGCCCTTTTCAAGGCTGCTTATCCACTTTTGGTGTTCACTTGATTCACTCAACTCTCATATGTGGCTCCAAAAAGTGGTAGCATATCAGTGACCACAGCTTGGTAAAACCTTCTCAAGAAATGGGCTAAACCTGGTTGAGGGTAATTGACAAACATCAAACCTGTTGGTGTGTTGAGGTATGTCTTGTGAAGCATGTGAAGACTTTCCCTGGCAGAGTAAGCAGATGGGAACAATTTGTTCCAACAGTCATGAAGGCAGCTGAAGCAGGTGCTGTATAGTGTTTAGAGCTTGATCAGACATCAAAGATGCCAAGGTCATCCACTGCATCCTGGGCTATTACTGAACATCTTGACTTTTGTCTTGATATTGGACTTTAATGACTCGGAAGAAAGAGAGAGACTGCAACTCTGGCTCACTTAAATCAAATTCATGATCAAGTCAATACATCACCCGTGTCGTCACTAACCCTCTTTGTAAATGAATGATAAACAACAATGTTGATACAATAATATACATACACACGTTCATATATAAAAGGGAAACAGGGAGAGACATAGAAAAAGACAGGGAGAAAAAGGGAGGAAAAAGAAAGGGAGGAAAGGAGAAAGGGAGAGGGAGAAACTTTATAACAAATAAGCACAGTCAAGCAAAACAAATCATGCACAAAAACGAAGGTCTTTTTCTGCACCTTGGGTTCTTCATCAGTGTCAGGATTTGGGTAGCATGCTTTATCATAGATCCACTAGAGACATGGTTGTTATTTAAATAGAATTTTAAGCGTTTTAAAGATTTTTTATTACAATGTTATTTTCCTTGTAGAAGTTGTTTGCCTAGTTATGTTTAATCTCCTCTGCATCAGCTCATACTTCCCAAAATTATTTGAAATGATATCTTTACTTATTTCTTAATAATATTCCATCACTAGACCAAAATTTATTTTGCCATTTCTCAATTCATAAAGATCTCCTTAATTTCTAGTTCCTTTATCTTTTCTTTTATCCTATTAATCCCAATTTAGGATCTAGAATTTTATTTTCCATGGAAAATTCCTATTCTCATTTCCCTATTACTATTGAGAGAAAAAAAATGTAAATAACTATGGGTTAATCTACTGGAGAAGAAAAAAAAGACAATGGGATTGATGGCAGAACAGCTTTCATGACTTCTTCCAGTTCCATGTGTGTGGAAGCAAAAAAAAAAATGTTAATGGTGGGCATAATATAGGATCGATAATTAGCAAGGCACAATTTGCTAGAGGGAATGGGGACAAAAGAATTCTAGAATAGATAATAGTGTTTATTTGAATTGGATTGCCAAGGGGTCAAAATTGGGAAGGTACAATGTGGCCAGAGTCAGGGAAATAAGCTGGAAATGTATTGTGGGATTGGAGAGATGGAAAGTCCTGGTGACGAAAGACAATATTTGTGGGCAAGATATTAAGGGAAAGTTGAAGTGGTAAAGATTACGATTAAACAAATGAATTCCAGGTTTCATGAACAAGGAAGTGGAACACATATTAGTGATAGCAAAAATCAATGATATAACCACCTCTTTGTGTAGCTGAAATAGAATAAAGAAATAAATCAAGGTAATTGAATAGATCAAGGAACTATTTAAGTTGGAGACAAATGACTTGTTTATGCTACATGTTTAATTCAGATGTGGATCTGGACATCTAGTTTTCTTAGTCCTACAGTCTTCTTATCTTGTACCTTCCTTAATTTCCTAATCTCAGAGCCTCCCAAACACAAACAATCAAACCTTTATTATCCAAAATCTACGCACAACCTAATTAATCCTATGCAAACTGAAGACTAGGTCCACATTTTGTCAGAGGAAAAATATCCAAGCTCATTTCTCTCTTTTTAACATCAGTTCTTCATCTGAACATTTGTTCTCCAAAAACAAAAAAAAATGTAATTATGAATGGTTGTTGCTGGAGTTATAGAACAAAAGATTCAAAAGGTCAAAAAAGATTCAAAGGAAAATCACTTTGGTGGCTCAATGGAGGATGGATTTTAGTGGGAAAGGAGTTGAGTCAAACACACTCACCAAAAGGGTATTGCAATTGTTCAGTCACGAAGTTATTGAGGGCCTACAACATAGCTATAGCATTGTCAGAGGAGTGACATGAGCATTGAAGGATAAAGCAAAAGTGAAATGGACTGGCCTTGACAAGAGTTTAGATAGAAAACATAATAGATAATGAGGAATCTATGATGACAGCTAAATTGAAAGCCTGATGGACATGGATGATGGTGTTACTTTTTACAGTAATAGGGAAATTAGGAAGGGAGAAGAGTTTAGGTGGAAAGATACTAAGTTCACTTCTGGATATATATTGGACATCCAGTTTGAGATGTCTGAAGGGCAGTTGGAGATATGGGATTGGAGGTCAGTAGGAAAGTTGGGGAAGGATAAGCAGATTTAAGAGTCTTTAGTACAAATATGGTAATTAAATCAATGTGAGCTGTTTAGATGATACGTTATGTTTAGATAACATAAAAGGAGAAGAGAGTAAGGCCCAAGATCGAAGCCTGAGGTACTTCCACCATCATAACGCATAAACTAGAAGAGAATACAACAAAGGAGAAAGAGAAGGAATAGTCAGGTGGGTAGAGAATCAAGAGAGTTGTGGTTGTTGTAGTCTGTCCTTCATTCTCAAAGAGGAACATGACATCAGGGGGATGATGACATGACTTGCAAATGAATTTGATTTGCGTGAGGGAGGGCTGTACAAAGTCATCAGTTTTACTTTCTACTCCAGGGTCATCTGGGTCCAGTGGTCAAATATGAATCAGGAAAACTAGAGATGGCTTAAGGTGTAGTGGGAGACCTTGGTCTCTTAAAGCTAAGATCTTTTCCCTCAGTGCCTAGTCAGCAAATAGGCCTCTTTAAGAAGTGAGTCAAGGGATGGCTCTTTCAATTAAGAAAGGAAAGAAGAAAGGAAGAAGGGAAGGGAAGGGAAGGGAAGGGAAGGGAAGGGAAGGGAAGGGAAGGGAAGGGAAGGGAAGGGGAGGGAAGGGAAGGGGAGGGAAGGGGAGGGGAGGGAAGGGGAGGGGAGGGAAGGGGAGGAGAGGGGAGGGGAGGGAAGGGGAGGGTAATTAAACTGGGGTAGGGGAGACCTTTGGGTCTCAGAGAAAGAAATCTAGCCAACAAATCCCAAGTTAAATAGGTAGATTTTGGTCATCAAAATTTACCTTCCTTTGGCCTTTGGACAAAACACTGAATATTAAGGCAGTATTGACGAAAAGAGGATGATGGACATTGTCAAAGGCTTCAGAAAGGTGGAGGAGAATGAGGATTGAGAAAAGGTCATTGGATTTAACAACTAAGTGATCATTACTAACTTTAGAGAGAGCAGTTTGAGTGGAGGGATGAGGTAGAAAGCCATAATATAAGAGGTTAAGAAAGGAAAGACAACATAGAAAGTGGAATGAGGGGAGAGAAAGCAAAGCTTCTACTTGCCAAGGACAATACTTCTACCCAAGTGATGCTATTCCTTTCCACTCCCTCCAGATTATTCCTTTAATAATCTCCTTAATCTTACTTTTCTCCAATTGTTTCCTGTCTAGTGAAGGCTTCCCTACTCACTACAAAAATGCCCAAGTATCCCTCATTCTCAAAAGCTCTCAATGCTTCAATCCCTACTACCATCGAATATCTTTCCCACCTTTTGGTCTAAAGTACTAGAGCAAGCTATCTACAAAAGACTCAAAAGAGCCACTCAAACACACTCAGCTGGGTGTAGCAATTCATCTTACACATCAGAGAAGTAAGAGTGGCAGGAGCTAAGAGAGAGGAGGGTGGTGCACGAGAGGATCCATTAAGGGAAGCAATGATCAAAAACAGAACCAACTTTTGAGGAGGAGACAGTTAAAAAAAAAAACAGAACGATAAATAGAAGAGAATGAGATGGAGGGAAATATGTAATTAGCTATCATAAATATTCAAATGAATGGGGTGAACTGACTATAAAAATGAAGAGGATAGCTGAATGAATTAGAAACCAGAATCCAATATATGTTGCTTATGGAGAGCACTTGAAATATAGAAACACAGCAAACTAAAATTTTAGAATTTGAATTTTAAGGATTTTATTTTCTTCATTATTTTTGTGCCTCTTTTGCCAAGCTGTAATCTGTGTGTGTGTGTGTGTGTGTGTGTGTGATTTCCTTGCATTGATCAAATTTCTTTTCTGTTTTTCTGTACTGCTTTAATTTTCAAATCTTTTCACTCTTTAAAAAAACTCTTTAGCTCTTTTAGGAATTTTTGTTTGGGTTATGTCCAATCTACATGAAGAGATTTTCCCACTAAGAGGGTTAGGGTTGCCTGAGACCCCAAAATACCAACATGTCGGGTCCTGCCGAAAGAATTGAAGTCAAGTCTTCTCAGCCAAAGAAAAGTAAAGTTTATTAATAGTTTGCCATATTGGGTAGACTCTTAAGGAGCCTAGGTATCTGTGACGCTTGCATTGGGCAAGCAGGACAGAGTAAGTCTGTCACAGAACAATTCTGTGCTAGGGCCTTCTGTGGCACTCTCACAGAGCAAGTCTGTGCTAAGCCATTCCACAGCACTCTCACACCACATAGAGGGAAGATGGGGTCTTATATACAGAGGAATCTAGGGGTGGTCCAGAGGAGGAGTTTGGGGAGGGTCTTCAGGAGGAGTCAATGAGGTCAGACTCTAGTAATGAATTTGGGGAGGGTCTTCAGGAGGAGTTAATGAGGTCAATGCAAGAGTGGATTGATATTTTGATAGGCTCCAGGGTGGGAAGCAGATGGATAATGGAGGGCCAGGCTAGTAACAGAAGTGTGGGCCCAGCCACAATGATATACTTATGGCCTCTGCAAATGCCTCATCAAGTGGGAAGATTCAATCAGACTTCAAGGGGTTTCCCAGAACCCCTACCTCAAAGATTCAAGGAGAGCTCAAGGAAGGTCCCAGAGTCTGCCTCATCATACACACTTCTTCATTTTTCATATACACTTTTTCAAGCACTTTGTCTTCAGAGTTTTTTGTCTTTAGCTTCCCTGTTACCATCATAGTTTTTTTGGTCAGGTTCTTTTGCTGTTGTTATTGTTCACTTATTTTTCCAGCCTATTTCCTGAATTAGATGTTATGTTTAAGTTGGACTCTGCTGACCTCTGGAGGGAAGGAGATAACTACTCTGTGCTTCAGTCTTTTATGTCCTTCTACAGCTTTCACAGCTAAGTTTGAGGAATGTGAGTTTTCCATGATTCCCAAGTGATCAGATATGGTGAGTGTTGTGGTCACTTCTCTCCTAGTCTGTGCTCTGATACTTAACTTCGTAGATCCCGTGCTGCTTCATGACTGTAACTGGTGTTCTACACTTTGAAACTTCAATCCAGAACTAGGCAATGGTCCATGGGGCTGCCAAATGACAGGCCTCTACCCAGTATTAGTATGGAGGTTCCTGGCATCTTTTTCTTACTAGGGATTAAGTTTCTTTCCCAGCCCTGTAGACTAGATTTTTAAAGTTATGTCACTGATGCTGTTACTACCACCCTTGATGCTGATGCTGCAGTACCTGCTGCCAATGCCACCTCCAAGACCCACTTACACCTAGGTGTGCTCCTTGCCAGTCCCTACTCCAGTGTCCATGGACCTCTTTTTCCAGCCTTCTAAGTTGCCCGATCCAGGAAGAAGGAAAAAAAACAAACTCATAACACACTGTGACTTCTTGTTGATTATCTCACTCAAAATTTGGTTTGACATGCTTTTTAAAGTTGTTCAGAAATTTTTGTTGGGACAGTATGACAAAAATGCTCAATGCATCATTTTGGCTCTCCTCTCCCTTCTCTTCCTAGGAATGTTGAATTCTGTGCACTATATATACCTTAAAAACAAAATGTCCAAAATTAAACTCATTATATACCCTCCCCCAAGAAAATACTCCCCATTTCTCCATTCCTTTATTAATAACAAGGGCACAACCTTATGTTGCTTAAACTTGTCAATTTCAACTTTGTAAAGTATATGCCATCTTTTTTTCTTCTGAGACTTCCACCACACTGATGTAGGCTCTCATCTATTCATGCCTAAACTAAAGCCGAGGTCCAACTATGTCACTCATATACTTGAAACTCCAGTGGCTCCCTCCTAACCAACCTCATTATTCTATTGACTTCTTCCAGCTGTGCTCCAGATTATTAATGATCATACAAAAATGGAGCTTCTAGAAATAAACATAGTTCTTCTTATGTGATCACACAATCTCAGAGTATGAGAGAACCTCTTCAGAGATCATCTGTTTCAACCCACAATTAAAAAATATATCTTCCTACAACATATACTTATATAGTTAATGAAGTATATAGTTGTTATGGAGATAAGTATGTAGGCAGCTTTGCATCCATGTTTTAGTGAGGAGGAAGTCCCTACTTCTTGAAATAGCCTGTTCTGCTTCCTTACATAAAGCATCAGTTTTGTTGGAAACTTCTACTCATTGTTCCTGGTTCGATGTATTGGTTTAGGCCATAAAATTAATACATTTTTCACTGCACAGACCAGTGAAGACAGTTGTCATGTCTCAACCCCACTCTGTCCCATTTCAATCTTCTTTTCTTAGGCTAAAAATCCTGTTTCTTCAACCAATTTCAAAGTTCATCATTCCATTTGTTTCCCTCCTCCGAACACCCTCTAGGAGGTCATTGCTCTATCCTAAAATATGTTACCTAGAACTGAATACTATATTCCAGATATAATACAAAAGCAGCCATGTAGCACAGTGTACAGAATTCTGGGTTTGGATTAAAAAAGACGTGAATTAAAATCTTGTCCCAGCCATTTACTGATTATGTGAAACCTTGATAAGGCACTAAATCTTTGTTTCTCTCATATATCCTCATATCCTTAAAAATAACATCCAGATAATTGTACCTACCTGCCAGGATTATTGATCTGGGAGAGAATGGCAATATGTACCTCAAGTGAGGCAATATTTTATGAAGCACTTAGCACAGTGTCTGGCAGATAGTAGATGTTAAACAAGTGTTCTTTCCCTCAATGGATCATATGTTTAGAGCCAAAAGGACTTGAGAAACCATGGATTCCAATTCCTTTATTTTACAGTTGAAGAAACTGAGTCCAAGAGTTTGGTAAATTGTTCAAGGTCACATAGGCAAAAGGTAGCAAAGTTAGCTTTCAAACTCAGTTCCTTTTAATTGAAACCCCATAACTTTTCCACTGTACTAAGATGCCCTTCATCTTTTAATGAGGTCAAAAGTACATTGAAATCATAACCTTGTTAGGCCTTGATATTAGATTTCTCTTAATGTAACCTAAGATTACAGTAATTTTTATGTCCCAGTAACACCTTGACCAGGAACTGGAGTCAAGGGTTAGATGGATAAGATCATGACACTAGGTTAGCAATGCCATTGTTTTAATCTTCCTCTTTTTGTCTATTCCTAGACTAAAGAAAAACAAAACAAAAGACAAAAAGCTGAAATTCGAAGTTTACAATTATAAACATTCTTTCTTCATTTGCTTTAGAAGTGACTGCAAATATATTATACTTTCTGTTGTCCCTTACTTCGGAGCGATCATATTGTAAAGGATCTTATGTGATAAAGAATAGTATAGTATATAATAACTTGTTCTCAGAGTTAGGAAGAACTAGGTTTAAGTCTTTCCTGTAATACATACTGGCAAAATGACCAGGCAAGAGATTTAACCTCTCAGTGCCCTTGACACCTCTTTAAAAGACTATAAGTAACAAGTTCCTCATTGGCAACATTCTAAAGTGAGGAATTAATGGCTCAGGTAAAACTTCTACCTATAAATGTACATAAATAATGTATGCATAGAATATACATGTACATATATGCATGTATATATGCCTTGCATATGCATTATATATACAATATGCAATAATTTCTACTTTACAGGCAGTTTTTCCTTACAAAAATTCTATAAACATAAATTAGCTTAAGTCTTTTACTATAATTTTTAATTTAATATATCTTAAAAATAAGTCTTCAAATGTGAGCATATTTTAAAAATGAAATGTTTAAAAATATGGAGAACATTAAATTATTTTCATCAAAATGAATTGAAATTTAAAGTAAAATTTAAAAGTATTAATCATCATTCATTCTTACATCAATATATTTAATGATATATGTATGATCATCAGGGTAATAATAATTAATAATAAACAAATAAAGTAATAAGAAATGCTTAGTATGTAGGGGAGAGGGTGTGGAGTTTATTTTTAGTCTCAAATGATTTATTTGACTTTATAACTTTTCATATCAAGAAAAATGATAAAATAAAAATAAACATATTCCTAATATTTTCATCTACACATATATAAATTTGAATCTGCATGTTTGGAAATAAATTAATAAAATTAAAGGACTTAATTTTGTTTGAACATAGTGACACTGAAGCAATTTTAAGCAACTTTATACTTTTTCTAATGAAGATAATGTCATATTTGTCTGAGTGTGGGGACAGAAAATCCTTCTGCTACTCCAAAAAAGTATTTGTAACTTTAACATCATTATAAGATCAAATTTCAAATGTTTAACCCAGTGTCCAAATTTTAAAAAATATACATTCTTACTTACTTTAGAGATTAATATTTGTATTTTGTTGAATCACTAATAATATCAATTATATGAAAATGCTGTATTCTCAAAAATGCGTTTTCCCAATTTTTTCCCCTCTGTTTTGAAATCTAGGTGTAATTTAAAACAAATTAACCCATACGCTTCTAATTCTTCTTCCCTTGAATTGTCAAAGAATAATATTAGTTTTAATGGATTTTTCATGTCCTAGAAGCTCCCTTTCAAGACCCAAAGATTAATCATTGGCCAAAGAATTTTAAAACAAGGATCTGGAATACTAAATTGCTGAATAGAAGGATAGTCTCTCTTGCGGTCTTCATGCCTATTCCTCTTTCTGGTTTAGTTTGCTCCTATGTATTGTATTTATTTTCCTGTCTGTATGATAAAATAGCCATGACTTTCCATAGGTACCAGTATATAAGGCTTCCTTAGTACAGTTCCCCAACTCCTGCCCAAACAGAACTGCAATTAAGATAATAGAAACAGATAACTTTCCATAATGTGCTGTCTTTCAGGATGGCACTGTTAAGAGTGTTCTAATTCAGTTCCTGATGAACTGTTTGAAAAGAGTTTTGTGTTTAAAAAAAATTATCTAAAGTATAAATTATCTAGAAAACTTTTTTTTTTACCCTTTTTTTAGCTGTGTAAAACAACATTAGTAAAAAAGGAAATGTCATGGCAAATTTTTGTTACTCCACTATTCATTTTCAATGAAAAGCAGGCATATACTATGGAAGGAAGGGCTGTCCAATGCTTCCAAAGCTTATCTTCAAAGAACCTCTGTTGGTCTATTTGTTAAATCCCTGTTCATCTTAAACTAATGTATGCTTCTGGGGGTACAAAAAAAAAAAAAAAAACAGAGCATAAAGAAGGAAAAACAGAAAAAAAATTTTAAAAAGCAACCTTGCTTTGGATTATGAGTTGAGCAGCAGTAGATAGGTCTCTACTAAACTTCGCTTGGCCCTCCATCTCTATAAGAAAAATGATCTCTGACCCTACATCTGCTTGACATTGACAACATTGAGTTGTCCCAGAGATATTTTTAAAGACTCTAAAGAAGATAACATTCCATTCTAATACATTTATTAAATTTAAAAGGTTATTTTATTCACATATAAAATAGACTTTAAATTATTAAATATGAATGAGTAATAGCATAACAGGAACTTTTCTCATGACTATTCTATCTAAAAGATGATAAGCATGAGAAAACAAATTGTTATGGCTGTAAAAACAACAATAGTGCAAATATCGTCCTAGAAGTTCAACTCATTGTACATACAATGGTAAGGGAAGAGCAGGGCAACAACCAAGTAAACCAATGTCAACTAGTGTGACACAAAGTGATGATTCTGTGTGTCCTGAGACATATTTCAATGACTAGAATTACACATCTGAAGTTCACTGGACTTTATACAATAACATATGACAAATTATCATGTAACAGATATAAATCTCAAGATATTCTAGAGAATTCAACAGATAGACTATACTTGAACCACAATGTCAAGGCAAACAGAACTGGTGTATGTAATCACACTGTGTCCATTTAAATTTATAACATGGGTCCATATAAATTTTAAAAAAAGAATGTTTTGTTTGTTTTTTTTTATTTCAATAGATGTTGTCATACCATATTCTCACAGTCTCTAAACTCCATGGAAGGAAAAAAAATGAACTAAAGTGACATAACAGAGAAAATTAAAACCTAGGTTAAACAGACAAGGTGGTAAGTGCCCATTGTTGTATCTGCTATTGGACTTGTCCTGAAAATTCTTTGAGTCAATGTGTAAAAGATGAGCTTACATGACAATACCCAATGCTGTTCTTCAAAAACAAAAATCATTCATTTTATGCACATGGCCAGGAGGAAACTGGACCCTGAAAAGAAAAAAAAAAAAGAAAGAAAGCCAAATGCAGACTTATCCTGAGAAGTGTCTGAGGAGTGCTTTAACTCTATTGCAAAGAAAAATTTGGATTAGGTAATTATAAAAAACAATATCTCATTTTTATAGCTTTAAGGTTTACAAAGTACTTTACTTGCATTAATTCATTGAATCAAATCTCAGAAGCATTATGGTTCCTTGTCCTTGAGAAGTTCATTATTCAGTGGTAGTGGAGGAATGGGAGGGATGAAACATACATATAAATATCTGAAAGTTTTTAAAAATTAAGCACATGGGAAAGGTCAGGTGGAGTGTACTTGAGGAGGGAAGGAAAACTTCTGGCTGGGAGAATCAAAGAAGACTTTATGAACGAGGTAGAACCTGAGTTGGAGTTTGAAATAATAAATAATATCAAGTAATACAGATTTATTGCATTTAATAATGCTCTGTTAATTTGGGGCTAGGAGGTGGAAGTAGATTTTATTCTAAGCATTGGAGATGTGAACAAAACATAAAGGAAAATATCAGAATGAAGTTGAGGAATGGTCAATAATCCAGTTTAGCAGCATCAGATAGGATTTTAAGAATAGTATCTGCAATTGGACTGGATAATTAGAAAAAGTACAATGGTGCCTTATTCAAATACTGGAATGACACAATCTTAGGACTGGAAGAATCCTTCAAGGCTATCTAGTAAACCTCATGTTTAAAACATAAACGTCCTCTACAAAGGTGTCAAACTCATAGCCACATGCTGTTCACAGAGCTCCCCAAAACAGTCAGCACTAGATTAAAAGGAAATTAGGAAATAAATAACAAAATTAATACAAGTGTAATGCAACCTATAAAATGTTAGCTTGTGTGTTTTGTTTGTTTGTTTGTTTGTTTTGAGTTGATATGTAACCCACAGGGAGGTGTTTATAATTTTTTGAGACATTGCATGACTTTTCCCTCAAATGGTAATCCTGGCTCTATTTGAAGACTCCCAAATATGGTATCCCAAAAAGTCTTAGCACAGTTTTAACCTCTAATACAAACAAGGACAAAAGACTAAGATAATTTATTAAACCCCTCCATATATGTTGTCATTATTACAGTAATCATAGCTTGGGATTTCATTTGAGAAAAAGTTTCTCAGTCTACCTAAAACCAATTATATTGTTCAAATCAGGACACTTCTATTGTGATCAAATCAACTCTTGACCTTTTTGTTCAAACAAAAATCTTATCTAAATATGGGTTGTAGTTGGTTGAAATTACTCAGTAGGATGAATTTTTAGGCCATGATAGATCAGCATTGAAGGCCATTTCATGCTGTATAGTGCCTATAATTTAAATGTTAACAACATTCAAAACCAAGCTAAGGCTATTATATATTAACCTGTAGGTAATCTTGAACCACTGATGGCTTTTCGAAAGGGATGCAATAAGTTCAGACCTATGCCTTAGAAAGGTTACTTTGGCACCTACATGAAGGATGGAGAGAAACAAGAGGCAGAGAGACCATGTTGGAAGACTAATAAAACAGTTAATATGATAAGGGATTGCCTGAGCATTAAATTAGATAGAGCATAAAATTATATGATATATAGGTGGAAGACATTTAAAATCATCTAAACTAGGAAACTGAACTCTAGCAAGTTTAGATGACACACACAGACATTATGTGAGAGAAAGGGAATTTGAGCTTATGTTCTCTAACTCCAAATCTAGCATTCTTTCTCTGACTTTCTTATGTACATGAACTAAAAACAAAAAAACGAAAAAACCAGGACAAAGGACATTCTAAAGTTCTGGCCAACTTATTTATAAATTGGATGATGATCTGACAATCAGAGGACTAATACAGGGGTTTCATTTGTTTAAGAGGCCAAATGTAATTAGATTTCCTAAAATGTGTATTAGCTTTTTGTTTTCTGGTTTGTGTCATATAGCTAGGGAGCAACTTTTTTTTTTTCTTTTTTAATGTTGAAGACAATAAGACACAGAGTTCTATAAGCATTGATCACACCAATTTTCTAATAGAAAACACATATTTTGCTAAGGTTTTACTATTATAGAAGCATAACAATAACTGAAATTTACATATATTTGTAGAATACTTTAAAGTTTGCAAAGCATTTGATATAAATTATTTTATTTGATTCCACAACAATTCTTTGCAGTCAGTACTAGAGATATAATTATCAACAATTCTCTCTCTCTCTCTCTCTCTCTCTCTCTCTCTCTGTCTCTGTCTGTCTCTGTCTCTGTCTGTCTCCCTCCCTCCCTCCCTCCTCTCTCTCTCTCCCTCCCTCCCTCTCTCTCTCTCTCTCTCTCTCTCTCTCCCCCCCCCCCCTTCTCTCTCTCTCTCTCTCACCCTCTCTGTCTTTCTCATCTTTGCTGATCCCCTGCCTGGAATTAAATCTTTTTCTTCACTTTGGTGTCTTAGACAGTAGTCTATTTCATAGCTTAGAATATGTTCCATTCCCTAAGAGAAACCTCTCCTGATCCCCTTATTTAAAATAGTAACAACAATTAATAATGATAATAAAATATAAACATACATTTACACATACATATTTAGACAATGCTATTATGTATAACATGTTATATAATCATACAATATTTACATAATATATTACCATAATTTATAAATTTTGGTATAAATACACAAGATATAATACCTAATCCATAAAAGCTAATAATAACTTAGCACTTCAAGGTTTGCAAAGTATTTTACAAATAATTTTTTCTTGACCACAAGTCTTGGAGGTAGGTGATATTATTATCCCCACTGGAGGAAACTGAGACAGACAAACTTTAAGTGACTTGCCCAAAGAAACACAGCTATTAAATGTCTGGGGGAACATTTGAACTCACATCTTTATGACTTTACCTTTTATGCTAAGTATCTGACTCTAAATGATTCAGGAAAAAAGAAACTAGAACTGAGTATGTATACAAAATTATTTGGTAAGATCATTTGTCTAGACCTGGAATTTGTAGCTACAATTACTACTACTACTATTACTACTACTACTACTACTACTACTACTACTACTACTACTACTACTACTACTTCTTCTTCTTCTTCTTTTTATTATTATCTAATCCTCTTTCACACTTCCTTTGAATACAGTCTTTATAATTATCTGTTTGCCTGTTGCATCCCTTCTTCCAATGCCCCTAAGTAGAATTTAAGTGAGGTGCTTTTCATTTTGTTTTTTTGTTTTTAATTACCAGCATGTATTCTAACATATTAGACACTTAGTGAACATAGTATGAACTTAATAGTTCCAGGAACATAGTAGGAACTTAAAAATGTTGGTGTGACTGAGTGGATTCTAAAGCTCAGGGAATTTAAAATACTGGAACCAGGTCTCATATGCAGCAAGAATCAGGGATAGGATATGATCCCAGATCCTGTTGGCAAGATCACTATACCATGTGACTTCTCTGACAGTATTAAATTTCAAGTCTTTGTATCTCTTAGAATTGTAAACATGAAAATAAATAACCTCTCCTGTCAGAAGCTGGGTCTATGCACAAGCCATAGAAGATTTAATCTTGCAGTGAATCTAAGCAATGTAGATAACCAATCCTGATAATTCATACCAAGAATATTTTCTGGGCTATTTTCTGTGCCCTATTCCCCATATGAGGCTCTATAAGATCCTGTAGGATTGTAGTTTGTGATGGTCCATCTCAGTAAGACATATGCCAAAATTGGCTTATGGCATAAATATTGGTTGGTGGCTGCCAAACTCTAATTCTTCTTTTCTGACCACTTCCTTCCTTGGCTCTGCAGATCCACCTGGGGCTCTGGTACTAAGCCAACCTTCTGCTGAATTCCATTGTCTTCCTTGCTGATTTTTTTTTTTAAGTTGGGAAAGAATTTGCCTTCTAAACACTGTGCCATGAGTCATTAATTCCTAAACAAATTCAGATCTAAGCAGCTTACACAAGTGTCTGTGTCCCTCAATACAAGATAAATATAAATTCTATTTGCCCTTAAATATCTTTCACATATGGTTACTGTAAGATAGAGATGAGCAACAGAGAGAAAATGCAGTATTAGGGTAAAAGGTTGGGTAAGAGGCTGTTACTAGGAAGTAAGGAGCCTGAATTAGGATTTAAATTCATAGAATTCACTTTTACTGAGAAAAAGAGACAATGCAAGTCACACCTTCCACTTAATTTGTTATTGTCCTAAGTTCTAAGAGATTGCTTTTTAACAAAGATTCTTAAAAGACCACTAAAATATTTGACAAATAGTTTTCATGCATTTAGAAGAATGTTGAGAGTAATGTCCACTCCCCCAAATCTGCCACATCTTAGAAGCCTATGGCAACCATGGAGGCTAGGTGGTGCAATGAATAGAGCCCTGGTCCTGAAATCAAGAAGATCTGAGTTAAAATATGGCCTCAGGTACTTGCTAGCTATGGAAAAGTCACTTAACCTCTATTTACCTCAGTTCCTCATCTCTAAAATGGGGACACACAGGAGAAGTAAATGACAAATCTTTCCAGTAGCTTTGCCAAGAAAACCCTACAGAAAAATCCATGGGCTCTCATACAGTCAGAGAAGACTAAATGACAACAATAGGCTATTTTATACCATTTATGTATGTTTAAACTTCTCAGAAATTGAATTGCATGTTTTCACATAAATTATTTTATCCTTAAAATTACCCTGAGAAATAAATAAGATAGATATTATTTCTACTTGGGATACTGAGAATTAGAGAATTGAAATAATTTGATTATGGTTACATGCCCACCATAAGAAGACAGGTCTCTTCCTATGCCTGCTTCAATTATTATGAAAACCATATCTCTGTCACACAGAAGAGGTTTCAAGTTCTTTGAATCCCACCTTGGACAATTTGACATCAAGTTTCTTTATGATGTGTCTTTTGAAAGCTATCACAGAATGAGCAGGTACACAGTGAAAAAACACTAGATTTGGAATAAGAAGACCTGACTTTAAAACTTGATTTTGCTAATTGCATGACCTTGGAGAAGCTCATGTTATTCACCTTCAGTTCCTTATATAAATATATAAATACCAGTTTAGTACATACTCTCAGAATATGGAAAATAAGCTCCCTCAAGATACAGCAAGAACAAAAGAAAAGCTTTTACCCTAAGAAATTCCCCATGGAGGCCTTTTGGCAACACATGGACATGAGTGCCCTCAGATAAGAAGACATGGAAGGGTGCGGACCTGTATTGGCAGAAGCCCTGGATGAATGTATTCCTCAAAGGATCAATTTGACAACAGTGAGTAGGACAGAGCAGGAGGAGAATAAAGAGATAGAGAGGCAGATTTTGTGCCTATGTCAGGAAAAACTTCCTAACAATGAGAATTTTTCAAATGCCTCAGGAGGTAGTGAGCTTTCTGAACCTTATCCCCCTCTGGAGGTTTTCAAGCAAAAGTTGATGACTTGCAGAGGAAATGGTAAGGAACATTCTTCATCAGGTCTCTGGTGAACTCTGAGGTAGGCCTTTGAAGTCCTTTCTGACTTTGAGATTCTGGGTTTCTGTGAATTCATGTGGATGACCATCAGGCCTGCTAGTCCTCTTTATTGCAGAGGAGCCAAGGGTTGTAATTCTTGCAGAGTTTCAGGACAGTAGGTGCACTTCAGATCTGGGCTTTGCTGCTTCCTGCGCTGTGAAAGGTAATTGAATAGAAGCCAGTACAAGTACAATTGAATATGTAGGCCAGAGGCACTAAGTTGCAGTCTCAAAGAGGTCACACTGAAATGAATTTTTTAAAAGGACTATAAAATTGCATCTAAGATAGATGGGGAAGAAAAGCAATATTTAAATGAAATTGTTATGGATATAAGTCACTTGCCAGGCATTATAACTATTTCCAACATAAAATATGTTTTCACTTCATATATAAAACATTGTTATTATTCACATCTTATGACATGTTAACATATTAAAACTTAAATGTTTAATGCATATATTAAAATTTTGTGTCATCATTAACCCAGCTGATGAATTCTCTTTGAAAAAAAATAATGGAAAAGATATGTCAAGATAGATAATTTTTACAATTAGAATGAAAATATGTAACTTAAAGTGTGGTAAGATAAAAATGTCTAATTCAAAGTTCCAAAGCCCTTTCCTTGCTCATGGGAATCCTCCTGTCATTTGTTTTCCTATTAAATGACATTTCAAATACTTTATTATAAACATAAATCACATCTCCTTTCGAGAAGGCGAACGACAAACCAAATTTGAGATCTGACTTGCATTTCTATGCCCTACCCAAGACTAAATAGATGAGCAGTTGCTTTATAGTTTGCATTTGAAGGATAAGCAAAGAGATACAGCAGATTATGGAAACCACATCACTGGAAACTGACATCTGTCCTTACAATTCATAAGCTTTATGCTCAGTCACATCACCTTAGGAGACAACCATTCTGCACATCTTGCTTCACCTATTCCAGAGAAAAGAAAAATTCTCATGTCCATTTTTGTTTCCTTCTTTTTCTTTCTTTCTTTCTTTCTTTCTTTCTTTCTTTCTTTCTTTCTTTCTTTCTTTCTTGACAAAGATATAACAACAGTCTAACTTTGGCTGAATATCTGTAAGGTTTTTTTTTTCTTCCCTCATAATAAAGTTAACAGAGAATGAATCAGTGGAGAACATACAAACACCAGATTTACAAATAACCTCTGCTTACTAAAAGATGTCCCCTTTAAGAGGTCCTACCTTGAAGATTACTGGGAAGAGTGAGAGATAAAGTAGAGGATGTAGATAATGACTGGGTTCATACACAGGATTGGGAAGAAACAGTGAAAATCCTGACCATTTGGGGGAGGCAAGATTCTAAGGAGAGCCAATCTGCCTGTGTGTTGCCCCAGAACAAGCATCAAGTATGTAATGAAGGCATTGACTTAGGGCACAGTATTCAGGGAAGCACAACAAGGGACACTTGTTATAAATGCACCTACTTTTAATGCCAGAAAATTCCATTCTCCATGGCATGTATGTATTTATTTTGTGATAAGTCGCTGTATTTGTTACAGTGAATGTTCAAAGCCTCCAGTGGATAGTAACACACAGGAAGTAAAATTTTCAAATGCAGTGGGGCAGAATGTTCAAACCTTGCCTAGGGCACAGGCATGCCTCATCTAAACTTTGGGGTTGGCTCTGGCATTGTTTCCTCTCCTAGATTTCCCCCCTCCATTGACAGAGAATTTTTACCTCATTGGGTTCCATTAACTGAAATTCCATCAATTAGTGATTTATTTTGGCAATAATAATCAAGCTAAAAATATACATCTAACACATTTGAGGAGTTAGCAGAAATCTGTACTGTAATGTGTATTTTAAAAATCAGTTACTCTAGGATTTTTAACTGGAATCAGTTACATGAAGGAAGTGAGACTTTTAAATGAGAGGAGCTAGGCAATTTTGGGACATGGAATGCTGTGGGCAGGTCAGTTCTTGGTAGAGGCATATATTGAAAGATCTTGATGACACTGGGGATTATGGAGAAAAGGAAACCAAGAGGTTAAAGAATGATATGACTGCCTGTGTAACAGATCAATTAGCAGCAACCTAGATTACAAATTTTACATTGATGAAAATAGAAAGTATAATTTAAAATTCATAGTATCCATAGCTATACACATATATCTTAGGATCATAGATTTAGAGGTAGAAGGAACCTCAAGAGGAATTTAGCCCCTTCAGAACAGGAAAAGTTAGAGTGACTATCCTGAAGTCCAATAATTAGTAATAAACTGTTAATTTACACTAAGTAAAGAAGGATTTAGATTTAAGCCTTCTGCTGCTAAATCAAATATTTCTTCCTTTTTAAAGATTTTTAAAAAAAATTTTATGAACTTAATAATTATCATCAAGCATGGCCATTTCCCTCAGATTCCTAAATTTCCCAAATTCATTAAATCACATGACCTACTCCTTCTCTCTACCTCAGCTATGCATAGGGATGGTCACACACTGGATCTCAGCATTAACCACAAATATTCTATACTCTTATTTAGAAATTCTGACGTTCTATTGAATTTTAAAATACTATAATTTTTCATCTCCCTGTTACTCACCCTTACTTAACCTATTCTATGCCCTCATCTAGACATCTAATTCTTCTACCCTTAGTACTTTCTTAGGTCATTGATCTGACTTCATTTTCCTTCCTTTGCTATACTTAGCTATTTCAAGTATACTCTGTCCTGTTCTTTACTGTCAATTGCCTCAATATATTATCTTGTCTGTGTTCATTTCATGGCAAAATACAGCCCTAGATCAGGATGGGGAACCTGTGACTTCAAGGTCATATGTGACCCTATAGGTCCCCAAGTGTGGCCCTTTGATGCAATCCAAACTTCACAGAACAAATCTGCTTAATGAAACATTTGTTTGGTAAAACCTGAACTCAGTCAAAAGGTCACACCCAAGGACCAAGAAGGCCACATGTGGCCTGGAGGTGAGAGGTTCCCTACTCCTACCCTAGATTATTCTCACCATCACTCTTCTCTATTCCCACAAACATGCTAGAGGAGGAAGTCACTCAACTGTGCTGACTGGGTACATTGTAAATTAATGCTAGCCACCTTCAGCTGAGTTCTCACTATAGGAAGGCAATCATTGGTAATTTCCCAACTTTTTTTCCATATGAATTATACCAATTCTTTTAATCTATTTTTACTTTTTATTGAAAACTTAAACATAAAATAAGAAAAGAAAAACAAAACCATGTCACGTGTACAGCAGAACATAGGAGAGGATTCAGAATATATAGCAATAACTTGTCATTTCAAGAAAGTCTATATATTAAATGCTGTACATTATGTTGAATGCTGTCCATCTTTGTTTCCTTATAGGTTTTCTTTTGTTCTCTGCTGTACACTTTTCACTTTGTTCTTTTCTTCCCCTTCTATCACTCTCCCTATCACGC
>CM053587.1:221515425-221547568 GCA_028646515.1 Pseudochirops corinnae | reverse complement strand
AAAATTATTAGACTACCTGAAAGCCATAATAAAAAAATAATAATCTAGACATCATATTTCAAGAAATTATCAAGGAAAACTAAACTGAAATCCTAGAACCAGAAGGTAAAATAGAAATTGAAAGAATCTACTAATCACCTCTTTAAAAAGATCCAAAAGTGAAAATTCCTAGGAATATTGTTGCCAAATTCTAGACTTCCCAGGCCAAGGAGAAAATATTTTAAGCAGCCAGAAAGAAACAATTCAAGTATTGTGGAAATACAATCAAGATAACACAAGATCTAGCAGCGCATCATTATTGGAGCAAAGGACTTGGGATATGATATTCAGGAGGTCAGAAGAGCTAGGATTAAAACCAAGAATACAATAATACTTCAAGGGAAAAATGGATATTCAATGAAAAAGAGAACTTTTAATCATTCTTGATGAAAAGACCAGACCTAAATAGAAAATTTGTCTTTCAAATCTAAGAATGAAGAGAAGCATCAAAAGATAAACAGGAAAGAGAAATCACAAGAGATTTATTAACATTGAACTGTTTACATTCCTACATGGAAAGATAATATCTGTGAATCATGAGACCTTTCTCAGTATTAGAATAGTTGGATGAGATAGATAGATAGATAGATAGATAGATAGATAGATAGATAGATGACACAAGGTGAGTTAAATAAGGAGGGATGATATCTAAAAATAAAATTAAGGGATGAGAGGGGAATATATTGGGAGAAAATGAAAGGGAGAGGTAGAATGGGGTAAATAATGTCACATAAAAGAGGCAAGAAAAATGTTTCACAATGGAAGGTAAGAGGGGGGAGATAAGAGAGAATGAGTGGACTTTACTCTCATAAGATTTGGCTTAAGGAGGGAATAACATACACACTCAATTGGGTATCTTAAACTACAGGAAAGTAAGGGGGAAGGGGATAAAGGGAAAAGTAATGACTGAAGAAAGGACAGATTGGAAGGGGGGTAATCAGAAGCAAACACTTGAGAAAGGACAGGGTCAAAGGAGAGAATAGAATAAGTGGAGGGTGGGATGGGATGAAGAGAAATATAATTAGTCTTTAAAAACATGACCATTATGGAAGTGTTTTGCATAACTACATATGTATAACCTATATTGAATTGTTTGCCTTCTAGGTGAAGGTGGGTGGGGAGGGAAGAAGGTAGATAATTTGCAACTCAAAGTTTCAAAAACAAATGTTAAAAAGTGTTTTTACATGAAACTTGGAAATAAGATATACAGGCAATTCAGGATAGAAATCTATCTTCCCTATCGGAAAGTAAGGAGAAAGGGGATGTGGGGGTGATAGAAGGTAGAGTAGACTGGGGGAAGGGGCAATCAGAATTCATTCCATCTCAGGGTGGGGGAAGAGGGGAAAGATGGGGAGAAATTTAGGAACTCAAAATCTTGCAGAAATGAATGTTAAAAACTAAAAATAAATTAATAAAGAATAAAGAAAAAAGAGGAAAAAGGAAAAAAAATCTTTAAAGATTTGAGTGAACTTATTCAATGAGAAGTCTCGTTGATGGGTAGTTTCTAATTTCTTTGTTACTTGATCAGTTTGTTTTTGGATCTCTCTTTTCTTGTTACTTTGCATATTTTACATATTTTGCAGATATTCAGTAATTTTCATTAAAATCGAGAGTATTGATTTTCTAGCAAATCAATGGTTTAGAGAAACTGTAATATGTTCTATGGAAGGGGTAAGAAGAACCCACCAGAGAAATAAAAGTGAAGTACATAGTTTCAGGAAAAAAAAAGAAAAAAATTTGAAATAATTCTACTTGCTTGTGGGTACCCTTGGAAATTATGTATATGTCAATGACAAGAGGTTAGTACTGTGTTTTTGGTCAGTGCCTCTCTGGAGCTTAGGGTTCAATTTACAAGATCACAAATGTAGAAATCTAAGGTACCTCAGAGTATGGGAGAAGAGAAAAGAGAATATGCATTTATATTGGGTTTACTATTTGCCAAGCATTGTGCTAATTGCTTTTTTTAAAATCAAATATTAATTCTATAATAACCTTCCAAGGTAGCTGCTATTATTATCTCCATTTTAAAGTTGCAGAAACTGAGGCAAATAGATAAGTGACTTGTCCAGAGTTAGATAGCTAATAAATATCTGAGGCTAAACTTGAACTCTGGTATTCCCCATTCTAAGCCCAGAGCTCTATCCTCTGTGTTACCAGCTACCTCTAATGTGGATTGTAGGTACTAACCACTCTATTTCATTTCTTCTCTGTTCATCTTTCTCTTTTATTTGGACAATTTTGATTCTTTTCCTATTGATTTGGTGCAAAAAAATCTGAATTCAAATTTTGTTTCTGTCACTTATTGACTATGTGAACTTGAACTTATCACTTAACTTTTCTTGGCCTTTTTCCTCAATTGTGACATGATGGGGTAGGAAAAGGTAAGCTCTGAGGTACCTTAGATTTCTACATTTGTGATCTTATAAATTGAACCCTAAGCTCCAGAGATGCACTGACCAAAAACACAGTACTAACCCCTTGTCATTGACATATACATAATTTCTAAGGGTACCCACAAGCAAGTATAATTATTTCAAATTTTTTCCTTTTTTTTTCCTGAAACTATGTACTTCACTTTTATTTCTCTGGTGGGTTCTTCTTACCCCTTCCATAGAACATATTACAGTTACTCTAAACCAAGGCTTCATAAATTTTTTTCACTTGTGACTCCTTCAGTGCTTCGATAACTGTAGGTTGCAACCCCATATAGGGTCATGACACAACTTTTGCCTGCCTGAATGGAAAGTGATGAATTTATATTTTCAAAAACAACTTCTCCAACATTGAATAAAACTGCTACATTTTTTCCCATAACAACTCTTCTAGATTGAAATTTCCACCAATAATACAAAGTGTGCATCCTTTTAGGACTTTCTCAGTTTCCTGTTCATTACTATGGACTGATTGCAGTGTGCTGATTTAGCAAGCCAGATATTTATTTGGTCCTACCTTGTCATTCTATTGTAGCCAGTGGTAACACTGGAGCAAAGGTACTTTGTGACTCTCTTCAGGAACAAGAAAACTAATAATGGCAAAGTAGTTTGCTAAGATTTCTCTCAGGTCAGTTTTATTTGGTTTGGACCACCTGAACATTTCTCTGACATACACATAATTTCCAAGGGTACCTATAAGCAAGGATAATTATTTCAATTTTTTTTTCTGAAATCATTAGAGAATTTTTTTTCTTCTAACTGGGAGCTTTTGATGAAAGTACACAACTACATTTCAGTCTTCTAAATTCTGAGATCATCTATTAGTATACAGGGGTTAATTCTCAAAAATGGTGAAAAAAACATAATCTTTGGGAAAGTTTGATTTTGTACTAAACTTTTAAAACCTTTTTGCAAAGGTTTCATAGCTCAAACTTGAAAATAGTGCCAAAGACAAGGAAATTACCAAAAGTAAAGTGTGTCATCATTCTCACTAAATATTATTTAAAACATACTTGTAATTGTTTTTCTAAGTTTAAGCTTTCATCGAAAAGCTAAGAAAATAAAATACTGAAATTATCCAGTTTAATTTTTGTGAAATTGTGCAATATTAGTGGGCTTTGGAGGCTATGACAGCAGTAGTGGCAGCTCTGGGAACTCTTAGGCCAGAGACAATAAAATGGGTCAGACAACTGATTACAGAGGGATTATAGGTGACCCTTTGCTGGCACTGGGTACAGCTGCCACTTATTGGCAACTCTGTTATGCATAAGCAGGTCAGGGCTAAAGTTTCTGTACAGAGAAGAGAACTTGTGATTGGTCACAAGGTAGAAGGGGCCCTGGTAATAGCTGTAGGGTTAATTATAGTGTTAAACCTTGTGACTGCAAGAGAGCAGGGGACCTGGTCACACTTCCAGGACTAAAAAAAGTACTAGTTCTTCCAGCTGCAGGGAAACAGGGGCCCTTCCTGTGTGAAGATGAGATCTCAGACTAGGAAAGCAGTGACCACACCTCTCTCAGGATAACACCACCATGGAAGCACCAAAAACTTGCAGACAACCAGAACTGGCTCTGAAAGCAGCTATTTGGGGAAAAAAACAAAAACAAAAAACAAAAACAAAAAAAAAACCAAGCCTGTGATATTGCCTTCACACTCCAAGAGAACAGAAATCAACTTTGAACATAAAGCTCAAAGTCAAGAACTAGGCTGGGAAAATGAGCAAACAAGGGAAAAAAAAAAAAAAACCTTGACCAAAAAAATCTACTGTGGTGGCAGGGGAGACCAAGACACAAACTTAGAAGAAGACAACAGTGTGAAACGAGCTAATAGCAAAGCCTCAAAAAATGCTAGTTGTATCCAAGGTTAGCAAGAATTCCTGGAGGAATTAAAGGAAGAGATAAAAGTGGCAGATGAAAATTTGGAAAAAGAACTGAAAGTAATGCCAAAAAAAAAAAAAAACAAAATGAAAAAGAGAATTAACCACTTGGCAAAAGAAGTTCAAAAATATTGAAAAAAAAATAACAGCTTAAAACAGAAGATATCAAATAGAAAAGAAGGTGAAAAAAATCACTGATGAAAAGGACTCCTTGTAAAAACTCCATTGTCCATATGGAAGAAGAGGTACTAAAGTTCACTGAAGAAAATAATTCCATAAAATGTAGAAGCAAGCAAGTAGAAGCTGTTGATGCCATGAGACTTCAAGAAACATTAAAACAAAGTTAAAAGAATGAAAAATAGAAGAAAACATGAAATATCTCATTAGAAAGACAACTGACCTGGAAAATAGATCAAGGAGAGATAATTTAAGAATCACTGGGCTATCTGAATGCTAGAACTAAAGGGAAAATAGAAATCAAAAGAATCCACTAATCACCTCCTAAAATAGTCCCCAAAAGAAAATTTCCAAGAATATTATGGCAAAATTCTAAAGCTCCAAAGTTTAGGAGAAAACATTGCAAGCCGTCAAAAAGAGGCAATTCAAATATTATAGAGTTACAGTTAGGGTCACCTATGATTTAGCAGCTTCCATGTTGAAGGAGTGGAAGGCTTAAGATATGAAATTCTAGAAGGCCAAGGAGCTAGGGTTAGAACCAAAAATAACCTGGCCAACAAAACAGAGTATAATATTTTCGGGGGAAAATGGATATTTAATGAAATAGAGGATTCTAAGGCATTACAGATAAAAAGACAAGATCTGAAATAGAAAATTTGACATTCAAACACAGGACTCAAGAGAAAAAACAAAAAGGTAAACCTGAAAGAGTAATTATAATAGACTCAATAAATTTGAACTGTTTACTACATTCCTATATGGAACCATGATACATGTAACTCTAAAGAACTTTTTCATTATTAAAATAATTAGGAGTCTACCTAGAAAGAGGCCATCATGTTGGGGTTGTCTCAGGAAAATGTAAGGGTGAGAATCAAGGATGCATTAGTGAAGGGGAAAAGAAGAAGTTTGTTTAGTTGTTTTCAATTGTGTATGATTCCGTGGTTCAGTTTTTGTGACAAAGATATTGAAGTGGTTTATCATTTCCTTCTTCAACTCATTTTAAAGGTCAGAAAACTGAGGCAAATAGCATTAAGTGTCTTGCCCAGGATCATACAGCTAATAAATGTCTGAGGTCAGATTTGAACCCAGGTCTTCTTGTCTCAAGGCTTGGGGATCTATCCACTGTATTATCTAGCTGTCCCTAAGGATGAAGTAGAATGGTGAAAATTTTCTCACATAAATGGCGTGTGCAAGAAAGAACTTGTATAGTGGAAAGAAAAAAATATAGGGTAGTGAGCAATGCTTGAGCCTCACTCTCATCAAAATGTTCTTTCCTCATATATTCCCATACATGTCTATCTGTCTGTCTGTCTGTCTATCTATCTATCTATCTATCTATCTATCTACCTACCTATGTATCTATCTATACTCAGTTGAGTATAGAAATCTGTCTTACTCAACAGAGAAAAAGAAGGTGATGAAGATAAAATATACACGCAAGGGAAATGATAAAAGTGAGGGAAGATTAAGGAAAGCAGTAGTCAAAAGCAAAAGATTTCTTTATTTGTTTTTTTTTTCTTTGTGGAGGGGGAAGGGAAGGGCAATTGGGGTTAAGTAATTTGCTCAAGGTCACACAGCTAGTATGTGTTAAGTTTCTGTGGCCAAATTTGAACTCAGCTCCTCCTGACTCCAGGACCAGAGCTCTATTCACTGTGCCACCTAGCCGCCCCCAAAGCAAAAGATTTTTGATAAGGGAAAGGACAAAATGATAGAGTGGAGAATAAGTAGAAGAAAATAGGATGGAGGGAAATACATAGTAATCATAACTTTGAATGTGAATAGGATGAGCTCACCCATAAAGTGAAAGTGAGTAGCAGAAAGAAATGGAAACCAGAATTAAACAATATATTTTGTACAATAGACACACTTGAAACAGAAAGACACACATAGAGTAAAAATAAAAGTCTGGAAAAGAATATAGTATGCTGTTATGTGAATCTAAAGATCTTCCCTGCCCTTAGGCCCTTTGATAGGCTTAAGTGGCTCTGAGATCCTTCCCTGATTTGAAAGTATACTCTGTCCCCTAATAGGTTGAATGTGGTCACATGGAACCCGTAGTGGGAGGCTTGTTCTTCAGAAATACCCATGCTTTATTACTTTGTGATTGGACAATGGGTCAAGAAGGCTGTGACAGTCTCCAATCCAGGAGAAGGCTATATACACTGCTGATGTGAGATTTTTGCTTTGGGGCTCACTTCGAGAAGAGTTATGTGATTTGGCTAGACGAGACTCTGGGAAGCCGTTGAGCCCCCAGGCTTTGAAAACCCAGATGTTGGTGCTTCCCTCTCTGGTAACTGAATAGGTATGGATGTAATGGTCAGACAGTTGGAAGCCAGTTTGCTGATCTGTTTCTTTGTCTCCTTGTAACTTCTGCTTGAAACTTGTGTTCGTAACTTGCGTTTGCATTCTCTGAAGTTCAGGGTGATGACTTTTTCCCCTGAACCAGCTAAATGATATTTGTTTGATTGATTAAAGTAAGCTTGTTAACCCACTTTGAGTTGCTTTCCTTTAGAAAAAAGCAGATCTAATAACCTGTGCTAGCAGACACCCTGGGTATGCTACGTGCTTGCTGTTACATATACTTCATCTGAAGTTTAAAAAAAGAAGGCTTCACAGTCATGATCTCAAACCAAGTATAAGCAAAAATAGACCTATTTTGTTAAAAAATATGATAGACAATGAAGTAACGATAAAAAAAATATAGCAAATTTCTCTAATAAAGGCTTAATTTTTCAACTCTATAGTGAACTAAATCAAATTTGTAAAATATGAGTCATTCCCCAATTGATTAATGGTCAAAGCATATGAGTAGCAGTTAAAAGATGTAGAAATCAAAATTATCTATAGATATGACAAAAATTCTCTAAATCACTGTTGATCAGAGAAAGACAAAACAGTTCTGAGGTACTACCTCACATTTATCAGAAATAATGCTGAAGGGGGATGAAGGAAAGTAGGTACATTATTGTATTGTTGGTGGAGCAGAAAACTAGACAATTCATTTTTACCCTTTTCCATCAATCTATCTACCTATCTATCTATCCATCTATCTATCTATCTCTCTATCTCTCTATCCATCTATCTATCTATCTCTCTATCTCTCTATCTAATTTTTAGTTTTCAACACTATTTTCACAAGATTTTGAGTTCCAAATTTTCCCCCATCTCTCTCCTATTCCCTACCCCAAGATGGCAAGCATACTAATTATCTCTTGCCCCATGTAACCCTCTCTAACATTCCCCACTATCCAGCCCCTTTAGCTCCTTCCCCATTACTTTCTTGTAGTGTAATACGGATTTCTATTCCCCATTGCCTATATATCTTATTTCCCAGTTGCATGTAAAAACACTACAGAAGTATTATGAGCCTTCCTCCTTACAAAATGTAAAGTACCATAAAGCTTCAGTAAATTTAGTTCTTAGGCTAAGTGATCTGTGAGATCACTTCTATTTATGCATCGTGTAATGTAGTGATTTTGAAAGACAATTTTGATTTGACTGCCTGCAGTTACTGCAATTCAATCAGTAGTCATTGTAAACCACAGATTTAAAATGTTTCTTCTTGTTGCTAGTAGCTTATTCCTTGCTAAATTTGTCTAATGATAGTTGCCCTCAATAAATGTAGGAAGCTTAAAACTGGCAAGGGTCATAGAAGTCATCTAGTTTAATGTCATCATTTTAGAGATAAATTGAGGTCCCAAGATTAAAGAAATTCATTCAGATCCAAAGGTACTAAACAGCAGAATTAGGTAAGTTCCTAACTCTATGTTCAGTACTAAGTTTACTCAACTTTCCCCTGTACCACATTGCAATTCCAGTCTCTCCTCTCTAACTCATCCTCCATATAATTACAAAGCAATTTTCCTAAGTGATAAGTCTTTCTTTCCCTCCCTTGATCAATTAACTCTAGTTGCTTTACTCTTTCTTCTAGAATAAAGCTCAGATACTACTGTTTCACTTTTAAAGTACCTTTAAACCTAACTCTAAACTACCTTTATGAGGCAGCAAGATGTCTCAGTGGATTTAACTCTGGGCCTGGAGCCAGGAAGATCTGATTTCAAATTTGTGTTTAGATTCTTACTAGATGTGTGACCCTGGGCAAATCACTAAACCTCTGTTTGTCTCAATCCACTGGAGAAGGAAATGGTAAACCATTCTAGTATCTTTTCCAAGAAAATTCCATGTGCAATATCAGCTTTCTATTTATTGTACACAGGGTCATGAAGAGTCAGCCATGAGTGAATGGCAACAACCTACATTCATAGTCTTAATAAACATCATTCTGTTTCATGCACTTTGTGATCCCTCCAAAACAGTTATTTTGTTTTTCCTCGCATATAACATTTTATCTCTTCTCCTATGTTTTTTCACTGGAACTCCCTCATACCCAGAATACAGTTCCTTTTTACCTCTGCTTAGAATTTCAAGTTTACTTCAAAACTCAGTTCATATGACTCCTTTGGAATGAACCTTTCCTGATCTCCCCCATAAGCTAATTCTTTCTGTTCCCATCATAATTACTTTGTATTTATTCTGTGTATGCTTATGTGTATACATATTGTCTATCATGATAGAAGGTAAACTTCTTGCAAGCAGGGACTGCTTTGCTTTTGTTTTTGGATCCCTAGGATCTACTATTGATCTTAGGACATTTGAATGTTTGTTGAATCATTGATTTATAGTAGTAACAGAAACTGTGTGATTCTATGCAGTTTACTCTGCCTTAACATCTTTGTTCCTCTGAGCTTCAAAAGAAAACTTAAGCCCTAACTCAGTTACCTCCTAATTGCCATGTACTTAGTATGGGTTAAAACTGGTGGCCAGGACAACATTAGTGATATGTAAAGTTATATATATATGCATATGATACATACACACAGGCATATTCAGAGAGATACACATATATATTAACTATACAAATTACATATATGTGTATGTGTGTGCATGGAAAATTATGAATACATGCATATATGAGACATGTTTGAAGAGAGACTCTTTTGGAGAGTATGAGGAATAATATGAGCCAATTTTTTTTCTAAATTAAGTTTTGATAACATGATAGCATACTAACATAGAATTATCCAGCGCAATCAAAATCATACAATCTTGCAGTGAGAGGAAACCTCGGTGATGATCTATTTATTCAGTTTGTCAACAGATCTTTCTAAAGTGCTTACTATCTGCCAGGCATTATGCTAAGTTGTAGAGATAAAAAAACAGGCAAAAGTATTCTCTACTTTTGCTCAATTCAGGAATTCCTACTATAGAATTCTTTACAGAATGTAGAAATTCTCTTCAAACACACCCAGCAATGGAAAATTGATCACTTAGTAGCTTAGGGCAATAACCAACTTTTGAGCAGATTATTATATGACTAAAACTTTTAGGATTTAAAAACTTTTCACTTGAAGTGTAAGCTTTTGTGACAACAGACTCTAATGTACCAACAAATAGACCAGTGGTTCTCAACCTTCCTAATGCTGTGAACCTAATGCTCATATGTGGGCATATCTACATGTGGACAGACCCTCCTGGAGATGGATAGAGGAGTGGTGTCTCGATTCCTAAGACCATCAGAAATATGTGTTTTCTGACGGTCTTAGGCGACCCCTGTGAAAGGGTCATTTGACCCCCAAAGGGGTCATGGCCCTGAGATAGACAAATATCTACTTCTTTGTGTGAGTGTATGATTAAAGTCCTCTTGGATTGCTGAAGTGTACGTGGCTATATATTTACATAGATGGACAGATACCCTATTTGCATTTTTTTGATGCATCAATAATTCATAATTAGATTAGACCAAGGATTGAATTAAGTATAAAACAATTGCTCTTTTTTTTGAGGCAGCAATAATAACAAATATTGGCCATTTCTGAGCCATATAGTTAAAAAATGTATGATCAAATCTACCTGAAAAGAAAATGCAGTTTACACTGATCTCTTTCATGAAAATTCTTAAAAGGAAACTATCCAAAGAACATTAGAAAAAAGTTTACTTTGCAGATAGGTTTTAAAGCATATTTAGTTATTTAAGAATCCTTCAGATTTAAAAGAATTTTCTCCTGAGTTGTACATTCCCATGTTTCCATTCAAATAGAGCACTTGGCAGTAACCTGGCTTCAGTTTACTTCTCTACTAGTTTCCTTTGGCTGTAATCTAGATTTATCGTGTATCTACCCTTTCCCTTCATCTACAAGGTCCTAGGACATTTGGGTAGCCAATCTGCCCTTAAATATGTCTCTGAGGAAATGGTGCTAATTAGTATTGGAATTTACAGCCTTCCGTTTTATTGACTTGTCCTACTTTCTTCGATAATTAACTAATGAGTAAAGTAATGAGCTATGTTAGTCAGTCATGCTGTTCAATTAAATGGCAAATCAATTATTGAAAATAGTTTCGGACAGCTCTTACATTGACATGATGTGTGTGAGAGTGTGTGCATATTTAATACAAGTGTAATTATGTCCTAGATATTACAAAGTCAGTCATAGTAGAGTCTTGTCATTTAGAAGGTCTCCTTTGACTGCAGACTAAAGCTGATGAGAACTTCAGAATGATATGGTCTGATTATAACAGTTCTTTATAGCTAAAATACCATGACCTCTTTGGCCTATGTTTCAAATGCCTTCAAAAAAGATTTTCTTACGGAACCAACATACTCCTTAGAAAAACCAAAAAAACGACTGTGTGATTTTTGACATTTATTGTTATTTGACTTTAGGTCTTATTCACATATTTTTTTTTCCTTCTTTGCTAAAATTGTGCTAAAATTGACAAATACTATCTAAAAACAGTATCTCATATAGGAATGATGTTGTATTGATAGGAAAAACAAAACAAAGCAAAAAAGCTCAACAATCCTTCAAGATCATCTAGAATGATATAGGTAACTGGTAACAGGAACATTTTGATGTTACCATGAGATATATAACTATGAAACCAGAAGGGTAATTATAGACACTGATTTGAGATGTTTTGTAGTAAGGTAGTTAATTTAGCTATCTTCTTCATCTTCTAATGCCATATACAAACACTAACACATGCTAGGAGCTAAGAAAAAAAATATATTTTAGGAGTTGGAACGATTTATATTCTCTTTTATTTGGATTACATTCAAAGATTACTTTTATTTCAATTTTTACTTAGTTATTCACATATATATGTATAGATGTGTACACAGACACTGAATACACATACATTATCTTCAGCTTTTATGTCACCTTTGAATCATCTCATCATGAATGCCATGTACTAGCAGTCTAGGTATTGATTCCGGATATGAGATAGAGAGGCCTGAGACCTTCCTATCTGAGCTTTATTACCTAACCTTGCAAACTCATTATGTGGGGAGCTAGATAGGCACATACCAAAGTTTGTTTGCTTATTTTTTTTACTAGAGGAAATGAAATAGGAAACATTTTTAATACATAGATATCCATTTGTGAATTTGGGTGTGGGTTATGTGGCTTCTGAGGTCCTTTCCATTTCTGAGATTCCATAATGCTATGATTTTGAAGGTGATTTCAATTTTACAGTATGAGCTCATGGAAATTCAACCTGTATTCAATGTAAATGATTGTTATTTCAATCAAGTTTCTTCATTATTTCTGATATCTTAGTAATGGCTAAATGTGGTTAATGGTAGAAATCTTCAATTAGTGTGGAAAGTTTATTAATATATAGGTTAGAGTTCTTAAGGCTTAAAAAAAAGTCATTTCCAAGAGATTCAGAAGAGATAGTTAGAAAGCGGACCTTAGGATTTGTGTATGAATTTCCAATTAGCACCCTCAAGGATATATAGGAAATTCCATAACAGTGTAAATAGAAGTTTCTTCAAAATAATATTAGAAATCTTAAGCTTACTAAATTAGTAGAATCTGTTATAGAAACAACAAAGCAAAGCAAAGCAAATCCAGTTCAAAAAAAGTAACATAAAGTTTTTATTTCCAAACAGTTTTAATTCAGTGTTTGTGCTCTTTAGGAAGACTATGTAAGTAACACAAACATTCCCATATGAATTAAATTAGAATTTACATATGAATTACATTAGAAACATGAGCTCCACTAAAGAGATAATTAGCACTGTCCTGGGTTATGTGAAGGCGAACAAAATTCAATAAGAACAATTTCAAAGCCAAGTTTTGTTTTGCCTCTTCAACTAAGCTAGTTTAATCAGTGATAATGAGTGAAATAAACCCACTCCATAGAAAACAATGTGCAGACCTACCATACTGTGTGAAGTACCATTACATTCTCATGCCTTTGCAAACTGTGCTTCTAAAGGGCAGCAAAATTCAATAGTATTTTGAACTCAATGCTAACTAAAGGTGAAGGTATCGGCTCTTTATCCAACTAAAAAACCATACATAGGCCAATGTAACAAGGCCAATCTAGAGAGGTTAAGTTATCTATAGCTGGTAGCATGATAGAAGATTTGCATTTAATAAAATTAAAAATATATATTTTAAAAGAATACACAAAGAACAGAGTCTGAATAGCTCCCAGAAAAAGATAGTTCTACTTAAGAGAAAGAGAAATGAAAACACCAAGCAGAAGTAGTCTACCTGTGTAGAGAAGTGTCTCAGCCCCTAAACAGAGCTATGGTTTATGAGTACCTACCCTAATGAGCTAAACTCCAGTGACCATAAAACTGAAATATAATTATGACATTAAAGATGCCTATATTTGAACTTAATTATTAATTAATTTAATGAGAGAATAGGAGGCTGTAAAATTGCTAATTAAACAGCTCTGTAAAACTGCAGACGGTAGAGGATTTACCAAATGATGAATCCCACAACAGTATTTGTGCTATATCAATATTCTATTAATATACAGTATGCCAGAGGTACTGGCTAGTATGCTGCTCACTGTTAAGTTGATGTGACAGGCATACTGAGTGTAACAAAATGAAGGATGTAAAATTCCAAATGATAGCAACCTTGGCAATGATTTCAGCCTCCACGACTGTAACAGTTACTGAAATTATTTAAATAAACCAAGAAGTGCAGGATACAAATCAATCTCATTGCTCTAAGTGGAAACTAAACACTGTATCATTGAGAAGTCTGCCTCACTTCTCTGCACATGGGATGGTAAATATCCCATGACCACTAGCTTCAGAGAGGGTCATGTTTAATGGTGGTTTGTTGAAATATATTTATGAAATTAGTTGAAAAAGTTTTGTACATTTAATATCACACATAGAATATATAGATACATTCACACACATATATAATGCAAGTATAAATATATATATAAACACATATTCATATGTGTTTAAATATGTTTAAAATCAGTATCTCCTATTTTCTGACTAACAGAATAAATTTCTTACAACCAACCCATCAAATACAGAACGTGGAAACAGAACTTAAAGAGATCATTTTTTTCTTCTCTTTTTTCTTTTCTTTCTTTTCTTTTCTTTTTTTAAAGATCTCTAGAAGAGTGTTTTGTGTTAGAACAACAAGAGTTATTTGACTTCAGAACATAACTAAGTCAGGTAATGATACCTATTTTAAAAAGAAATGTGGTTGGAGACAAAATTCCCTATTCACTCTTCAATTCAACTCTGATTTGAGTGCCAAAGCAATTTTTATAGGAGTATTTAATCTATATTAATGCCAAGTATAAGAGAGCAAAAAATAATTTTGTTTAAAGAAAAGGCCCACATATTTTTGAACTGTAGATCACAAACAAACACAAATACAATGTGATCATTGATATTATTTGTTTTTTTTTTGACAGGGTTGCAGTGTTTTCTATAAGTAATACTACTTTGTAGAGAAAAGTTAACAATTAATAAATCATTTCAACTTAAGTGTACAAAATGTTTAAAATATTTGAATGAACTTTCAGCCCTGTTATTCTTTGCAACATACCTTATACCACTGCTTTCTTTGTGCATTGTAAATTGGAAATTTATTTAAAATGCCAATGTCAATATGAAAAAAGGATGAATTAACATGAAAACTAAAAAAAAAAAAATTAGAAATTCATGAAAGGAGGTATGTTTTTTTTTTCTTTAGAGAAGGATAAATTTAATTCTGTATTAAAACAGCTGTGCAATAGCTCAGTTTGCTGGAACAAAGTTCATAAACAAGTGTGAAAATAATAGAGATATGCAAAGAGATCAGCTCTTGGTCCAAGGGATTAACAATACATTTCACTTTTGGTGTGCCTCATGGGTCTGTCTGTAGTTTTATGATATCTTGATTTCTAAAAGGGGAGTTGTGATTTGAAATGAAAGTCTAGGATGATTAATTAACTAATCTTGAATTAGAAAATTTCAAACTAATTGAACAAGGGAAATAATTCAGCTCATCAGCAAAGTCCCAGATTGATATCACATACTACAAGACAATTTGGTGTACATGACATAATCATAGTAGAACAATGTCACAGCAAAAAATTCAAAAGCACAGTATGCTCTCACACCTTACCCTCAACTCCTTTTCCTTTTTGTTTAGGGTTTGGAGGGAAAGAAATATATGACAACGAACACGGTGTTCTAGCAGCACAATCATGTTTAGGAAGAAAGGGATATTCTTAATCCCTAAATCAACTCCTAAGAAATAAAATTCCTGATTTTCCCACCCTTCACCATCTAGTCCATCTTTCCCATAATACAACATTTATACATGTACCCACATATGTATATGTTCATGTATATACATGCATGTATGCACATATGTGTACATAAACATTGAGGTGACAATAGGTAGAGAGAGAACTACAACAGTGAACATGTATGCTAAGTGAAGATGGGGAATTTTTTTCATATGACTAAATGAATATGTTATGTCAATCTAAGCAATAAATCCACAAGTATCTGCTAAGCACTTAATATCTAGCAAAAAATATATTGTGTTGCCATAATGCACTAGATGCAACTCCAAAAGGTGTTACGAATCAGGGCAGAGATAGATTAATGGGTATGTAGCTGGTCAGCATATCCCTATGATAGGTCTTTTAGAAACACTACATGCTTCTCCTCCAGAGATGTATGTATACACATATAAATATATAAACATACACGTACATATACACACATATATGTATACATGTATGTATGGTGTTAATGGGTATTGCAAACACCTAGGAAGAAATCTCTTTTTCCCAGAATTTTCACATTTGGGGGCGATGGTATTCTGGTAGTCTCCAAGTGATTCACATTCATGATTAAATTTAATTTGGTCAAGGGATATGGAAGAGGGATGAATGAAGTCTTCAGAACACTCAGAAGAATATAGCCTTCTGAACATATTTTCCATTATACTTTTGAATTTTCTTTTCTATATTATGTACTTTTGGGGTTCACAAGTGATATATTTATTTTCTTATCTGTCCCTTCAACACTTAGCACAATTTCTTTGCATAGGATATTCTTAATAAATGTCAGCTGAGTTGAATTGAATTGAAAAATTCATGATGTCTCTGTGAATTCTATTCAGTCTCTCTGCCTCAATTTACCTTCTGTAGAGATGAATGTAGTCATAAATTAACATTTGACACCTCATAAAATGATTTTCAGAATAATGGAAAAATTCTTGAAGTTCATTTTTAAAATGAATGGTCTACTTTAAATGTGAAATATTATTAATTAGTGCAATTTGCTAAAGGGCTAAACTATCTTAGCTGCATGGATGCTACAAACCACTAAACCAGAAATTCATCTGAGTTTAGTTGAAAGAGAATTGAAAAAGGAATTTTTATTTAAGTTCCAGTTCTCCTATCAATTAATTATGTATAGGACTTTGTCAAAGTAAATTTAACTTTCTAGTCCTCAGTTTCCTTATCTATAAGGGAGTTACAAAATAGCCCTTTAAAAACGTTATTTTGATAATGATGATAAAATGTGGAAACTCAAGGGCACAGGCAACATGGCAGAGAAAAAGCAAAGGCTTTCCTGAGGTCTCCCAACTTCCCCTCCAAGCACCTTTAAACAGTGCCTTAGAACAAATTCTGGAGTAGCAGAATCCTCAAAAAGACAGGGTAAAACAATTGAACAAGATAACCTAAAAAGTCAGAAGAAAAGATCTATCACACTGGATTGTGAGTCAAACTCAAGTCCATTTCATGGTGCACCAGAGCAGGCCCTGCCCCAGTAAACCAGTTTCAGGCCTTGAAAGCAACTTAATCCATGGTAGCATCCAAGGTTCCCAGAACTCTCAGCCCCAAAACAGTAATGGGGTGTGTATGTCCCACAACCAGTCAGAAGGTGATTATTGGGGTCCCTTTGTTAGCTCTATGTGCAAGACTCTTGAATTGCTTATATGTGGATCTAGATCTCAGTACTAGATCACAGTCCCAGGGTGAGGAGGAGCACTACCACACCAATGCTTGTAGGTATAGAGGAACAAGGACCCTGGTTATAGTTTCAGGGTGGAAAACAGTTCTTGTGGTCATGCAGAGAGCAGAAAATAGACCAGGAGAGTGCTAAACATACTTCTCCTTAGATCATAATATCTTGGAAGCACTGAAACCTTAAAGACCCTGAGAACTAGTGCTTAAAATAGCTGCACAAAAATACTTGAAGTACAGAACAGTGTCTCCTTCTACTCCAGGAGTAAAGCCCAACTTTAACATAAACTTAAAAGTCAAGAAATAGACTGAAAAAAAATCAACAAGATAGGAACCTGACCATAGAAAGTTACTATGGTGACAGGGAAGATCAAAACACAAACTCAGAAGAAGACAAAAAAAGACAAAATAGTTTCATTCAAAGCCTGGAAGAAAAATGTGAATTGGTCTCAGGCCATGGAAGAGCAAGGAAGAAGAAGAAGAAGAAGAAGAAGAAGAAGAAGAAGAAGAAGAAGAAGAAGAAGGAGAAATTGATTTTGAAAAAATAAAATAAGAGAAGTAGAGGAAAATTTGGGAAAAGAAATGATAATGATGGAAGAAAATCACAAAAAAAGAGTGAACAAATTGATAAAGGAAACCATGCTCCTCAAAAAAATTACTGAAGAAAATAGCACCTTAAAAAACAGAACATAGGGCAGCTAGGTGGCACAGTGAATACACCATCTGCCCTGGAGTCAGGAGGACCTGAGTTCAAATCCGGCATCAGACATTTGACACACTAATTAGCTATGTGACCTTGGGAAAGTTACTTAACTCCAATTGCCTGGCCTTCCCCCCTCCAAAAAGCAAACAAACCTAGAATATGTGGAATAGTACAGGAACACCAAAATCCACTGCAGAGAATTAATTAAGAAGCAGAATTGGCCACATGTAAAAAGGATGTTAAAAAAAAAACTCATTGAAGAAAAGAACTGCTTAAAAAGTAGAATTGGCCAAATGGAAAAGGAGGTGCAGAAAGTCAATGAAGAGAATAATTCTTTAAAAAATAGAATTTGGGTAATTAGAAGCAAATGACTCCACAAGATATCAAAAACTAATAAAACACAATCAAAAGAATACAAAAAAATAGAAGAAAACGTGAGCTATCTCATGTTCCACTGTTATTTTAGAACCAGAGAGTAAAATAAAAATGGAAATAACCCATTGGTTCTTTCTTCCAGGTCAATTCCTGAAATACAAATCATAGGAACATTGTAGCCAAATTCCAAAGCTCCCAGGTCAAGGAGAAAATAATGTAAAAAGTTAGAAAGAAACAATTCAAATATTATGCAGCCAGTCAGGATAACACAAGATTTAGCAGCTTATGCTTTAAAAAATCAGAGGGCTTGAAATGTAATATTCTAAAGGGCAAAAGAGCTAGGGTTATAATCAAGAATCACCTACCCAGAAAACCAGTAGAAACTCCTGAGAAGTTTATCACTATTAGGGTAGCTACAACGAATATACATAGGCAGAGGGAATGTTTGTGAGTTGACTATGATGGGATGAAAGCAAAAAAAATTAAATTAAATTAAAAATTGAGAAAGAAACATGCATTGGAAGAATGGGAAGAATGAGGTGAAATGGACTAAATTATCTCACATAAAGGACATAAAAGAGTTTTTACAGAGGAGGGGAGCTTGGGGGAAGTTTTTTGGGGGAGCAGCATTTGAATCTTACTTGCATCAGGATTGGTCCAAAAAGGCAATGATATTCACAATTGTCTATATAAACTTACCCTACATAGCAGGAAAGTAGGAAAATAAGGGGACAAGACAAGGTGGGGTGAGGATATAATGGAGGGTAGATTGGGGACATAGTCTACCTTTGAGTGTGGAGAGGGTGAAAAGAAAGAGAGAGTGGGATAAAGGGGTGGGTAAGATGGAGAGAAATACAAAGTTATTAATCACAACTGTGAAAAAATATAGGAAGTTTCTCTGATAAATTCCTCATTCCTCAAACATGTAAAGGATGGTTTCAAATTTATGAAAATAAAAGTCATTCCCTAATTGATACTTGGTCAATGAATATGAACAGGCAATTTTCAGAAGAAGAATTAAAACTATATATAGTCACATGAACAAATTTTCTAAATCACTATTGATAAGAGAAATACATATCAAAACAGCTCTGAGATATTCCTACACACACACACACACACACACACACACACACACACACACACACACATGCACACATACAAACACCTCTCAGATTGGCTAATATGACAGAAAGGGAAATGACAAATGTTGGAGAGAGTGTGGGGAAATTGAAATAATCATGCATTGTCAGTGGAGTTGTGAACTGATTCAACCATTCTGAAGAGCAATTTGGAGCTATGTCCAAATGGCTTTAAAACCATATATACTCTTTGACCTAGTAATATCACTATTTGGTTTATATTGCAAAGAGATTTTTTTTAAAAGGAAAAGGACCTATATGTATAAAAATATGTATAATAGCTCTTTTTGGGTTGATCAAGAATTGGAAACTGAGGGAATGTCCATCAATTGAGGAATAGTTTAACAAATTGTGGTATATGATTGTGATGGTATACCATTGCACTGTAAGAGATGATGGGCAGAATGCTCAGAAAAAAAGACTTACATAAATTGATGCAAAGTGAAGTGAACAGAACCAGGAGAACATTGTATACACTATCAGTGATATTGTGTAATTATCAACTGCAAATGACTTAACTATTCTCAACAATAAGTGATCTAAGACAGTTTTGAAGGACTTATGATAAAAAAAAATGCTATCCCTTTTCAGAGAAAAGTAATTGACAAAACCTAAATGCAGATTGAAGTCTAAGGTTTTTTTTTTTTAGTTTTCTTTTTTTCATTCTTTGTTTTCTTGCAAAAAGAAATGACCAATATGGAAATGTGTGTGTATGTGTGTGTGTGTGTGTGTGTGTGTGTGTGTGTATTTCCCCTCACTACAGATATATACTCTGTATCAAATTGTTTACTTTCTTAATGAGGGAGGGGAGTAGAAGTAAAAAGGGAGACTTGAAACTCAAACTTGCAACTCAAAATTAAACAAATGAATCTTAAAAAGTGTTTTACATGTAATCTGGAAAATAAAACTATGTTGTATATACATATATATATATACACACACATATACATACATACAAATACATGCGTATATTTTAAAAAGCAGTAAAAACAATTGGAAGCTGAGAAACATCAGGGTTTGTTTTCTTTCATGTCCTTTCAATGAACACTGTAATGCAGTTTTTCTCTTTAAGATGAGTTGGCAAGAGAAATGTGCCAAAAATTTGGATTCCAACTTACAACTGCCAACAAGTCTCTTTGGAGGAAGGTAGAGACTCAAAAACTGACCTTATATACCAAAAAAAGTTCTGATTTTTCTCTAGATGGCATAATTACTTATGGCCAGCAGTAAATGCTACTTTGTTTTTTTATTTATTCATAGTACCTTTATTGTGTCATTTTGAATTATATTAAGCTTCTTAAAAAAAGAAAACTAAATTTAATTCTTTAAAAATAGATATGAATACAGAAAATGTGGCCCTTATTTCAATTTTTTTAGCTATAAACCGTGATTTAAGAACACTTTTGGTGAGAGTTACATTCAAGTGCTACCCCATCTCCAAACTCCACTTTCCACTATGCTGTAAAAGTACCTTTGTGTCCCTTTTATGTGAGATAATTTACCCCATTCTACTTCTCCATTCTCTTTCTCTCAATGCATTTTCTTTCTCATCTTGTAATTTTATTTTATTTTTTTAGATATCATCCCATCATAATCAACTCACAATCTCTATCTATATGTATACCCCTTCTAGCTGCCCTAACCATGATCACGTTCTTAGGAGTTACAAGAGTCATCTTCACCTGCAGGAATATAAACAGCTGATACTTACAATGGAGATAGAGTTCTTTTATCCCCACATAAATGGTCATAAGGAGATAAATTCTGTCTATGATTGATAAAATATATAACAATTTAATTTTTTAAAGTTACATTAGTCTTGTTTCTCAGCCTTAAATGTGCTTGATTTTCCCTGGATCTATTACTTGTAGTTTACTTATATGTAGATTTTAAAAAGCCAATTATAAAGGCCCAGATAACTCCTTGTTCTGATCTTTTTTTAGTCTTTGGATATTAAAATTTTAGTATGACACCAAGATCAGGGCTTGAACCCTTCTCCAAAAATAGAAAATGACGATGATGATGATGATGACACCTGTCTTATTCACTGTGAGTTCTTCCTTCTCCCCCCTTCTACATTTCAAAATCCTTTGGCATCAACCCCATTCCTTGTCAGTTCTAGTCACTGATGATATGTTCTTTTTCCTGGCAAAGGTGCATTAGCCCTTCAGTCACTGCCTCCCCCTTTATAATAATCATGATCTCCACTTATAGTTCTTTTTTTTCCTTTTATGTCTAACAACACATACAAGTCTCTCTCCATCATTCAAAATCCTTCATTAGATCCTACTCTGCTCTACTTATCCTCCTTCTTTTTCTTGTTTTGTAACAAAACTTACAGAAAAAGTTGCCTCAATTTCCCCTCTTCTCATTTGTTTTTTAAAGTTTGTGCAACCCGGGATCCTATTTCAACATCACTCAATGGAAACTTCTCCCTCTAAAGTTACCAATTAGTTCTCAAATGCTAAAATTGATGGTCTTTAATCAGTCCTTATTCTTCTTGATATCTCAGCAGCATTTGATATTGTCGAACACCCTGGCCTGTAGGATGCCATTTTCTCTGGATTCTTATAAAGTTATTTTTTTTTTCTTGTCTTTCTTGAACCTGTTCTTGGACGTTCAGTCTCCTTTGCTGAATCATTTTCCATGTCCTACACTCTAACAGTGGATGTACTCCAAAACTCTATTCTAGGTTCTCTTCTTTTTTTCTCTATGCTTTCTCACTTGATGACTTCATCAACTCCTGCCAAAGGTTTAACAATCATCTCTACAAAATGATGATTAGAGATCTATATATCCAGCCTATGTTACTCTCTCGAGATGAAGTTCTGAATCACAAACTGCTTATTGGAAATTTTAAATAGGATGGACATTCCAGACATCTCAAGCTCAACCTGTCTAAAGCACAACTCATTGTCCTTTCCTGAAAATATACCCTTACTCTGAACTTTCCTTCTTCTTTCTAACACACTACTATCCTTTCAAGGTTATAGGTTTGCAACCTCATTGATATCTTCATTATTCCTCACTTAACTTACATATTCATTCAATTGCCAAATCCTATAATTTCAGTCTTCTAAATATTAGTCACACCTATCCCCTTGTCACTGTTCACATAACTTCTCCTTAGGTCAGGCCATATTTTCCTCTAATTTGATTGTTGCAAAAACTTCCTAATTTGTCCCCCTGATTAAAATCTATCTCCACAGTAATACTTCTTTTGCATAGCAAACAAAGTTATTTACTTTAAGCACAGGTCTGAACATATCACTACTCTGTTTAACGTTGCAACATTTAATACGATTGCTATATTTTTCTGTTTCCATGTTAGCCATAATACCTCTTCTAAACTCAAGTGGCTCCTTATTGCCTCTAGGAAAAAATATAAATTCTTCTGTTTGACTTTTAGAAACTCTTTGCAACCTGGCCCCAACCTACCTTTCTAACTTTATTATAAATTGTTCCCCTTCTTGCATTCTAAAAGTCCTGCCAAACTGGACCTTTTTTTTTCAAAACAGTTCTTAACATACAGTCATCTCTTCACTTTAGCTGTCCTGAGTGCATGTAATTAGCTCTCTATTCCCTTCCTTCTTAGAATCTCTTACTTCTTTCATGGCTTACCCAAAACTTCAACCTCTACATGAAGAATTTCCTGATTTCCCTCTTTCCTTTCTAGCTTCTAATATCTTCTGTCCCAATCCTAACTTTTTTTCTATTTTTAAATTATTTTCTGCATCCTCAAATATGTACATATTGTTTTCCCTAATAGAATGTAAGCTTCTTAAATTCAGGAAATGTATTTTTGTCTTTGTATCCCAAGTACTTAGCAAAATGTCGGTACATAGTAGGTGCTGAGTAAATACTTACCAATTTATAAATTATGAAATGGATATATTGTGCTGAGATCTCAGAGGTCATAAGATAATAATTCTAGAGTAAAAAGGAATTTCAGATCTTACACCTTCTCTTTACAGATGAAGAAACTGAGGCCAAGGAGAGTTCAAAGACTTATTTTGAGTTACATATGTTGTAAGTGTTGGGGTGATATTTGAATACAGGTGCTCAGCCAACGGTTTTTCATTGTATCTTAATGCCTTCTCTCTAGCTGTAACGTTACATGCTTTTCTATTTAATAAAAAAGAGGTCTGACAAATCTCTGCATTGTTGTTGGTTATGGACATACATCATGGAGGCAGACTGGTAAACAGAGAGCTCACTAGATATGGGATCAGATAATGTGCATTTGATATGCAGTTCTGCTGCTTACAGTATGTGTGTCCCTGGGCAAGTCAATATTCTTTTATCCTATGCTTCCCTAAAATTTCCTACAAAATGAAGCATTTGAACTAGATAAACTCTCCTGTTCCTTTTAACTCTAAATCTAAACCAGAGACAGATTTTAAAAAAAAAATATATTTAAACTATATTAAAATCCTGGAAGAGTTTATACCAAAGGTAAGAAAAGCATCACCCTATGTACTCAAGAATTTCAGGCTAAGTGGTAGGTCAGTAAGTCGTTATTAAGTAGCTATTATAAGTGTTTTTTATATTATATATAATATATATTATATATATAATAACTATTATAATAGTTACTATAACTTATGTATAAGTAGTTATTAAGTGCTTACTATATTCCAGACACTTAGAGAAAAATACAGTTTCTCCTCTCAAAGAGCTTACATTTTAATGGGAGAGACTATGTAAAAACAACTTTGTACATAGAGGATGGATATATTCCTGGGAAACCATAATTATTCAGGTATTTATTTCATAAAAGAAATGGACTAGTAGGACTATCCCTTCATATCTCATGGAGGTATAGACCTGGAAATTTTCTACCTAGTGTAGGGCAACAAATGCCTCTTATCCCAGAAGCACTTGGACTGACACTTCTTTAAACTTCAAGAGGATGTGGGGTCTAGATCTGGCCTTTTAGGATGAAAAGGGCAATTGATCTACTTGGAGTAGAACAATGAAAGCTTAGGCAGCCAGATGAAGCAGTGGATAGAGTACCAGGCCTGGACTCAGGAATACTCACCTTCTTGAGTTCAAATACAGCCTGAGCTTACTCTGTGACCCTGTGTGACCAAACACTTAACATGTTTGCCTTAGTTTCCTCATGGCAAATGTCTCTGGGATCTCTGTCAAGAAAACCCTGAATGGCGCCATGATGAATCCAATATGACTGACATGACTGAACAACCACTGAACAAAGGGAAGAGTTGAGCTCTATGGTGATTAAGGATGACCCTGAGTTTCCTGAAATGAATGCACCTGAGGATAAGAGAAATTGAGTTCGAATTACAACATACCCTCTGATGTGCTGAGTTACCAAAGTCAAGTCACAGAATTTCTACAGCTACTCCATTGCTTATAAAATGCAGCAAACAAAAGCAACTTATCCCCAAAAGTGGCCTGCTAGGAGAGACTAAGTAAATGATGATGAAGTGTTTTGCAAACATAAATTCATCAACTCTTTAATGACAGGAATAACCATAGCAACAGGCAGTCCAAATTCCAGCACATGTCTGTCTTTATCTGTGGCTGACTGCCACTTAGGAATGAGCTTTCTTTTTAAAAAGCTACGTTACTGTAAAAGGGCATATGGGAACCTAATGCGTTCTTCAGCAAATGCAGAGCCAAAACATCTGGTGTGCTGAATGGGGGGAGAGAAAGGAGAAAAGGGCCTATTTAGGGCCTCCCCTTTTAATATGCAGGTGTATACTAACCACCATTTGACTAGGAAGAAACATTCTGCCAAATTCACCTTCACATTGCCAGTTTTAGAGGAATTGGAGATCGTTTTGGTAAAACTGTATTATTTTGTAAGACTTTGCCCTGCACGCCTTATTGTTACATAAAATATCTATGTACATTTTTTGTTGCCATTCATTTTCACTCTTGCATTTGTAATCTGAGAACTGTTCAATCTGCTTCACTTTAAGCACACTTGATCCATCATCAGCCAAGGGCTGCACTGGGGAGGTGATGAGGTGCCATGTGACATGAGCCTGTAACAACTGATACTTCCCTTTACAAAGAATGATCAAGAGTAAGTATATTGAACTATTGAGAGTGATGTAACAGATGAAAGGAAGTTGAGCTGTGTAGACCACCCTAAGAATGCTTCTTAGAAGTCTTAAGTGAAGCAGAAATTCAGCAAGGACCATTTATAAGAAAACAATATGAACAACTCTGTGCCATTTCCCACTTAAATGACGAATATTTGTGTTTATTTGTGGCTAGAACTGATTTTTTAAATAGTATAGGAATCTTCTGGTGAGAAAAAACTTTATTAACTTTATTAATATAAATGCCATCTTCAATTTATCAGTTTAGAGAGATGCCTGGGGTACTGAATCCTATCACCAGTATATGTGTCAAATGAAAGACTTGAATACAGGTATTGACTCTAAGAATAGCTCCCTGTCCACTATGCCATATGGTCTTTCATGTTACTGATTATCAAATGAGATAATATTTGCAAAGTATTCAGCACAACACTTGACATATATTAGGTAGTCATTTAATAAATGGGTGTTCCTCTTTTCCTTCTTAATGAGCTACTGTACTTTCAAAAAATCTTCATAACAATGTGATATTTTGGTAGGTTTTCCTTTTAAGTGTTGATTATTTAACAAGTATCTGAACTTGAATTCAAATAATAATGATTTATTGAAACCTTTACATCAAACATTATAATAAAAAAACTCAGTTTGTATGCACATACACACACTTATACAATACATACACAAGGAGATATGAAATCTTGTCCAACAGTGTGGATGTTAATAATTCATTAAACTTCTCTATTCCTCAGTTTTATTATTTGTAAAATGAGGCCATTGAACTAGATGATGTATAAACTCCCTTTTGCCCCTAAGTTTTCAGGAATCTATGCAGTTCGTTCATTCATTCAACAAACATTTCTTGAACATCTATTGTATCCTTAGTTCATTAATCAATATTTGACCATTTTGAATCCACTTATTTATAATCTTACTATGTCCAAATCATTTCATCTTGTCCAAAGCATATTATAAAAGATCTTGTCACATATACAGCAGTACTTTAGGGATTTGTGATTTGCCTGTGTGAGCCCTTTACAATCAATGTGCAGCCAGTTGGGAGCTGAGCTCAAAACTTACACAAGTTGGTCTTTGTAAGGCAGCTATGCACTCTGAAGGTAGGTTTGTTTTCAGTACCTTTCCATCGTGGTAGGAGTTGTCAAATATTGTACTTTAATGGCCTAGCTTTTGTGTAACTAAAGTCACCTCTGCTACATGGTAAGGCATCTGAAATGGAATTTAGTGTAAGTTTTTTCAACTGACTTATTGAAATCCAAGTATAGTATGGTGTTTACTTGACCAGTAAGTCTAACAACCCTAATGCAAAAAACCAGGCTTGGCTACATGATACATTCTTGATGAACCTATGTTGGTTTATACTGATCACAACTTCATTTTCTAAGTACTTACAAAGCATTTCATAATACCATACAAGCAAAATAATGCAAGTTCTTTTTGTGAACAAGGGCTGTTCTCTCTCTCTTGCTCTCTCGCTCTCTCTCTTGCTCTCTTTCTCTCTCTCTCTGCACTCCCAGTGTCTACCATAAAACTTCATGAGATACATTTGGCAAATGCATATTGAATGATTAAAATAAAGTCCTCCCAAACATTCCTGACAAAAAGATGAGAGCTGAGTAGAAACATTGAAATGAAAACACAGCAATCAAGAGAAACATTAAAAAAGTAAAAGTATTTGAGCTTTTGGAAGGAGCTGTAGAAGGAAGGATTACTTATATGTTAATAGAAAGAGAACAAAAAACAATTTTCCCCTCATGGATTTTAATGCCAGCAAAGGTCCTAGAAGGAATTAAATAAGAAAAGAATTCTGGGATTGCTTTTGTTGTTTTTATGTTCTTAAAGAAGAAAGAAAAAGGAAAGGGTAAAGAATACACTAGAGAAGAAAGGGAAGAAGAAGGAAACTTACCATTTCTCATAATCCAGGTGCACAAATAGGAGATACAAAAAGGAAAAGAATGTAGGGGAGAACATCTCATAAATCTTATTTTTGTTTCAAAGCTGTCAAAGGAAAGTAAAACACACACTAAACAGTTGGTTTAGAAATATATTCAAGGAAATATTAAGGAAACAAGATTTGGGAGAAGGAAGAAGGGAAAATTGGAGTATGGACAGACTCATGAATGTTACGATATTTTTGACATGTGTACAGGATTTTCAAACAATGGAAAAATATTAAGAACCTATGTTTAATATCTGGAAGAAGGAAAAAATAATAAGGGCATGGAAGAGGGAGAAGACTATCATTTATCGGTCATTAATGCAATGTATATTCTTTACACAGCACTTTTCTTTATAAAAAGAGGGAAACAATGAGAAGAGAATAGGATGGACAGAAATAGAATTTTAAATTATTTGTGAATGCAAATGGAATAAACTTATAGATAAAATGGAAAAGGATAGTAGAATGGCTCAAGAAGCAAAATCCAATAGTACATTGTTTATGAAAAATACATTTGAAGTACAAAAATTCACAGATTTGATATAAAGTGTTAACTACAGCAAAATATGAAAGTATACAATTTTAGAAGATAGCCCCTTGTACAAAATAGCTACATATTCATTGATTTAATTGATTTTCAAATTATATTGATATCTTTTATATTTATGTCATTTCATTTCCTGTATGTTAATCTCCCAAACATAGAGCCATCCCTTATGAAAAAGCACCATAGCAAGTCTAACACATAAACCAGATTGGACCATATACAATACTCTATGTCAATGCCCACTACCACCTCTACCCCCACCAAAACTGCATTCTCATCCCTCTTCTTTTGGCATAGAAAATTGACACAAAAGAACACAGTTCCAGTCTATGTGCTGCTGCCAAATAAGATTGCATTGTGGTTAGTAACACCAATTAATCTGTCTTTACTATTGATGGTAGGGCAAACTTCATTGATAATTGAAATATTCCAATGCTTCCAGTAGCTGCATTTTTTTTTATCCTTAAGGTCCAGTTCTTTGCCTGTGCAGAGAGCAGCCCCTCCTGCCTTCTGGGGTGGGAAACTTGTGGTCTTGAGGCCATATGCAGTCTTCTAGATCCTTAACTATGGTCTTTTGACTGATTCAGATCTAGAAGACTGTGTGGGGCCTCAAGGTGACAAGTTCACCACCCCTACCTTAGACAGACATCTTCATGAGTTGTTATGGCTGAGGAAATTGATCACTTGGAGGCTAACCTACTAGGGATGAGCTTCAGGGAAATCAAAGTCATTCACTATAGAGTAGACTATCAAAATTAGAAAAAAGAAAATCTTTCTCAGTAATTTATTATTGTATTCAAATATGCCCAGAAATTCATCTTTTTAGTTTTCTAAATTCAATTTTTCATGCTACAGCTTAAGGGTACTCTTCCTGTTTATTCCTTAACAGTGATCTTTTTTTCTATGTAAGAACCTACTATATACTTGAAAATTGTTATTATGCTTTCACCATCAATTCCTTGTAGGTCTTATTTTAATAAGTAAGATTAACTTCTTTGTTATCTGCTCATAGATCTTGTTTTCCAATTCTTTGATTATCACACTTATTGTCATTATGTACTATGAACATAGATAGGCTAAATGAAAAAAAAAAATACCTGAGACTGACTGGATATAAACTGGAAAAATTTTCTCAGGAGCCACAGAGATTAAAAAAGAGACCTAATATCAAAATGTTCCATGTAAAGAATACACAATAAACATTCCATTACTAGAAATACCTTGATTCTATCTGATCCACTAGGACATACTTCAGACAACAAATTGCATTCTTGGAGAGAGAGAGAATCCCAAATTGGATTTGTATCTCACAGACAAAAGTAAATATGAAAAGGTTGCCAAATCCTCCAAACCATTTCATATATTTACATCCTATGTGTTTGGAAACAATGAGAGAGAAGGTATTAGTTGGTTTGTGTTTCCTTTCTTTTTAAAAAAATACTATTTTATTTTTCTGAAGTTTATGTAAAAAATAAAATTTTAAAAATTTTCAGTTCCAAATTCTGTTTACCTCCCTCCCTAAACAGCACTCTGAAAAGAAAAACTAGCAATGTAAGATATATTACAATACAAAGTCATGTAAAACATATTTCTATATTATTCAAGTTGCAAAAAAAAACTAGTTAAAAAAATTAGTAAAAACATTATCTTCATTCAGAGTCAGTCAGTTCCTTCTCTAGAGGTGGATAGTATTTTTCATAAGTCCTTTAGACTTTTCTTAGACCAATATATTGCTCAGAAAAGCTGAGTCATTCACAGGTGATCATCCTTCAATTGCTGCTGTTACTGTGTTCTCTTGGTTCTGCTAATTTCACTTTGCACCAGTTCATATATGTCTTCCCAGATTTTCTGAAATCATTCAGGTCACTACTTTTAAAAACATAATGGTGTTGTATCAAAATCATTTTTTGGGAGAAAGGCAAGGCAATTGGGGTCAAGTAACTTGTCCAAAGTCCTACAGTTATTTAAGTGTCAAGTGTCTGAGGCCGTATTTGAACTCAAGACCTACTGCCTTCAGGTCCAGAGCTCTACTCACTGTGGCAACTAACTGCCCCTCTATCACAATCATTTTTCACAACTTGTTCAATCATTCCCCAATTAATAGGCATTTTCTCAATTTTCATTACTTTAGCACCACAAAAAGAACTGCTATGAATATGTTTATACATGTGATTCCTTTTTCTTTTCTTTTGACCTCTTTGGCATACAGATTAGTGCCATTACTGGGTCAAAAGGTATACAGTTTTATATCTCTTTGAGTATAATTCCAAATTGTTTTCCAAAATGGTAACATCAGTTCACAATTACAAAAACAGTGCATTGGTGGACCTATTTTTTTTTTCCATGTTCTCTCTGGCATTTGCCATTTTTTTTTCTGTTATATGAGGGAATCAAATAGGTCAGAGGTCGTGCCTCAGAGTTGTTTTAATTTACATTTCTCTAATCAATGATGATTTAGAACATTTTTTTCATGTAATTATAGATAGTTTTGAAAACTGCCTATTTGTATTCTTTGACCTTTGGTCAACAAAGCAATGGCTTATTTTCTTATAAATTTGACTCAGTTCTCTATATATTTTAAAAATAAGACCTTTATCATAGAAACTTTCTGGAAAAAAAATTTCCCCAGTTTTCTTCTTTCCTTCTAATCTTTTCTCAGTTGGTTTTGTGTGTGCAAAAAATGTTGCATGTAATCAAAATTATCCACTTTACATCCTGTAATGCCCTCTATTTTTTCTTTGGACATAATTTTTTCCATTATCCATAGATCTGAAAGCTAAAAATTTCTATCCCCCCCCCCACTACTTTGCTTATGATAACACCCTTTATATATAAATCATATACTCATTTCAACCTTATCTTGGTATGCATTGCAAAATGTTGGTCTATACTTAGTTTCTGTCAAACTCCACTTTTCCCAGAAGTTTTTGTGAAATAGTGAGTTCTTTTCCCAAAAACTTGAATCTTTGGGTTTATAAAGCAATAGTTTAATGTGATAATTTACTACTGTGTGCAGTGCACCTAATCTACTTCACTGAACTACTATTGTATCTTTCAACTGGTACCTGATTGTTTTGATGAATACCACCTTGTAATATGGTTTGAGATGTGATACTGTTGGGTACATTCTGTCATATTTTTGTTCATTGATTCCTTTGACATTTTCAACTTGTCTTCATACAGCTTCTGAGTTTGTCCTGATAAGTAGAATCTAAAGTATTTTCTATTGTCTGCAGTTATTTTAAATGGGATTTCTCTTTTCCTGTTGAATTTTTGATAATATATAGTAATGCTGATGATTTATATGGTTTTATTTTTTATCTTGCAAATTTGCTGCAGTTGTTATTATTTCAATTAGTTTTTTAGTTGACTGCTAGGATTCTCTAGGTATATTATCATATTGTCTGCAAAGAATAATAGTTTTATTAGCTCATTGCCTATATTAATTCCTTTAATTTCTTTTGATTCTCTTGTTGCTATATCTAGCATTTCTAGTACAATATTGAATAAAAGTGGTGATAATTTGCATCCTTGCTTCACTTTGGGAAGATTTGTAGTTCATTTTCATTATAGATAATGCTTACTGATGGTTTTAGATAGATACAACTTGTAGTTTCAAGAAAAGTTCCATTTATTCTTATGCTTTCCATACTTTTTAACTGGGATGAGTATTGTATTTTATACAAAGACTTCTTGCATTTATTGATGTAATCATATAATTTATGTTGTTTTTGTTATTAATATGATCAATTATGCTGATAGTTTTCCTAATATTAAATCAGCTTCAGCTTTACATTTCTTGTATAAATTCCTCTTGGTCATAATGTATGATCTTTGTGATCATTACTGTAACCTCCTTCTCAGAATTCATTTTAAAATTTTGTATGAAAAGTTATGAGAAAAATTAGTCTAAAGTTTTCTTTTTTCTGTGTTTTACTCTTCCTGGGTTAGGAATAAGCACCATATTTCTTTATAAAAGAAATCTTATAAGACACTTTCTTTGCCTATTTTTTAAAGAGTTTTTTTACTTTGTTTTTTTATTGGAATTAGTCTTTAAAAGTTTGGTATAATTCATGTTTGAATTCATCTTATCCTGAGGTTCCCTGCCCCCCCCACCCAATGAGCTCATTTATAGCTCATTCAATTTCTTTTTCTAAAATAAAGTTATTTAAGTATTCTGCCTCGACTTCCGTGAATCTGCACAATTTATATTTTTATAAATATTCATTTGTTTCACTTAAATTGTCAGATTTATTTACATACAATTAGGAAAAAGTAGAATCTAATAATTGCTTTACATGCAATTTCATTGTTGGCATATTAAACTATTTCATTTTTGATAGTGGTAAGTTGGTTTTCATCTTCCTTTTTCAAAATCCAATTAATCAATGGTTTATTTTTTCCCCACAAAATCAGCTGCTAGATGTAAAAAAAAAAATACTTCAGTGGTTCTTTTACTTACAATTCTATTAATCTCTCCTTTGATTTTAAGGATTTTCAATTTGATGTTTAATTGGAGT
>CM053587.1:221494762-221514925 GCA_028646515.1 Pseudochirops corinnae | reverse complement strand
GAGAGAGAGAGAGAGAGAGAGAGAGATTTCCCTCTTAGCTTACTGGCATATTCATAGGGATATAAGTAAAGCTATATAGACTTGTGCCTATAAAAACTAGCCCTATATTGTACTTTTCAAAGCAATGTTCCTGAAAACATTTTTCTTGGAAATTTAGCACTAGAATGATCTATTCTTGATCAAGCCATAGTGAATCATAGTAATCACGATTTTCCTCTGCACATATCTCTTTGATAATTTGTTCTAAATATTCCCAGGAATCAAAGTTAAAATCACCAGTCACAAGTTTGCAGACACTGCTTTATTCCCTTTACAATTTACCATTCTAAAGCCTTATTCTTCTTCTGTTTCCCGTTATCTTTTGACTAAACAATAATATTTGTTAACCATTTCAGGATGAAAGATATATATCATTTAGGTAATGTGATATAAATCCGTCAAAGGCAGCCCGGTGCTGCTCTGTTACTGTCATCTTCTTTTTTTTTGGAGGGGGGGGCATTAATTCTCCATTTGTAATTTTTATTTCCTTATTTCCAAAATAAATATTATTCTCTTTTACAGAGAAAGCAGTAAAAAAAGATAAAAGCAATTCTTCTTCCTATCTATGGCTGGTTATCAATAACACATCTATCCTAATCACCCCAAGAATCTCTCCTTGGATACTATTTTTTCAACTACTATTGCTAAAAAGAAAAGCAGTTGGAGGGAAGCATTTATTATTCATGGTTGGATCATGCCAGTATAATAAAAATGATGACACTACTTAAATTAATTTACAGGAATAGTGTTAATAATCAAACTACCAAGGATTTATTTTATAGAGATGGGCAAAATAATGAAACACAATTGGAGAAATAAATTTTCTACACTATCAAAGGAAATAATGGGGTCGGGGGAAACAAAGATTATGGGTAAATAGCATTCCAACTTTTAAAACCACTCATCATAAACACTTTTTCATTTTAGTTAATAAAGTAATGGTAGAACAGGTGAAATATACAAGAATCAGGAAAAAATGATTGTGGAATCTGCCTTTTCAATCAACCCAAGAGCAGAAACTACTTGGAAAAGTACTTCCTGTTCCATAATTTCAGGGAGAACTGGGTATCAATTTGGTAGCAATTTAGGCTATTATGCAACTCCATATTTTACAAGTTCAAAATCAATACAAAGTCTAAATACAAAAGGTCATGTCATAAAATTTAAAGTAAAATGAATGGAAATATATTTTGCCACAAAGACTATGGGAAAAAATCTTAATAAGAGATAGAAGATCTAAAAAAGATAAAATTAATAATTTGATTGCATGGAATAGAAAAGATTTTACATGAATAAAATCAGTGCAGTTAGTATACAAAATAAGAACTGCTGATTGGAAAATGATTTCTGTAGCAGATAGATATCTGCTAGGTGTATGAAACCCATAAATTCAATATTGCTACAAATATATAGGATCAAGAACCATTTCACAATAAACTAGTCAAAGGACACAGAAATAAGTATTTAGAAGAATAAAAAATTATTTATACTCACATGAAAAAATCAGTAACAATAGAATAAGTGCAAATTCAAACAACTCTGATATTTTAGCATCACATGCAGAAAATTACCAAAGACGATTTTGTTAAAAACAATTTGACTAAAATGTCAGTATCTATTGATGAAGAGAGCAAATGCTCTTAGTAAAACTTGCTGGCATATTAAAGAACTAGAAAGAATGAGGGTATCCATATATTCCTCTATCATTCGACTAGTTTTATTTAACTCTAAATGGAACATTAAAACTTCCTGTTGTATCATTACTCATCAGGTTTCTTTCAGTTCAGTTAATTGTTCTTTTATGAATTTCGATGGTATAGTATTTACAGAATATAAGATACATGTCTTATAGTTGTGAGCAGACAGATTTTTTTCCTCTTGCTTTTTCTGGAAGTGACCTCTGGATTCTTTGGAATGAGACTATCCCTTATTGTATTTCTTATATTATCCCTATTGTACCCCACTCCTGCAGAAGAATGGGAAGAGTTGATGTTTGTTTCTTATTGCTACAAAACGGTGTGTCTTATTGCTACAAAACGGTGTGTTGAAGGCAAGAATGGGGTTTTGTGGCAGAAAATTACAGCAAGCATCCTAGAAATTGCTGAATAGATTCCAGAGAACAATCATTTGAGCAGGAAGCTCATCCTCATAGGGCTGGGGAAACTGCAGGCTCGAGATCACATATGGCTCTCTAGGTTCTCAAGTGTGGCCCTTTGACTGTGTCCAAACTTCACAGCACAAATCCACTTAATAAAATAATTTGTTCTGTAAAACTTGGATTCAGTCAAAAAGCCTTGCCCAAGGACCTAAAAGACCACATGTAACCTTGAAATCAAATTTCCCCTGATCCTGAAGGCAGAAGTTTTTGGATGGGAACTAAGTAAATAAATTAAAGATTGACATTCTCTACTCTTCATAAGGCTGTTACATGTTCAACTTCATGGTGTCAGCCAGTATGGACAGTTATAATTGCTCTTCCTCTGGCATATACTTCTTCTGAGGGCCTTTTAGAAAATGTAGTGAGGGCTATAGAAAACATTGAGACTCAAACTTTTTTATTTGAGAACTGGAACTTCCAAGTCACTTGTAATCCCCTGGCTTCGTTGATTTTTAATCCAACACATATTGCTCCAAAGAATATTTATAATCATGCTCTCTCCATCTTACCCTTTAAGTTATAAAATATTTGGTTTATGTTAATGTGATTTGGAGCATCTTACAAAGTTCTCCACAGACTTTCATTACTTTCCTTGATCCTCTGCAAAAGAGCTTTGTAACTATCTTGTAGTCTTCATGAGCACCTCAAAGGCAGATGACTAAATTTTGTGAAATGAATGTTCATAAAAACATGTTTTTTTTTTCTTTTGGGGTAGAAGATGAAATCAGTTTTGCCATCTCTCTTCTCTAAGGAAAACTTGGGAACCATCTTTCTATTACCTATACGTATAAAACAATGCTTTCACTTACAGTACAGATGTTCATCTGATAATATTATTTTTCCCCACTGATTTGTTGTTTGTTGGATAAAAGTTTCACATGTATGTTACCAAGAGGTAAATTCATCTTTGACTGTAGTACACTTTCTCCAAAATGCACTCCTCCCTTTCAACCATTATAATCATGGAAAGATAAATAGATCATAAAATATTGATAATCATTTTCTATTTTTTTCTGTTTTATGGATTTCTATATATTTTATGTTATATCAAACTTATTTTTCCTCTCCTTCTCCCAAATTATCAGTTTTGAGTGGTTCCACACTAAAATGTCAAAGTGACAGTGGGGGTGATGGAAGAATATGTGGAAAGAACATTGAATCTGTAGTCACAGAAACTTGATTCAAGTCTCACCTTTGATGTGACCTTGGGTATTTTATCATAGTTTAGGCTGTTCCCTGATATATCAAATTCAGGAGTTGAGCTAGATGGCATCTAAGGACCCTCCAATTCTAGATCTCTAATCTTATGATCTTATATGGACTTACCAAGAGAGGAGAGAAGAGTTCTGAACTCAGAAACCTGAGATTAACCATGTTTAAAGGATTAGAAGTATAGTAAAGACAGAGAAATAAAATCCAATAGTTTTGCCTAATATAACTTATCTCAGTTTTTTTCAAATCCCAATGAATATTTTTTTCCTTTTGAAATCATGTTTCCTTCAAAGAAAGTAAAACAAACAGTAGAGCAAAAGAAGATGGAAAGACACCTACATTCACATAAATAACTAGAATATATAAAAGATCAATTGTCATGAAGTAATTTCTGAAAAAGTCTAGTCAACATAATAATAAATTATAGCCCAAAATATTTGCTTTCAGATTTACTACCTCCAATATATTGGGAGATATGAAAGGGCATTTGGGTAATTTATTTTTACTACCTTGTTCCAGATGAAATTCACAAAAAATAAATTCTTATAGTTGCTCATCACCTATTGCATTTCTTTAATTCTACCTATATCTTAATACTAGACTTGAAACCATAAACAATGATAATTGTTTAATTTATTTTATGCTTCATTATCATATGACATTGATATTGACAAAGCAAAATAAAGTTTTTTGGTAAGCATCCATTAATTTTAAATTATGCACTCCTAAGCACATTTCATAAAGTTTATCTACTTTTTGAGAACCCCTACAACAATGACAACAACAGCAATAACAACAAACTATTTGAATGAGATCATGGCAATGACCACAAGGTATTACATTATTAGAACGGTATTATTAGGTTCTGAACTGGTATTTTCCAACTCTAGGTCAGATTACTATGAGTCAGGCATGGACATTATTTAGCGTTGAACTCTAACTTTATTACTGTTAAATCATTTACATGCTATGAAATGATTTGCATACTTACCAGGAAAGGAACACTAGAAGTTGCCTTCTTTCATTTTCATTGCTAATGGTCTCATAAAGCTTGAGTTAATTTAATCATTAAAACAATATGAAATAATATATTTCACAAAATAACAGCAATAACACCTTTTCCTTAAAAGTGAAATTGAAAAAAAGTCAATGATGTTATCAATTTAGTACCTACCATGGGGTCTTGTATAGAGTATTTCCTTTAAGAGATTCATATATTAACAATGCAAACATTTCCTCCATAATTATTGAACATGACCTATGCACACTTTTCCATCTTGTACTACTCTTATCTATGTTCTACTACTGATTCTCCAGAAGACCAGAAAAACAAATTGCTTATATTTTTTATAATCTTTCGTAAGTACCAGCACTGATCTTACTCTTACTTCCTGTCATCAGTTTCTTATCACATGATCTGATCATCTTCTTTCTTGCATCATACATTTCATGAACTTCTTGACATTTATCACCATTGAAAATATATAAAACTTATTTATATGGAGCACGTGTGTATCTCCTGCTTTTTGGGTTATTCTTTATTTTGGTTTTGACCAACCTATAATCATCTAGCATCTTTAAGCCCCAGACCACTGTTTCTCTGTCATGACTAAATATTATTTTGTTTTTTTGTTAGCTTTCTCCCTTTCTTTTTTTAAATTATGAACTCCATAAAACAAGCATTTCCATAACATAGTAGAATAGAAAAAAGGTGATTGCACACAGACCTGCAAATTTGTTATGTACAACTTATAACTCTTAAATGTATGTTAAATTTGCCTTGTAGCTTTTTGCCCTTTTATCTTCCCCCCACCCAAGAGATGACTACTATTAGACACAAATACACAGCCCCATAAATATGTAAGTATATATAAATCATTCTACACATACTTTTATTTATCCGTTCTTTCTCTGAATGCAGATAACATCTTCCTTCTTAGCCCCTTTTTAGTTCATTTGGATATTTATAATAGTCAAATGACTATTGGTCAAAGTTTTCTTAAAACAATGTTGTTATTGTATACAATGTTCTCTTGGTTCTACCCATTTTTATCATCATTCGTATTTTTTTCTCAGATCAAAGAGTTTATCATTTCTTACAGCACAATAGCATTTCATCATGATCATATAGCACAATGTGTTTAGTCATTTGCCAATTGTTGTACATCACTATAATTTCCAGGTTTTTTTGCTTTATTTTTTTACCACAAAGACAGCTATTACAGATAGATTTTGGAACATACAGGTTCTTTTCCTTTTCCCTCAATAATCTGTGGAAATATATCTCTAGTGGTATTGTTGGGTTGTGTTCTCTGAGCATTCTTCCAGCTTGCTTTCCAAAACGGTTGAATCAGTTCATAGTTCCACCAATAATGACTTAGTGTTCCAATTTTTGCACATTCCCTATAATATCTGTCACTTTTCCCTTTAATCATTTTAACCAATCTGATAGGTGTAAAATGTTATCCCAATGTTGTTTTAATTTACGTTTCTCTAATCAATAATTATTTAGAGCATTTTTAAGTGAATATAAATTGTTTTGATTTTTTTCATCTGATAACTACCTTTTACTATCCTTTTGACCAATTATCAATTGGGGAACAATTCATATCCTTATCAATTTGTCAAGCTCTTTATATTTTTGAGCTATGAGACCTTTATCTGAAAAGGTTTCTATAAAATTTTTCTTCCAATTTTCTGCTTTTCTTCTGATTTTGGTTACATCATTTTTATTTGTACAATACCTTTTTAATTTAATATAATTAAAATTTTATACCTCAAACTGCTATCTCTTGTTTATTTATGTATTGATTAGCTATCTACAAGTCTGATAGGTAATATGTTCCATATTCTTCAATTTTCTTGTACTATCTCTCTTTATATCTAGGTCCTGTATCCATTTTGACCTCATCTTAGTAAATGTTGTAATAGTTTATTTCTCTGGTTATTTAATACAATTAAATTTTTATTTGAAAATTGCATAGTTTTGTTCATATATTTGCTGTGTTTGTTTCACAGGTGTTCTCCCTGGTATTTTATAATGTCTAGAATAATTTTAAAATGGAAATGTCTTAATATCTCTTCTAGGTTTTTGTTGGTTATATATAGGAATATTGGTGGTTTCTGTATATATTCTTTATAATCTGCCACTTTCCTAAAATTATTGCTTCACATAACTTTTCAGTTGAGTCTTTGGGATTTTTCAAGTACATCATATTATCATCTGTAAAAACAGGTAATTTTTTAAACCTCATTCCCTATTCTAATTCCTTCTATTTCTTTTTTTCACCTATTTTTTTTTTTTTGCTAAGATTTCCACTACTATAATGTAGGCGTCCTTTTTTCAAAACTGATCTCACTAGGAAGACTTCTAGCTTATCCCCGTCATAGATAATGTTTGCTGATGGTTTTAAGCAAATGCTTTTTATAAATTTAAGAAAAAGATTCATTTATACCTATACCTTCAAGTATTTTTAATAGAAATTAGTGTTATACTTTATCAAAAAATTTTTTTCTGCATATATTGATATAATCATGATGTTTTTACTTTTATTATTGATATAATCAATTATTGTAATAGTTTCCATATGTTAAACCATCCCTGCATTCCTGGTATAAATCCAGCTTGTTTGTAATGTATAATCTTTGTAATATGTACTTGCAATCTTTTAGCTCGTATCTTATTTAAAAATTTTTGCATCCATATTCATTCATCAAATTGGTCTATAATTTTATTTCCCTGTTCTCTTCCTGGTTTACGTATCATGATCACATTTCTTTCATAAAAGGAGTTTGGTAAGACCACTCCTTTGTCTATTATTCCACATAATTTATTTAATATTGGAATATAGGTGGTCTTAACATGGTTGATAGAATTCACTTATAAATATGTCTGGTCCTTCCATTTTTTTTCTTAAGGAGTTTATTTAAGGCTTGTTCAATTTCTTTTAAAAATTTAGTCAATTTTATATATTTTGTTTCCTTTTCTAATCTAGGCAATATGCTTGTGTGTGCGTGTGTGTGTGTGTGTGTGTGTGTGTGTTCATGCATGCATGCCTGCTCATATATTCTTCAATTTCACTAAAATCATTAAATATTGCCAAGGAATTGGATAAAATAACTCCTTATAGTTGTTTATTAGTGGTATATTCAGCCTTTTTATTTGCTAGTGATTTGTTTTTCTTCTTTTCTTTTTAAAACATATTAGTCAATATCTTTTCTATTTTATTGTTTTTTTTTTTTTCCCATAAAACAGTGATTCTCAACCTTCCTAATGCCACGACCCTTAAATACTCATATGTGGGCATATCTGCATGTGGCCAAAACCACCTGGAGATGGATAGAGGAGGGTGTCTTGGTTCCTAAGACCATCAGAAATATATGTTTTCTGATGGTCTTAGGGGACCCCTGTGAGCCCTGTGAAAGTGTAGCTCGACCCCCAAAGGGGTCACAACCCACAGGTTGAGAACCACTGTTGTAAAACCAATTCCTGGTTTTATTTATTCATTCAATAGTTTTCTTACACTTAATTTTATTAATATTACCTTTAATTTTTAGAATTTTCTAATTTAGTGCTTAATTGGGGATTTTTAATTTGTTCTTTTTCCAGGTTTTTTTAATTGCATATTCAATTCAGTGATCTGCTTTTCCCCTATTTTATTTATATAAGCAATTAGAGATATGTTTTCCTCTGACTACTGCTTTTGCTGTAAGTTGAAAGTTTTTATATATTGTAATGTCTACCCTAGCTATTGTACATGTATTAATGTATTAGCTTATCTCCCATCCCATTGAATGACATAGTTAATACAATAGTCAATTCTTCCTGCACATAATTTTATCTATGTGAATTGTCACTCTCTTTCACCAGTCGTGAATCTCATTCAGGAATCCCTATAGGATTCTGGGACTTGTTGCAATCATCTTTATGTCCTTTGCAATGAAAAAACTCATGATCAGGGGTTTTTCAGCTGTGAGTGGATGTGTGTGTGTGTGTGTGTGTGTGTGTGTGTGTGTGTCTCATGAACCACTTTGGCAGTTTACTTAGGTCTATGGATGTTTTTAGAACAAAAATTTTAAATACTTCATGGAAATTCTCAAAAGTAACAAAATAATCTAAAAATAACAGCCCTAAAAACAAACAAAGCCAGAATTCCTTCTCTAAAAATAATATTCTTTCTCATTAGGGAGACCACACATAAACATCTAGGCACAGCCAAGCTGCACACAGAGTATAATGAAATTACCTGAATAGGCATTGACAACTTGATGGATCTGGAAGATATCTTCTATCCTACATATATACATGCATACATACTTATGTATGTATGCATATGTTTTATATATTTGTGTGTATATACATATCCATATATGGATATGTATGTATATACACACACTAGCTTCTTTGGACATCTTTGTTTGCTTGTCATCATTCCTTTCAGACTGTGAACTCATTGTGACATTTTGTCTCCTTATCATTTAGTACAGTGTCTGACATCAAAAATATGTTTATTGATTGATTGGGATAACATAATGGATCTTTCAAAGTACCGAAGAAGCAACATCATGGGTAGGGGTCTCCATCTCTCATGAGTAAGGTCCATTTTACACTTGAACCCCTGATCCATAAATGGTAGGAAAACAAACAAAAAAAAAAGACACGAGTATTTGTTTGGACATTTTGACTTTCACTTTCAGTATATTTTTACATACATGATCTTCTTTTCAAAGCTACTTTGGGGATACCTATGCCAAACATACTAAAGAAATATTTTAAGTTTTCCCCTCACTTGTCCTTATGAAGCCTCATTTGTTTTTGGCTCATGGGTATTTACTAATCCTAGTGCATGATCCCAACTGCTGAAGAGAATGAAAAAGATAAAGAGATGAAAGGTCTTGATTATTCCTATGTAAACTGCATTTTTTGATTCCCTCAAAAGTCACTTTCTCAGAATTGTGTTTCTTTTGTAATTGTTACTATATCCTCACTTTGCTCTAAAGGCACTTAAAAGGCTCAGAGCATCCATTCAATGTATGTTAAAACACCACAAAAATAAATAACTTCATCTCTGTCTCTCTCTAGTAGGCCTATGCATTAGTGCTGGCAGCCAGATTGGTTGGTATCGATGGGATGGGTAGACCACTCATGACCCTCTGGTCCATGGATGAGAATCACAAGTTTGCTTATTCACATTTGTAAAGAAGTGTTCTTTACCTTTGTGGTTCCCAAGAAGTGTACATTTTGTATGTTTCCTTTCATTCTATGAATAGTCTGTCTATTCTTCAGAAGCATCTCAAAAAAGAAAAAATGACAGAGAACCAGGCATGATTTCAAGAGTCAAAGAGTCTCAAAAAGATCAGGTGACTCCAAAATGAGAATCTTTATTGTCAGAATGTTGCAAATAAAACATAGACAAATGAACAAAGAGAAAAGGAAAAGCCCTTTGATTTTTAGTGTAACATCTAGGAGGATGTATTTTCTGAAATCCACCCAAGTATAACTATTTATTTTAAGTAAAGTAATCAAGATTAATGTCAGCAGTTATGACACACACTGTTTGCTAAAGAATACATAGAACAATTGCTCAGGGCAAGCTTCATTAAGAAATCAGACAAAATTAGTAAAACTGATTATATTTCAAAACTCAGCAGCAGCTCAAATTGCCATTCAGGAGCCTCCAATTAACACAATTGGTCTTGTTCACAATCAGCTATTGTAATCTCATTAGTTTATTATGTTTTAATCATTGTGATATCAGCACAAGAAAACTTACTTTATTTTGCCCTAGTGGAGTTTGGCCAAAATGGATGTGTAGGCAAAAGAAGAGTGAGACACAGGGTCTTCCGGGAGCTATATCAGGCACTTTCTTGTTCCAAGTTATCTTTATTATGAGTCTACTGGACACAGGACACCCCATCCTCCCCTGCCATTAATGGGACATTATGACAACAACAGACATCTAATTTAGCATCTGCTGATGAGAAATTAACTACAAAGTTGACATTGTAACTGGACATTATTACAGTGACATTTGAAGAATTCATTTTACAAGATGGGAGATCAAAAGGGGAAGGGGAGAAAGAGACAGAGACATACAGAAAGACTGACAATAGTAGCAAAGAGAAACAGTCAGATAGGGACACACAGAGACAGCAACAGAGAGATAGAGAAAGAGGTAGATGAGAAAGAGAGAGAGCGAGAGAGAGAGAGAGAGAGACAGAGGTTTCTTTCTAGTGTATTGCATTGTTTCATAAATACATTCTGAATATATCAGTTCTAGAAACACAAGCTTTTTGTCTTTGGGGGGAGGTAGCCTAAAAATACCACAATACTACTGTTTCATTCATACTGAACATTGCTTGCTACAATGAGATTATGTTGTATTGATGGGAATTGGGGTGCAGCATAGCCATCTACAGAAAGCAATAGGCTGCCCTATATTCTGGTGGAAAAGAATATTGTAGTTTATGAACTTCCTCTATCTTGCACACCAGGGATGTTTCTGTGGCTAAAGCTATAATGGAATTTTCCTAAATGATACAGAAATACAAATATTCTAACTGAGCACTTTGCCGAACCCTCTTTAGTCACCAGCAAACTTTGATACTGAATTTTGCTTCCATCTTTTAAAGATATTTTTTCGATTTTCCTTTCCTCTTTTGAGTGCTTCCTGTAAAGGTTTCAATAATCACTAATTGTGTTCTGCTTGGCCAGTCTGCAAATCAAAACAACTGAGGAACTGAGCCAATATACATTCAAATTCCATTACATGGTAGGATACCACACAACTAGAAAGATAAAAAGAGCAAATTTGTATAACATTGCACATTGAGAAATTCAGAATATCTCATTCTCTTCTCCAAATATGCCCTGCTTGGTTGGGTCACTTTAACCTACATTTTGGAGGAGAAGAAGATAGTTATTGGTGGGGGGAGGGGACCCAGTTTTCCAGCAATAATACTCTGTGGTTAAGAGCATGTTGAAAACACTTATTCAGATTCTGATACTTTGATATCAGCAAATATATAATAAAGCAAATTTATGATGTCTAAAAGAAAAAGCTAAATGAATTTAAAAATTAAAAAAAATTAAAATCAGATGACACCTTCTATGGCTGTCATATTACCAAATCTAACCACTTAATGGGCAAATTTCATTACTATTTAAATTACTCAATTTTAGGTGTTTGATTTTAAGTAGAGAAGAGAGAGTATGATTGGCTTTTGAAAAATGAGTCTTCCACTTGTTCTATGAAAGGATCTAATAAATAATATACTAGATGAATTAGCTTTTTTAACTGTTTCCTTCTTCCCCTCCTCTGGGGGAATACACACACATATACCTGCATACATGCATACACACAATACATACACATACATATGCATATACACATAAATGTGTATATATACAATTTAAAATATCCTTAAATGATGGAAGCAAAATACATACTATATATGTATGCAGATATATATGTATGTATATGTGCATACACATACCATTTGAGTATATATGTATAAATCCCTCTGTGTGTATATATATGTGTGCACGCACATGAGTGTGTCTATATTGTGTATGTATATTTGTCTATGTGTATGCACACATATAAATAGATAGTTCTGAGTATATTCCTTGTTAGTATTTCCTGTTAAAAGAGATACTTATCATTTATAATCACAAATTTACCCCTGAATTTATCAGTGAGTTATAGGGTATATTTTTTTAATTAACCTTCTCATCCCTCAGACAGTGTCCAGTAGTTTATCTTACCATATTGAAATCAGTGAAAACCTAGGATCATCTTAAGGAAGTCCATATCCATGATGTACATGATGTCCCCATTTGTAATAATGGTGCTCATTTCTAATGGGGTGCTAAGGTATTTAAAACTCTTCCTCCTGTGTAATCAATAAATCCACTCTAACTGTCACTATGACTAACTTGTAAAATTATGCCCCTGTGATAGATGATTTTCTTGTGCTTAATGATAGGAAGAACTACCTTATAATTCTTCTCTTCTCTTCTGATGACAACAGATAATTATCTTGAATTCTCAATGTGCTATAATAGTCTTCCAAGCTACTTTCAGTAATGCAGCTTTATAAATATGACATGAAATACCTTTAAAAATGGTAAAATGGAGAAGGCAGACTTTATAGGTTTGAACTTACTTGCTCAGAAAGGGCCTTGTGCCATTTTTTCTCATCTTGGGTACAAGAGTCAATCAAGTAAAATATGCCTGGACCCAAACATTCATCTTTAAAATGAAGGTGTTGTGCTAGATGATCTCTGAAATTCTTTCGAGCACTAAATCTGTGATTGTGTGCAACTACAAAGCTCTGACATGATGCTGAATTTGAGGAAATATTATAACTGAATTCATGACTATTCCCACAAGAAAAGTAGAGATTTAGCATCAGGCAATGCAGGCCGGAGTACTCATTTCCCCTGAATTATCTAGTTAAATGCAACAAGAGCTCCATTTATCTTGCATTTACAAGAAGGGAGGGAAGGAAGGGCACCAAATCAAAAATTTCACAGAAAGTTGAAGCTTGCTTCTTTAATTATCAAAATCTAAAAAGAAAATCCCTTTAGATGGAAATTTTTCTAAAATATAATTGTTTTCTTTGACTCCTTAAACAGAGCATACCAAATATAATTAAACCTTTTCTGGATGAATCTGTGTAATGGTCATTATGAATTTCAGTTATTGTCCAGAGCTACATTACAGCCTTTCCTCTAGGGGTATATACCAGTATGTAGAATTTAGTCATTGAAAAACCAAGATGAGTGTGTTTTTAGAGTTCATTTGTTTCTTTTTTATAGTTTTTGTTTTTCTTCCCTCAATATTAGACCAGCCACCAGGCATCCAAAGGAAGCATGGCATAGGGCAAGAAACATAAATCAAAAGAACTTGGTTTTAGGACTGCTTCCTCCAACCATGCGTCCTGGGCCAACTCACTTAAATTTATTTTCTCCACCTATAAAATGGAGATACCAATCCATGATTGCTTTATAGGGTTATTATGTGGTTAAACTGAGATGAAAGTATAATAGATTTAGAGTGGGGAAGGATTGCAGCAAGCAACTATGTTCTTTTCTCCTCCTCCATTCTTTTCATTTGAGGAAACAGAGACCCATAGAGATGAAGTGATCTGTCCAAGGTCATATTTAAGTAAACCTAGGAAATGTGACTTGAACCCAGCTCCCGTCCTTTTACTCCCAAGTCAGTACACTTCCCACTACAAATTGTGAAAATATACAAATATTTGATACTGTCATTGTTCCTTCCTCAGGTAGCCTTTGTCCTCTTTTTTCTTCTATTGTTGGACTGATAATGTGACATTTCCTATCTGTTGAATTAGGTAGGTGATGTTTTTTGCATGGCATAAGAATGAATTGCCTTTGAATAACAGCTGAAGGTATTTCATTTTTTAAAAATGTATTATCATAGAGTGGCTTTGTGAAATCTATTTAGGGGTTCTGAATAGCTAAGCTTTTCAGGTAAGTGACCTCTTTATAAGTGGCATGTACTTTAGCTGGATAATGCCTCAATTTTCCACTACATTCTATATGCATAGACTCAAGCTGTGTTGCAAAGAGCTTTGCACAATAAATCCCTATAAGGAGTGTGCAGTGCATCAAATCATAATGAGTATTTAATATGATGATCAATAACTAAGCATAGGGAATGCAATTTAGGAATAGTTCAGCCAACCTGGGATTTAGTGATCAATTTCACTTCGATCCAAAGTTCCTACAATCCCTTATTTTACATTTAAGCATCTCAATGATTTTGTTATGCTGCTTTAGCTAAATCACACATTCTCATCAACTGTATTTAGCAACTCATGTTGAAACCAAAAATAACATTACAAAGGAAAATCAAGACTTTGCTTTTGAATTAAAATGTGGAAAATCATCTTGTGAAAAATTAAGAAATTCATTTGCATGTTCTATATAATTGTAGAAGGTAGTAGAGTTTAGTAGACATAGGACTGGACTGGGAATGAGAACTGGGATCTCAGTGCTATAAGGCAGTATTAGAGCTGGTGTTATTAACTGTATTCCTGGAAGAAATTTCAATTGCATTAGCTTCTAGAACTTACTCAACTTTTTGGATCATGCTCTAAGGCTTTCTTCCTTCTGGGCCTGTGCAGCTAGTTTTATGCTGGAGCAAAATATAGAGCCAGGGGAGGATATTTGTTCCAATGATAGGGAGATCATTCAGAACAGGAAGCAAAATCAGAGAGAATCTTTCTTCTTTCATGTATTTTCCTTCTGTCTTGGAGATATATATATGCTAAAATGATTCAACAATAAATGACATTTGGACCAAGTGACTAAGAGACTTACTAAGTGTTAAGCATTCTTGGATAGAACATTACTCAGATATTACTCAAAGAGTCTTGATTCTTTGAAAATAATTTGCTTCTTTTGTGGGATCTGGTATATACAAAGTTGTTAATATTTAGTATAAATGGTTGTTCTTTCTTTGATTTTCTTTGGGGGTATTTGTTTAGATAAATCCCTAATGAGTTCAATGATTTCCTCCAATGAACTTCGTGAAATTTTATGCTATGGCCTTTTATTTTGAGGCATCTAAGAGACATCTCCCCATGATGAGTGTGGGCATGTCAAATGGAGTCATACTGATGAAGTATGTGGAACTCTAGATGGTTAGACGATTATCACTGAGGAGGGATGTTTATTGAAGCATCTGCTATTCTTCATGATATTTAAAATGGTCTCCCACTTCATCTCTTTGGCAAATGACAGTAGATATTGCTACGTGACATCACTGAAACTATTTTCTTATTTGTGTATCAAACTCAAATCTGAAAAAAAAAAGTTCATTTCCTAGATTTTAGAATCCTGCTCTGTTCTCACTCAACCAATTTAATCAGTTGATCTATATACTCTCAGTAACTTTCCTTGGGTGCCTTAGGATATTTTGAAGATACCTTTCTCATTTGTCTTTCTTTTGGCAGTTCTGGTCCACTATACAGGACTAGAGACATATCTGGCCCACTGAAGCCAAAGTCTTCACATTAGCTTTCTTCAGTTTCACTCACTTTTTGTTTTTTGTCCAATGTGACCCTGTTAGCTTAGTAAAGGACTAAATAAATGTTTAACTCCTAAATAAGAGTATTGTAGGGCCTTGATTTGGCTTTGGGAGACTGGTATGGAAATAGGAGTTCCATTTCAAAGGCACATTCCTCAACACTTTTCCAGGGATATTTGTATTTCTTGATGGTGTCAGAGCCTACCAAAGGGTTTAAAACTGTAAGTTTTTGCTGTTGTCAGTTTGGGGGTACAACTTGATGGTCTCCTCTCTTTTTCCTGTCACTGCACCTCTGTGGTTTTTTTTAGGAAAAAAAAAATAACAATCCTGGTGTCTTTTAAAATCTTGGCACGAAAACACTACTCCAGGCTGCTAATTTTGGGGATACTGTGATTGCATTCCCTAGTTAAGCACCCTCAATATCAATACTTAATAGTATTCTCTAAGCCCAGCCAGTGAAGAAAATAGGGTTGTTATCTATCAAAGCACATTTTAGTTTCTGACAAGTAAAAAGCAGCATGGGGAATGCAGTAAGGCTGAAATGAAAGCCTAAAAGAAAACTCATATAACATCTGGTGTCATTTATCCCCTGTTGGCCTTTCATAGTGTGATATGATGAGCTTGTTCTGATTTAAGATCAGATGATTTGGTTGGGAAAAAAAAAATGTGGGGGAGGGTGGTATACGCAGCCAGGCTGGCAGCAAATTGGAATACAAAAATCTCCTGAAATAATTGGAAACACGACAGATTTTCCTTAACTGATGCCAGTGGCATCTTAGTTTTTTCCATCTCTCTCAGCTGAATTTGTTAAGTGCATTATCTTATTGGTTTTAAAGTTTTCATCTCACTTATTTGCAAGGGGAAATGTGAACAAATCAGTCATGATGGATTGCCTAATTTCCTGGGCTGAATAAACCAGTTTTATAAGAGTGTTGATTCCTGTGTTATTAGTTAGCAGAAACATTTATCAATTTTTTTATACACACACCCCCTACCACTACTACCAGAAAAAAAATGTTAACTAATGATTGCATTCTAAAACTTTCATTAGGGTTGCCACAGAATAGTTAGTTAGCATTAGATAGAAAACGATAACCAAATGGCTGGGAAAGGTTTTAAAAAAAAACCAAATTATCCTTACTTGTCTCTATTTTCAGTCCAAATGTAAAATTCAGTAAGAAGTAAGGTTGTCATCAGAATAGCAATTACTGTATAAGAAATCATCTTTGATCAAAGAATGAAGGAAGAGGAAGAGAAAGATTATTTCCAAACTAGAAAATATAAAGTCTGTATAATCTGTTGCTAATTTCTTACAGCTTCATTTACAAGACCAGGAAGATATGAGAAACAGAATACTGTAGAAGCAGATTTTTTAAATTAAAGGACTCATTTAAGGTTCTTGGGGAAAGGGAAGTTGGGTATACATTATAATTAACAAGGCGAATAGTTTTTATTTGTTAAATCTTTTGAGAAGTTGGTTTGATAAATGTTACATGCTATAATGTTTAACTAAAAGCCTTTCTCCTTAATATCCTCAAAAACACTATCATTCAAAAAATTCTATTTACTGGGGTAAGAGTCCTAGATCTTTTCATCTTGGTTTGTCAGTTTAGCTATATAATCATAAAGATAATAGATGATGACAGTTTTAAAACAGTGACTTACATGAGTAACTTGGCACTGAATTAAGAATAATTATCTCATAAATTCAGGTATCATTTTTGATGGATGAAATGTTTCCATATTTTATTTTTCATTTTATTTTTCTTCTTCTAATTCTATAGCTCTCTCCCAGATTACAGAGGAAGCATCCCGGTGAATAAGAATCCTTTTATTGTGAGACCCAAAAGTGAAAAGAGTTCCTGTGAAATAAAAAGACACCCCCCCCCCACACACACACAGAATGAAAGGGGGGGAGGAAGGAAGAAAAGGAGAGAGAGAAAGAGAGAGAGACAGAGAGAGACAGAGAGAGAGAGAGAGACAGAGAGAGAGAGAGAGAGAGACAGAGAGAGAGACAGAGAGAGAGAGAGAGAGAGAGGAGTTAAAAACTTTTATGCAAGTAGACTTTATTGTGAAATGTTATCTTTTGTTAGTTCAAAGGTTCCCAAAGATATAAATTCTTCACAACTGCCCTGAGGTGCTAGGGATGTAAATTGAATACTTTACAATTTGTAGACTGTTCCTACAGTAATGTGTATCTCCTCTGTGAGTGAGTGTTTGGGGATTTTTCAATTACTGGAGTCTGAAAATGCGGAGATTCTTTAGGGCAGAAAAAGCTTCTTCTCAAAGTTGAGTCGCTGATGTTCAAATTAGCTGCCAAAAGCACTATAATGATCTGTGTTCCAGATTTTGCTAAACAGGAAAAAAATGGCCCATTTTTGTCAAGGGAAAATAGCTTCCTCTAATCACAATTGTGAGTAACTGAGGGAGAGATTATGTGAGAGGGTTAAAAGTGAAATAAATTGTTGGTATTTACTTCATACAATAGGTCAGTGTTATTTCTGGAGGAATCAAATGAGTTTCTCTATTTTTTTTTTTCTAGAAAGAAGCCTACAAGTGGCCAAAGGTCCAGTCTTTAAAACACAATGCATATATATGAAGGGGGTGGGAGTGTGTGAAAAGTACAGGATGATAAAATGTTAAAGAATCCTTCAAATCTAGATATATTTCACAATCACAAATAATATATATGACTTTCTTGTTCTTCCCCAGAACAAGATGCTCTATCTCTCAGCTCTAGGAATTTTCTCTGGCTATTCTCCATGTCTGGAATGTTTTCTCTTCTCATCTCTGCCTCCTGGATCCCCTGGCTTCCTTCCATTCCCAGCTAAACTCTCACCTTCTACTGGAAGTATTTTTTCAATCTCTGGTAATTTTAGTGCCTTCCTTCTCTTAATTATTTCCTATTTATTCTGCATGTAGCATTTTTGTGCAAATTAATTTCTTTTTTTTTTTTGTCTTCTCCATTGGTTTGTAAGATCCTTGAGGGCACGAATTGTTATTTACCTTTTAGTTTTAATCTTCATTGCCTTGCACAATGCCTGACATATTAGTAGATATTTTAAAAATATGTATTGACTGAATGATCAATTAATAGTGAGTCTTTACTAATAGCAGGTAATAATAACAGGTGGCACAAATCCCCAAGTAATTTCCAGTAAAAATTGTATCTAATGCTTTTAACCTCGTATTACTTCATGAATCTCCCTCCATTATTGGAGGAAGCAGTGTCTTGACTTTCATCTCTTTCTTCGAGCATGGGTTCTAACTATCAGTGAAATGTTTAAAGTCAATAGGGCCATGGAGTTCTGTACAGACAACACAACAAATAATAGAATTATATAGTAGAAAGAACACAGAATTTGAGTCATAAGGCTTAGACTTAACAGTGGGATAAAATTCTTACTGGGCATATGACCATGAGCAAGTCTTGACCTATATTCTTAAGCCAGTTGTGTTACTAACTTTCTGCATAACTGTCTTCCTTTTCATAGTTTTAATTCCCTTGTCTGCTTAATGCTGGTAAGAATACTTGCTCTGCCTCCTTCACAGGGATTTTGTGAGTTAGCAAAGCACTCATAAGTAAGGGCACTAAAGGTATATTCCTGTATAAAATGGAGTAAAAACCCTCATTTAATCCAGAGATCCACTCTAATTTTTCTCATATTTCTCCTCTCTTTTGTATCTAAATTCAGAAATCCATTTATAAAAGGTGCCTTTTCTTCTTTTCCTCTCATTCTCCTCTTAATTCTCTATATTCTTGCCTCTGACATCATCATTCAACAGAAACTGCCCTTTCCAAAGTGTCTAATGATCTCTTAATTGCCAAATCTAATGGCATTTTCCCAGGGCTCATTTTTCTTGGCCTCTTTGAAGCTTTTCACATGCTTGATCACACTCTTGACACTTGCTTCTATCTAGTTTTTTGCAACACTACTCTCTCCTGGTTCTCCTGCAACCCATGTGACTACTTGAAAATTTCCTTTTCTAGATCTTTATCCAGGTCCTATTCACTAAAGGTGAATACCCCAGAGTTTTGTGATTTGGGCTTTTTTCTCTTTTCCCACTATACTATTTCACTTGGAAATCTTATCAGGTCCCAAGGATTCAATTATTATTTCTATACTGATGATTCTCCAATCTGCCTATTTAGCCCTAGCCTTTCCTCAGTACCTCCATTCTCTCTTCTCTCTAAGTCATCTCATCTCAAACTCATTGTCCAATAGACTTAACTTTAGCCTGTCCAAACCTGAACTCACTGTCTTTCCCTCTAAATCATCCCCTCTGTACAACTTTTCTATAGATATAAAGAGTACCACCATAATCTCAGTTAGCCTGGCTTTTGACCTAAGTTATCTCTCTCTTCCTACCCATATCTAATTTGTTGCCAAAGGCAATTGATTTTCTCACCAAAATATATATTAAATAAGCCCCTTTTGCTCCTTTGACACTAGTGTAAGTTCTCATCATTTATTATTTGGACTGCTGCAGCAACCTGTTGATTGATCTCCTTGACACAAGTCTCTCTCAACTCCAGTATACATTCCACTTAGTTTTTAAATTTTTAGATTCATAAAGTGCAAATTTTAACATATTGTCTTCATAATCAATAAGCTTCATTGGCTCCCTGTCACTTCCAGGATCAAATATAAAATCCTCTGTTATTCAAAACCCTTTGTAGTCTATCCTTTC
>CM053587.1:221480579-221494662 GCA_028646515.1 Pseudochirops corinnae | reverse complement strand
TAAAATCCCATCATCCACAGAAAGTCTTTCCCAATCCCCCCTTAATTCTAGTGCTCTCCTTCTCTTAATTATTTCAAATTCATGCTGTATATAGCTTATTTGTATCTCCTTGCTTACATGCTGTCTCCTCCATTAGATTGTGAATTCCTGGAAAGCAGATACTATCTTTTACTTTAGGGTTTTTTGTTTTGTTTTGTTTTGTTTTGCTTTAATTTTTTTTTTTATAACCAATGATTAAAACAGTGCCTGGCAAGTAATGGGTGCTTAATAAATATTTAGAAACTGATTGCCTAATAGTTATTGAGAAAGAAACTATAGCAAATCTTTTAAAAATTGGAATAATTTGAGGAAAATCATAATGTTTTGATGAGTAAAATATCTGAAAAGAAATTGAGTATTAATTGCTTCAAGAATATATAGTAACTTGAACTAAGATTTAAAAAAAAGTGTTGCCACATTCAGGTCTTTCTTTAATGAATAAAAAAACTATATTAGTGAATAGATAAGAATGGTTTGTAATTAGCATACCAGTCATTTTGCATGCAAAACGGCTATCATTGTACTTTTAAAGTTTGCTCTCTTAAAGCCTATGAGCTTAAGTAGGTCAAATATTCCCCCTGCAATTTTATTTATAGTATTAATTTGCTCTTTTTTTTCAAACAGTGCAAGCTATATCTGAATTAAATTAAATTTCAATTGATAGAACATGCTTTAAATTAATATAAATATCCCTATGCGCATGAAAATGCATGCTTACTGGGCTGCTTGGGTTTTACCTAACCAGTGAGAAAGGAGTAGAATAAAACCTCAATTAACAAAAATCTAAATGCAAGAAACATTCAATTAACAAGATTTTTTTTCTGTGTTTACCTTTTAGGAAAAAAAGAGAAAAATCACAGGTGATATTCAAAGCAAAACAACAACAACAAACCACCCAGGGATATATGAGTGTGTGTGTTTGTGTGTATACACATAGTCACCTTGATTTCTCATAACTTTTAAATGACTATAACAAAAACCAGGCTTCTTCCTCCATTGTTACTCCATATTCAGTCCAATTCAATAAAAATTTATTAACTCCCTACTATTTGGCAGATGCTGTGATAAACATTGGGAATAGAAAAAGAGGCAAAAGACAGTCCCTGCCCTTTATCAGCCTACAATCTAATTGAAAAGAGAACTTATAAAGCAAGCTAAATGGAAGATAAATAGCATATAATTAACAGAGGGAAGTAACTGGAATTAAGAGGTTTGGGGGAAGACTCCTTGTGGGATATAGGACTTTATTTGATACTTAAAGGAAGCCAGGAAGGTCAGAAGTTGGCATGGAGGACAGAGAGCATTCCTGGCATGGAGAACAGTCAGAAGAATGCCCAAAATCAAGGTATGGGATGCTTTGTTCATGGAACAGTCAGAGGACCAGTGCCACATTATGCATCTACATAGATCATAGAGTGCTAATGTTTAAAGGGGGCTTCAGAGATCAATTTGCCCAGTCATCTCATTTTACAGAGTTCTAGAAAGTTGAAGTGATTTGCTCAACAATGCAGAATGCATTAGAAACAAAGCTAGGACTAAATTTTGGGTATCCTGTCTCCCAGGCTAGTTCTTACATGTCATAGTGAAGTTTCAATGTATTTCTTGCTTGTATTCCAAAAGTCTTCTTCTAGGGTGATTTTTTGGAATCTAGAACTCATTTTCCCATAAAAGATAATGCATTGTATAGTGGTCACATTTTCTGGACATTGCTATCTTACTTAACCTTAAGAATAGTATTATAGTAGTAAGACTCTAGATCAGTGGTTCTCAACATTCCTAATGCTATGAACTGTTAATACTAATATATGGGTGTATCTGCATGTGGGCGAACTTGCCTGGAGATGGATAGAGGAGCAGTGTCTCAGTTCCTAAGACCATTAAAAATACGTGTTTTCCAATGGTCCTAGGCGACCCCTGTGAAAGGGTGGTAAAACCCCCAAAGGGGGTGGAGAACCTCTGCTCTAGACTATACCACCTAATGTAACAATATTGTCTTCAACTCATCAATGGATTCATGATGTATTGCACTGATATAAATCAAAATTCATTTTTTTTCATTCTCTATAGTTCTTCCCATATACTGCCATAAATTCTTCTTCATGCAACATGACAGAATCCTTCCTATAGGCATGCTTTTTCCCTCCTGGATATCACCATGCTATCCATCTGTTTTTCCTCTCTCTGGCTAAATGAGTGATCCACCTTCTTTTACTGATTGTATATTTTCGTGACTTTGTCTTTTATACCAATTCTTAAGTCCAAAGTATCATCAGATGTATATAAACAGGTATTTGTCAGTAAACACTGAAAAACTAGTTCTCTGAAAAAAAAAAGGACTGACATTTTCTTAAGTTAAATCTCCTTTAATATTTTCTACATAACTTTCTTATGTCTATATAATCAGCAAAACAATAAATCAATCCCTAAGTTGCAGTTTGTAATTAAGCATTTGATACTCCTAAGCCAAATTGAACAAACTTCTGCTAAACATCAGAGCTTCTATAGTCCTGAGCAATAATAACCTGGGATTATGTATAAAAGGACTGAGCTCTCCCCCTGTCAATGGAAGGCTACCTATCAACTATACTCATGCAGATAGTGGGAGAGAGAAATATTGCAGAGATCCAAAAATAAAGTAGCAGAGGTACATGTGTACAGTAGAGGATTATGCAGTAAAGGAACCAAACTTAATGGAAATAAGCCAAGGATACTGATGGCTCTGTAGCATCAGAGGTGAGATATGCTCAATGCATATGTGTGCTATGTATATGTGGTATGATAACTTGGAAGATAGCATACTCCTATGTGTATGACTCATAAAAGATATACAATTGTGTGATTCATGAGCTATAGCTTTCAAAAGGGGCTGAACCATGCCCACAGTGTGTTCCAAACTTGGGATATTGTTCAAGAGTCTCATACATTGGGGGCAAAGCATAGAGTATTGGGATGGACTCTTAGGTGTTGTAATGATAATAATTTTAAAAAATTCAACATTTGGAGGCAGCAAATCTCTGGTCAAATACTATGGTTGATGCTCCTAAAGCATGTTATACCCCATTAGGTAACTCCTACATTATTAATAATATAAAATAATAACAGTAGGTATAATTGTGGTATGTATTTACATATTTCACATGTACATATGTAAAATGTATAAATGTATACACATATGTATTTGTGTGTATATTTGTCTATGTGTGCTTATATTAGTGAAATCATATATATATACATATATAAAATCACAACTGAAAATCACATATATGAAATATTATACATACCTTTCACAATATATAGTATGTGTATACATATACATATATGTATATATGGACTTGTATGTGAATATAGTATGCATATTTGTGATTTTATTAATGTATTGAGCTTTTGGTAAGGAAATTCTCTCTACCAATGCATACTGACATTTTCTCTGCAATTTATAGCCTTAGTGTGTTTCCTCAGGCATTGAGAGGTTACATGTCTTGCCCTTAGTCATAAAGCTACTATATGTCAAAGAGTAGTTGATAATTGTTCAAAACCAACATGGAAGGAGGTAGTATCCAGTAGAGTATCTCCAGATTCTATGCCTGACCCCTGTGCTGTTTAGGATTTTTATCAATAACCTCAGTAAAGAGAGAGATGAAAGGCTTATAAAAATCTTCATTTGATATAATGCTGAGAGGAAGAGTTAGTATACTGGATGACTGAGTCAAAGCCCCAAAAGAATCTTGACAGGCTAGAGTAGTGACCTGAATCTGATAAGATTGAGGTCAATAGGGATAAATGTAGAGTCCTTAACTTGGGTACAAAACATATCAACTATAAGACAGCATATGCATCCACAAATAGTAGTTGTTCTGAAATAGAGCTGGCTATCTTAATGAACTGCAAAATCAATGAGAGTCAGTATTATAATATGGCAGCTCTGAAAGTTAATGGAATCATAGACTATATTAATATGAATACAGATTCCAGAAGTAAAAATGATGATAATCTCATTGCACTTTGCACTCACTACATGTCACCCTAAGTATTTTGTTCACTTCTGGACACCATGATTTATAAAATCCTTGATAATGTGGAGAGCATCCAGAAGATGGTAATTGGAATTCTGAAGCACATGGCATAATAGGGTAGATTAAAACAGCTGGGCATCTTTAGCCTGGAGAGAAAAAAAAAAGATTCAAGGGAGACATGCTCGAAGAACTGTCACATGGAGGAGGGATTAGTTTTCTTCTGTATGGTTACAGAAAGAAGAAGCAGAAGAAATGGGTGAAAGTTGCATAGAATTAAATATAGGCTTGATGGCAGGAAAAAAATCTTCCTAACAACTAGTCCTGTCTAGAAGTAGAAAGGGGTGCCTTGAAAGTTGGTGGGATCCCCCTTTGTGGAGGTCTTCTTTAAGTAAAGATTGAATATTTACTTGATGTATATATTATAGTGGTGAATCCTTTGGTGTATGGCTTGGACTAGATGGCTGCTGAGGTTCCTTGCACTCTCAAAATTCTATGTTGTTTATGAAGTGGGATTTGATATCTGTCTCTGTCTCTCTCTGTCTCTGTCTGTCTCTCTCTCCCTCTCTCGGAAAAAGAGAGAAATATGTATGGAGATGTAGTCTTTCCTTTCCTTTTCACTCAAAACTTTTAATCCTCTCAATAATATCTTCTCTTAAACTAACATAAGAATAATATAAGAAGTGGGAAATTGTGTTTGTTATAGGGTAACCAACCATAGGCAATTCCAAGATCCATGGTTTGGGGGAGAAGGAATGGGAAAAAAGAAAAAATAATTTAACAAAGTGGTGACAGCTAGGAGAAAAGGAAAGTTTCCGCAGTTCCCTTGACTACCTTCCAGAGTCAATCATCTTATTGACCATTTATAACTTGGGTTTATATCAGTCACACAGTGATTGAGCCATATGATAAAAAGTAATATTCATTATCATGATCTTGAAACATTGAAAGGCTTTAATGATCAAATAATGATTGAATTATCGCACTCATTTATTCATTCAAGGAAGAATATGGACTAATATATTTTAGGAAGATTTTCAACAAGAAATTTCAACAAAATTCTATGAATAAGAATGTCCCAGTCCTTACACAGCTGGGGTTAATCAAGATTTTGCTATATAGTACCTACTTGTCATGATGCCATAATTCTTTGAAACGTAGGTTCCCTCTAACAATATACCTCTCCTGGGGCTCTCAATGAAATTCTTGTAGCCCCAGAAAAGCAAAAAGCATATAATTTCCACCACTAGGATAGACCACAGTGAACCTATTTTTTTCCCCTCTTTGCACTATTGAGCACAAAGCAGCCTTTAGCACTTAGCACTGATATCGTTACCCCACAGAACAGATCACATAGAGAGGATTGCAAACAATCATTGTGTCATCATTCAAAAAATCTTAATTTTGGGGAGGCATTGGTCACTTCTTCATGTAGTCATCTGACCTTAATAACCACTTTGTTTATGGTGGATGCATTCCCCAGTTCTTTCAACTCTTCACTCCATGTTTCCTTAAACAAATAGGCAAACAAACTCTTGGAATATGGGTATTGTATATTGTGAAATGTATATTGTGAAAATTACTACGATAAGGTACTTCATTGTACAATTGGCCTTGTTCTACTCTGCAATAAATGTTCAACCATTTGTGAACCTCTCAGTTTGCCTGCATTTGTACTGACCAGTAGGTGCTTGTGCAAAGACAGATGACCATTCTTCCAGTCATTCATCAACAAAGCATTTCTATAAGATCAACATTCAAGTTTCAATCTCCTGGCAGGTGGCTCACAAAGAGGGTGGAGTTGGGTCATAATAGGACAGGACAGCATCTGCAAAAAACTAGCAATTCACCCTCTTGCACTTTCTTGCCACCATAAAATGACGGTTAGGGTGGAGTGAGTGATATTTGTTGTCCAAAATTAAAGGGGTATGATTTCTTGGTGCTCCAGCATCTAGAAACAGTGTCTCCAGTAGATAGTCCACATCATGCCTGCTCCAGCAGTCCTCTATCTCAATGCTTTCCAGTCATTCATAGCACTATGTCACACAAGCATCCATCCTTGCTCTTACCCTTAGGCCCAGACCTTTGCATCTTACTAAGGACCTACTATAATTAGGATTAATGGGGATCGGGCCTTTTTTAGAAAGTTAATCAGTACTTTTGATCTGACAGCATAGATATTTAACAAGATTTTTTTCTTGTAAAAATAATTTTTAACATTCTTTTTTTAATAAAATTTTGAAGATGCAATTTTTCTCCCCCTTTCTTTCTTATTACCAGCCCCCCCAATTTCATATAGGTTATATATGTGTAATAATGCTAAATACTTTTCCATCTTAGTCACGTTGTGAAAGAAGAAACAAAAGAAAAGGAGAAAGATCATAAAAAATAAAGACAATGAAAATAGTATGTTTTGATCTGCATTCAGACTCCATCAGTTCTTTCTCTGAATATGGATAGCATTTTCTATAATAAATATTTTGGAATTATCTTGGATTATTATATTGCTGAGAAGAGCTAAGTAAATCACAGTTGATCATTGTACAACATTAGCAAGATTGTATTTTTAATTTTGTTTTTTAATTTTATTTTTTAAAATATTTACTTAGCTTAAAGTAGGACATTCAATAGGGATATTCAAATACGACATTACATTGATTCAACTGAGTATAAGTTCCTAATGTTAGTCATACTATTGGTCCAAGGGCAACAACCTCTAATGAATAGGAATTCGTAACTGCCATGGCCTCTATCTCCTACCTCACTTTTGATTATTCTTTGACTTATGGGGTCTGAAAGTCACTGACTGAGCTGTAGGAATTTGGGTCTAAGACTTTTGGGACAACCTGGGTCTATTTGTTCTTTATGTATCTTATGTTTTTGTAAGGTGAGAATTTTTTTTTTTATTTGATAAGTTTGAAATGGCATTAGAAGTTGTTTTTAAGTACACTGTGTCTACACAGAAAAGTACAATGGAGATTTATGGCACTTCAAACAATCAACCTCTAGAAAATATGTGATTTGGGGAATCATTATGCTCTAAGTGGATTGTAACTTATGTTTCTTGATGGAATTATTTCTGTATTTTCCCTAGCATCTATGATTTGTGAATGTAAATCAGTGGGTTAAGTATGATATGGTGTAATGCTAATTAATTGGCAGATACTTAGCCCTCAGTAACTTAGGGCTAAGTACCTCTTGAAAGAAAACAGAGAGTGTAAACTCTGTCTTTTGTGAAAGAGGCAGAGGGTGTGAACTCTGTCTCCTGTTGCTGACATGGCAGGAGGGGGTTGGCTGAGGCAGGAGGCCAGTGTGTATATTTAAGAAGAGCTCCAGAGGACAGACAGACAGAATTAGGAATGTTCCTCTTGGTGGTTCCTGTTGGAGGAAACAGGATTGTCCCAGCATCTGGGAGCTGGGCCTACTGGACTGAAAACTGAGTTGGAGTCTTCTATGAGACCAAAATCTAGTAAAGGCCACCTGGAAGGCTGAGAATTCTCCTGGGTCCAAGGGCCAGCTGAACTTCTGGAGGACTGAAGAAACATGACCAGGATAAGACTTTGTTTGTTAGTGTCATGGCTGATCCTTGAGTTCCCAGCAACAGAAGTAATGAAGGTTTTGAGATGTGCCAGACCTTGTGAATTGTTAGTGCATACCAGGAACTGCCTAGAGAACTGGAAGAGTATGTGGGAGCTGTCTGCCCCTGAATCCAGGTGACTATTTGGTGGATTCAGATAGGAGCTGGGACCATGGAAAGAGATCCAGGGAATCTGAGAGACCATCCTAGCCACGATGAAGAAAGGCCTCCTCTTGGATGCAAGAATAAATTGAAGACACCAAGGGGTGGAGGGTTTATGTAGTTTTCTAATGATTGCATTTAGTGATTAATGATACTTAGTGACTGATTGCTAAATAAGTGACTGATTAAGTTAATCTATGGTTGCCCCATGAGTGGAAGATTTATTATTGTACTGTGAATTGATTGAATGATTAAGCATTGATTATTGTATTATGAATGATTGTGAATGTTTGCCTTGATTTGCAATGGAATAAATGGAGTGTTCACTATACTGTGTAATCAGAACCTTAAATGCTGTTCACAGTAGCTTTCTTTTGGGAATCTGCTTGTGCATGGTGTTACACGTGGTAACCATGTAATTGGTGGCTATTTTTCATTAGCTTTTCAAATAAGTTTTTACCAAGATTTTTAAAGATTGTACATATAAATTCATGACATGTTTTAATTACAATTCCAGTTAGGCATCAAGCAGTATCATGGTACTGAAGTGGGCAAGAACTCCAAATTAGGAGCCAGAGGAATTGAATTTCAGTCCTAGCTTTGGTATTTACTATTTGTGTGACTTGATTGAGTCTCTTGTGTGTTAGTTTCCCTATCTGAAATATGAGGAATATGGACCAAATTGCTTCTAAGGTCCTATGAGTCAATAATTGAAGTTTTTATCACAATACCTGTCATATAGTGAGAGCTTAACAAATAATTATTGCTAACTGACTGATTAAAAAAAATGGTCACTACATCTAAATCAACTTGAAATCTTTATTGTCCATATAATTAAAGATGTTCTTATTACCCAACTTCTACTCTTTGAAGTACTTGGGAAGTTGTTGTTTGTCTTTCATTCTTGAAGAAGAACATTATATCTGGAAGGCAATGTCATAACTTGCAAGAGAATTGGATTTAAGTGAGGCAGGGCTGTGCAAAGTCAACTTGGAAGTAAGGATGAACTAGACGGCCAAACTTTTCTTTATATATTCCTGCAAAATTGAACAGATTGGTCCATGATATCCAAAGGCAAAATTTGTATAACATTGCCATGATTGCTTACCAGTTTGGACAACACAAAAATTTTATGACATACATTGAAGAACATTGGAGAGAAATTTCAGTACAGGAAATAAAAAAAAAAATTTCAGTACAGGAAAAAAAAATGCAATTCCATATAGTCATCACATGAGGGGCTTAAGGGTTTCCAAATACAGGAGGTCCATTTGGATTTTTTTTTCTTTTCTCTCATCAGAATACATGAAGTCAATATTCAAATTGCTAGCCCTATCCCTTATAGTCACACATTATATTCTGGCATCATTAATCTATTAAAATCTCTAAAAGAAGGAAAGAAGAATGACTGTCATGCAGCTACATTAAGAATATTGTCCAGGAATTCATTTTATTTGTCCTCTGGGATAGAATTCAGCACCAAATTTTTCACATAAGTCTTCAATAATGGAACTTTATCCAGTTATTCCTCTCCCCCAATTTTTTTTTTTTTTTACTTCTTTTCAATCTTTTTTTTTTTTAAACCCTTCACAATTAGGTCAAGAAACAGGAGCTTGTTCAGTTTTGATAGAATTGGGTATGGCCATATACTCTCAGATTTTGTTAATAATGGACTGAGAGATTACTGAAGTGCTGAGCTGTCCCGTTTCCTGAAAATGTCAGTGTTTCTCCCTGCAATTCCCTGACTGCAAAGATGACATAAGCAGCCATGGTGCTTGTGTTTCCTGGCAACCATCCCATTTCTTGGCTCTGGTTCCAGAGAAAAGCCAGTGGGTCCTAGTCACCCTGCACAGTTTCAATGTAGCAAGCAGACAGAGGTTCAAATTTAATCTTGTTAGCACAATGAGGCAGTTTTCAAACATTGTCGCAAATCAAATCATCCCTAAGGACTCTGCAAGGGAGGGAAGGAGGAGGGGGCTGAAAGCAGGGAAGGATCTACATCAGAGATGATAGTATTCAAACTGACTCAAGCTTTTTTTTTTTTTTCTTCATTTTTTTTTAACCTGGCTGCTGTCAGTCAGCATGCTTGTCTACTTACCGTTCTCTCTGTCACTCTCTCTCTGTCTCTGTCTCTGTCTGTCTCTGTCTCTGTCTCTTTACCCTTCCTCCCCCTCTTGTTCCCTTCCTCCCTTCCTCCATCCCCCCCTTTCTCCTTCCCCTCTCTGTCCCTCCTCCCCAACTTGATTTCCTACAGACCTGGCTGTTCTTCCCCTTCCCCTTTTGCCACCTCTGCACCAGGCTTCCCAGTGAAGTCAGCAGTGGGCAATGACAGAGAAAGAGCTCATCTATCTGTGAGGAAAGAAGCCGCTTTGATGGTTCCCTAGTGGATGTAATTGTGCTCATTACTGCCCATTTACATTTCATCACTCGATTATCACAAATGCCTCATTACTGTTGAGGAAGGCTTTCTGCAGAGCCGCTTGCTAACCATTCATTCCTGGGCTCCTATGTCACCAGTCAAACCCCCTGGAAGAGAAGGGGGGAAGGGAGGAGCACAAGAGGGGAGGAGGTGAAAAAGGTCTTCTATCAGATTTGATTAAAGGCTGTGATTTAAATCGATATTTAATAAAGTGGCTGCTGCCACATAACACAGGCAATTCCCCATGCAGTCAGAATCATGATTTGGAGGCGCTCACCGCTGGCTCCATAACTCAATTGGGTTTTGTGCACTGGTCTGGCACCTGTGTCCCTGAGCACAGCGCCTCCAAGGTAATAGGTTTATGAGCCGATGAACAGAGCTGATAGGTTCTAAATGGATTAACTAGGTGTCTGCAGCCTGGTGATGAATACATCAGGGGAGAGGGGTGCAGGAGTGGTTGGGAAGCAGTACCTCTGCATAAGCTAGACAGTGCTGGGAAGTGTTGACAGACACCTTGCATGTCTCCAGCCCCCACAGGGTGAAACACTAGCTTGGCTCCTGTCTGTCAAGTGTCCTCTTTCAGAGGAATGGAGGAAGATAGTAGGCAGTACTGCCTAATAAGCTTCCAGGTTCCAGGAAGCAGGATGAAAAAGACTAATGTGGAGTAGACTAGCTCATCCTGTCAGTTAGAGCCAAAATGAGGAATATTCTGTAAAATCCTGAGATGTATTCTGCAGGAGGACAGGTCACCCAGCGATCCTTCTCTCTCCTATCTATTTTTTTTTTTACCCTTATGGCTATATGGCAGTCACCTAAATAACGGGCCTGCACTGTGGGATACTATACATGGAAAGTAGGAAATGAAATTAGACACATTCTAACCATGTCACGGTCCACTATTGCTATAGAGACATCTCAATGAATATCCAAGAACCTTCTCAAAAAAGTGCAGATAAGACAAAAAGCTTGATTCCCTTCTTTGGGTTGAGCATAATTGCCGTCCAAAAAAAATCTTCCATTTTTTTCTTTTTTTGGTGATTCTTGGTCTTTGAGAAAGGACTATTTCAATACAGATTTCTCGATATTTTAATTCAATTAAACAGATATTTCTTAGGGAACTGTGGTTAGCACTGGAGATAGAAAAAAATGATCAATCAATATTTTTAAGTATCTGCTATATGCCATGTAACTAGGGGTGTTGCTGTCAGAAGAAAGATAAACAATCCCTAACTCTAAGAAACTTATTACTACTCGAAGTCACCAAGGTAACTCATTCTGGGTATAGTAACTTAGGAGTAGGGTGTTCTAATCAAAATTGTTCCCACTTCTCGAAAACATAGGCGACCACTGACATAAGTTATATAAGAACTTCTGGGGATGCATTTGTAGTCAAAAAATATGTTATAAACTTTGTTGTCATGGTACCTGAAGTACCACCATTAAGATCTCCTCTTTTTATGTTTAGCATTTCCTACTCCCCAGGTTCCCCTTTAAAATGCCCATCTCACTGAGAAGGGGACAATAACTTCTCTATTACAGAGTCAGGAATGAAGTGTATAGGTAAAACACTCCTAGAGTCCGTGGTCCCTGGATGTTTTTGCCTACAGAAAGTAGGGAGAGCAGTATAAAATTTGGTTAAGAGGAAATAATGTCATTTATCCAAAGGAGCTAACTAAATAAAAGCCATGTTTCTAATAGAGCTACATCTTTAAGTATGGTGGATATAAATTATTAGACAAGTTATTTTCTATGAGCAAAACATGCAATAACATAAAAAACAGGATGGATGGGACTTTAATAATAATAATAGCTAGCATTCATGTAGTACTTCAAGGTTTGCAAAGAACTTTAAAAATATTTCATTTTATCCTCACAACAACCCCATCTGTTAAGTACTATTACTATATCTTTACAGATAATGAAACTTCTGATAAGAGAGGCTAAGTGATTTGTTTAGGGTGATACAACTGGTGAGTATCTGAGGCCAGAGTTGTACTGAGGTCTTGCAGCCTCTAGGTCTAACCACTGGGCAACCTAACTGCCTTATTCCTCTCCTGGATATGCTCAGTTTTCTGCCCTGCTTTAGCTCTTCTTCCTGAAGCCCTACTTCAGGTCTGGAATTCACACAATAGAAATACCCTCACGCTATTTGGCCTCTCCTTCTGATTGGATGACTTCTCATAACTTCCTTTTAAGAGAATAGACAGGCCAGTGTTCTCCCATTCCCCTTTAGGCTATGCTCAGGACATTCTCTACTATGCCTTCTTGTATCTATTGTCTTCTTCCATTAAAAGGTAAGAAATTTGAGAACAGGGAATATATGTTTACTTTATTTGTATTTTCAATTCTTAGCACATTGCCTGGCAAATAGTGTTTAGTAAATACTGGTTGATAATCTAGTCTAGCCTCCCTATTTTACAGATGAAAAGGATGAGATTGGGAGAGACTTAGACTTAACCCAAATTATCAGGATGGTATCAGATTCAGGTTTACAAACTCAGATGCTCTGAATACAAATCTAGTGCTTTTCCCACCACATCACTCTGCCTCTCTAAGTGATTGTGGAAGCAACATTCAAAGGCTAAGACCTAAATAAAAGAATATGGTATGTGTCACTGTGTGGAACTGTTAAATGTGGAATGTTTCATGATCTAATCAAAAGTGTTGAGGAGTCAGTTCTAAATTTGGTTTGCTCAGAAAATGAGAATTTGGTTTTTGGAATGGACAACATAAATAAGCCAAGAAATTAGTTTCAGAGTCCTGTTGGGGCTATTTTTCTATAGTATCAATAACACCTCCCAGTAATGGGACATTGCTTTTTATTGCTTTCATCGCATTTCTGAGTGCGGCCAAGTGCTTACTTGGACATTTTTTTTCTTTGATTTCAGTTTTCTAATACTCACTGAAAAATTAACCACATGAAATTAAAAGTGGACACATGATGAAAACAAGTTGTTCTGATGTTTTCTTCGGTGATATGCTGACATTTTATACCTTTGAAGATAATGAAAGAAAAGAGAAGAAGAGAGGCCCAAGGGAAGAAATGGGGTGGGGGGGGAGGAGAGAAAGAGGAACAATGTAATGGTAAGAATGAGATGGAAAAGTGTTTTGTATACCTGGGTAATAGGAATATAAATGTGAAACCCTAGTGGTTGGAGATCATTGACTAAAACTCTTTTAAGAGGAAGACATTCTTTATCTAGCTTGAATTAACAGGTTTTTAAATATAGTAATAAAACAATCAAAATTGTTTAATGAATTTCAGTTCTTTTCTGGACTTGGCAGTAGGGCCAGTGCATTAATCTCTCATTTAGTTAAAGTCATTTCCAAAGACTAGCCATACAAAGTTATTTCTGAAGTTCATCAGTTTTGCCCTGATGCTACTAATCTCCAAGTAAAATGACCTCAGAGGCTCCTCAAGATGCTTTTAGGGAAACCATGTGGTCAAAATTATTTTCATGATAATACTAGGATGCTTTTATTCCAAAGCTATAAATACTAGTTCAAATACATAAACAAAAATTTTTTGATGATCTTCAATAATTTTTAAGAATATAAAGGGCTCTTGAGAACAAAAAGTTTAAAAACTGCTGCCCTAGAACTGCTGCCCTAGTGATTAGGAATAGGGACTGGCCTTCTGATTGCATTGATATAAGGGATCCTCTAGTGGGCCATACTAGTGTAACAGTAAGCACCCTAGCATGCCTAGGGCAGCTACTAGCACAGGTTCTTAGATCTGCTTTTCTAAAGGAAAGCAACTCAAAATGGGTTAACAATCTTACTTTAATCAAACATATCATTTACCTAGTTCAGGAGGAAAAGTCAGCACCCTGAACTTCAGAGAATACAAACAGAAGTTACAAACAAACAGAAAAA
>CM053587.1:221461270-221480079 GCA_028646515.1 Pseudochirops corinnae | reverse complement strand
AATCTAAAGTTCTATAATCAAATGTTAAAAATATATATCTCTATATATATGCAATTATTATTATTATTATTAACTATGTCCAACTGGAACTTGAGATACACAGGCACTGTGGTTGGGACATCCATCTTGCCCTACCGAAAAGTCAGAGGGGTAAGGGGAGAAGACATAGGAGAGAATAAATTGGGGGAGGGGGACTACACTGGGATGGCTGTTCTGGGGCAGTGGGTAGGGGAAAGATGGGCAGAAAATATGTAACTCAAAATCTCGTGGAAATGAATGATGCAAACTAAAATATCTCATGGAAATGAATGATGTAAAATAAAATAAATAAATAAAAGAAAAAAAAAGACATTAGTCAATGACTACAGTAATCTCCTGTTTGATAAACCCAATGACTCCAGTTTTTGAGATAAGAACTCACTATTTAACAAAAACTACTAGAAAAACTGGAACATAGTATGGCATAAACTAGGCATAGACCAATATATTACACCATGTACCAAAATAAAATCTAAATGGGTTCATGATATACATATAAAGACCGATGTTGTAACAAATCTGGGAGAGCAAAGAATAGTTTCTCTGTAAGATTTATAAAGAAGGGAAGGCTTTATGATGAAACAAGAGATAGAGATTATTATAAAATGCAAAGTGGATAATTTTGATTACATTAAATTGAAAAATTTTTGTACAAACGAAACCCATGTAACAAAGATTTGGAGGGAAGCAGAAAACTAGGAAAGAATTTTTTAACCGGTGTTTCTGATAAAGGCCTCCTTCTAAAATATACAGAGAACTGAGTTAAATTTACAGGAATTCAAGTCATTCCTCAATTGATAAATAGTAAAAGCATATGAAGAGGCAGTTTTCGCAGGAAGAAATTGAAAATATCTATAATCTCATAAAAATGTTCTAAATCATGATTGATTAGAGAAATGCAAATCAAAACACCTCTGAGGAACCATATCTCACCTGTCAGATTGGCTAACATGACAAAACAGAAAAATGACAAATGCTGGGGAAGATATGGGAAAATTGGAACAACAATGCAATGTTGGTGGAGTTGTGAACAGAACCTACCATTCTGGAGAGCAATTTGGAGCTATGCCCAAAGGGCTATAAAAATGTGCATACTCTTTGACCCAGCCATACCACTTCTTGGGCTATATCCTAAAGAGATTATACACGTGGAAAGAATTTGAAATCAAGGGGATGCCCATCAATTCAAGATTGGGTAATCAAGTTGTGGTATATAAATGTAACAGAATGCCATTGTGCTGTAAGTAATGAGGAGCAGACAGACCTCATAGTAACCTGGAGAGACTTATATAAACTGATGCTGAGTGAGGCAGCAAAACCAGGAGAACATTGTCAACAATTATAGACACATTGTATCTGTAATGACTAACTTTGTTAGACTGGGCTCTTCTCAACAATGCAAGGCTATAAGACAACTTCAAAAGACTCATGATGGAAAAGGCTATCCACATTCAGAGAAAGAATTAAAGAGTCTGAATGCAGGTTGAAACAAACTTTGCATTTCCTCTTTTTTCGTTTTGTTTTTTCCTTCTTTCTCACTGTTCATTTTATTAGTTATAATCTTGCTTAACAACTTGACTGATGTTTAATGCAAAGATATTTGTAGAACCTATATCAGATTGCATGCCTACATAGGGAGGTGGGGTGAGAAGAATGAGGAGAAAATTTCAAATTCAAAAGCCTATGGAACTGAATGTTTATGAACATTTAGTAAAAAAAATATATATTTTTTAAATTTTTTTTTTGCCTTTTTTTGTAGGGCAATTGGGATTAAGGGACTTGCTCAAGGTCACATGGCTAGTTAAGTGTTAAGTGTCAGAGGCTGGATTTGAACTCAGGTCCTCTTATTTGCTCCTTGATCATTGTTATTACCTCTCTCCTGGCTTTTGAAGTGTGTCTCCACTTCTGGGGTACAGCAGGCTCTGTCCCACTCTTCTTGTGCTGGGGGATAGGACCCTGGTTACTGGCTTTGTGTGCTGTGGCCTCTGATTCTGACAGTTGCAAGCTATATAATGCTGTAGCATACTTGGTGCTGATCTGGAAATGGCTGGTATGTATTGAGGGCAAATGAAGTGTTTCTGTCTTTCCCCAGGGTACACTGAATCCTGTGGAGTGAGGTGTGGGGGAGGGGTGATCTGGCTGCTAGTGGTCTCTTCTTCCCATAGGGCTGTACTAGAGCATGAATAGGCTCAGCAGCTAGTGGTTATCTGTTTGCCAATTGCTCTGGCTCTTTGAAGGCATTCCTGTTGCCCTTGTGTTAGAGTTTCCTGGTTCTACTACCCTGGGGCTCAGGATCTCCCACTGGTCTGTTGAAATGGGGCTTCCTGCTGGCTTGCTGGGATGCCTCTCACCTTGTACTTGTTCCCTTCAATCATACTGTAGGTATCTTTCCCATTCATCCCCCTAACTTCCAGAGTTAAAGGACTGCTATACCCTTTCTACTTGCTCCATTATTCCAGAATTTTTCCTGGGGAAGTCTTCTCTGGGTTTTTCAAGGTCAAGAAGGGAAGGTGGGAGCATTTACTGATAACTCTGCCATCTTGGCTCCTGGAAGTTTAAGTAGGTGACATTCAAACATTTAGTCTGGGGGCTGATAGCCCTAAGAGTTGCTGCTCCCAGAGGCCTCATACAGGTCTTCCTATGGTACCATTTATCAAAATGTTGTTACCCTGTTCATGTCTTTTAATGAAATCTTTGTCTGAAATCCTAACTTTGTCTGATATTATAATTGCTAACCCTACCATTTCTGCATTAGCTGAAGCATGATAAATTGTACTCCAACCTTCCATTTTAACTCCATGTGTATCTCTCTTTCATAAATGTGTTTCCTATAAACAATATATCATTGAATTTTGATTTTTAATCCATTCTGCTACCCATTTACATTTTATAGGTGAGTTCTTCCCATTCATATTCAAAGTTGTAGTGACTATCTTTGAATTTCCTAAGTACATGGCCTTCCTAAATATTATTCCAATCTTCTTTTTTTCTGTTCTTCCCACTATACATAATTTATTCTAAGTTATAGCCCAAGTAGATAGTTTTCCAGACATAATACCTTTTCCTTCTGGATATGATCACATGTACATGTCATTTTCATTGTTTAAAAAGCTCTCTTTTCATCTCACCAGATCAAAATCTTTGTTTATTTTAAGGCTTTATATACATCTCTTCCAGGAAGTTTTCTAGCATAGAGGGACTGGAAATTTTGGATTTGAAAACAGAAGACCTGGGAAGAAGCCCTTGTGCCTTGTGCCCTTGTGCCCCTTACTGGCTATATGACTATGACTATGGGGAACTCACTGTACCTTTCTCAGTCTCAGTTTCCTCATCATTTTAACACATTAACTCAGTTTCAATCAGTTGTATACAAAGAAAATGGTTCAATACTTTTATCAACTGAGTTAAAGTACTTTGTATAGTACATTATGTAAACTTCATATCTAATATAATGTATTTATATAATGCTTCTAAACTTTATATGGCTTTCTAATCTTTTCTCTTTCTTTTTTTAAAGTGAAAACTGTCTTCAATGTCATCATCACTATTTCTGTGTTGAAATTGTGTACTTCTCTTAAGATATGAGTTTACAGTGTGTAGGTCATCTCTTCCATGTGTCTAATCCAGATTCTCATGATTTCTCATAAAGTCACTTGTTTCTATTTGCTCCACTCTAATTCTGAAGGAATTATTCTCTTCAGTGGGCTTTGAGATTCTTTTTCCAAATGGCAAATTCGACTTTTTAAGGAATTCTTCTCCCAATTAGATTTTTGGTCCTCTTTTGTCTTTCGAATTAGTCTATTTTTTAAGGTGTTATTTTCTTCAGTCATGTTGTTGACTCTTTTTCCATGATTTTCTTCCATCATTCTCATTTCTCTTCCCAATTTTTTCTGCACTTCTCTTGCTTGGTTTTCAAACTTCTTCTTAAGCCTCCTCTATGGCCTGCAACCAGTTTACATTTTTCTTGGCAGCTTTTGGCGCAGGAGTTCTGATTGTGTTATCTTCCTCTTGATCCATGCTTTGATCCTTTTTGTCCTCCAAAAAAGGAATCTAAAGTTGAGTTGCTGTGTTTGCTTTGCTTCCTTTGCCTGCTCATGTTGCAAGTCAATTACTTGACTTTTTAGGTCTGTGGAAATCTACTTCCAGAGGGGAGAGCTTTGTCCCAAATCACTGGGGTTTTCACAGCAGCTAGAGCTATTAGGAGGCCACTGACTCTGTAGCCCCCACCATCTTTAGCTCTGTGGTCACACACTTCAGGACCACCACCCAAGACTGGGGCTGACTGGTCTTGGCTCCCAGCATGCTGTGATGAGCCCTTCCCATTAGCCTGCCAGGCTGCCTTCAGTGCTAACTTTGTTTCTCTGTACTTTTGTGGGTTCTGGAGCTCTAAAATTCATTTAGAGTCATATTTTATAGGTATTTGAGGTGGTAATGGGGGGAGCTAAGAGGGTTTTCCTGCTTCTAAGACTCCATTTTGACTCTGCCCCACTATACTCTCGCTATAGCATTCTCAAACAAGTAATGATCCAGAATTTGATAGATAACATCTGGTCCACAAGAACCTGTCACCTTTCAAAGTGATTCATTCTACTTTTAGATTTCCCTGATTTTTAAAAATTTTCTTTTTCTTACCTTCTCTCCTTCCTCTGTTTCTCCATTCCTTTCTTTTTTTCCTTTCCTTTTTTCTCTGTTCTTACACACACACACACACACACACACACACACACAACAATATTTGATGCAACCTGTGATTTCACTGATGTAGAGATTTCCCAGTGAGGGACTGACCAATGCAGACTGATACCTCTCTGTGATTTATATGTTTACCCAGTTCCCTGGGGGATTAAGAGGTTAAGTAACTTGCCTAGGATTTTACAACCAATGTATGTTACAAGATCACCTGTCTCTCTCTGCCTCTGTTTCTTTTTGTCTTTCTGTCCATGACTCTTTCTCTGTGTCTGTCTCTATCTGTTTCTGTTTCTCTGTGTTGCTGTCTCTCTCTCTCTCTCTCTCTCTCTCTCTCTCTCTCTCTCTCTCTCTCTCTCTCTCTTTCTGTCTCTGTCTCTGTCTCTGTCTGTCTCTTTCTCTCTCTCTCTTTCTCTGTCTTTCTGTCTCTCTCTCTGTCTCTGTCTGTCTGTCTCTGTCTCTCTCTTTCTTTGTCTCTCTTGGTCCCTTTCCTTTTATCAGTTTCATATCTCCAGTCAAATTCATTGGTTTCTTTTTGCTGTCCCATCTTTCTTCCTAGCCTTAATGAGGGACAGAGAAATTGCAGTTAGGAGAGCAATAGCCTTACAGGAATATAAGGAAGGAAATGTGTTATGTTATGCAGATGATCTCTTTTCACATTTGGTAAAGGAAACAATGAGAATGCTGACAAAATCAGTTTGTGTTGGCTCCTTCAAAAAACTTCTATAGGTCAGGCACAATTCCAACATTGTTCTGTATAAGTCGGTGCTGTCGATGAAGATATAGTTCAACAAAGTGTCAAAGTAGCTGTTATAGTTCTGGCTCTCTTTATTTTTGTGCTGACACAAGAAATGTCAACAGAATGAGTTGGAGGCTTGATTCTGACAACAGTTTGTGATTAAAAGTAGCATATTAATATCTCAAGAGCACAGTATTTTTTAATTTTAATTTTAGTTTTTGGCTTTATACCAGCTCACAATGTGCCTAAGTCATGAGATATACTACACTGTCAATAACTAACATAAATATAAGAATTTTCTATTCTGCTCAAAAATCATTTATTAAACACTTACTATGTGCAAGGACCTGTGTTTTTTATCAGGAAGACAAAACCCAAAATGAAAAATGTTGCTTTTGTCAAAATAATTTGAGGAAGGTGCTAAAAACCAAGATGATTAGGAAAGGTCAGTATAGGGGGTAGAACTTGAGAGAAATCTTGAAGGAAACCAAGGAACCTAAGAAGTGAAGTGAGGAAGGAATGAATTCTATTTATGGATGCAGCTGGCACAAGGGTATAGAAGTAAGAGATGGATTGTACTTTGTAATAATTGATGGATTAGTTGAAGGGAAAGTGCAATCTCTACAGCTAAACAAGTAAAATAGTTTGATAATTTTACAGGCTTGTTCACAAAATGATGGCCAAAATTTTTGGAACGTATCATGCATGATGACAAAATAATCTTTAAAAAAAATATAGAATCTGACTATTTAATGTCTTTTAATGCTAGACTGAAAAATTTGTTTTTTATCAAGAGGAAGCATGAGCTCCTGGAATTTTGGAGCAGGAGTATGATAAAATCTTACCAGTTCTGGCTTAGTGAAATCCTTTTATTAGATATGGGAAGAGTAAATTGCAGAGAGGGAAAAATGGAGGCAGGGAAAGAATGTACGAGGTTATTTTTGTGGATTCAGTGACAAATGATTAAGGAGAGAATTAGGTCAGTGGGTGTATGACTGAAGAGTAAGATCACATACTGTACTGCGGAAACTTTGATGATGATGTAGTAAAAGATACTGAGATATAATTATAAGTCAGGTTGAAGAAAACTAAAACAAAGCAGTGGTATAGTAGTTAAGGAAAGATAAATGTATCTAGAAGGCCATAGTACTTAGTAGTGTCAAAGATTATGAAAAAATCAAGAGACTAGAGTCTGAGAAATGATATTGAAGTCAGCAATTAAAAATCATTGCAAACTTTGTAAAGCTATGTGTTTCAGCACAGATTGTGATTGGAAACCAGAAAACAAAATGTTGAAGGGAAGAAGTGGTATTGAAGCAAAAAAGATAGATTACCCTTTTCAGAATTTTGACTGTAGAAAAAGAGAAAATTGGCAAGAGTGTGAGGAGCTTTCAGTATCCAATGAACATTTATTGATGATGGAGTAGGTACCTGGACAAGTTTGTAGGAATGTAAGAAGGAGTCAGAACATAAGGGTAGATTGGAGATAAGAAAAAATGAGGGAATGACAAATAAAGTGTGAAACTGGAGGGACTGAAGGATTGTGGAATCAAAAGCTGAAATAGAGTGATTGATCTTGCCAAGGAGAAAAACCATGATGTAGAGCAATGAAGAGGGAATGGATTTGGGGGAGGTGTGTGTGTGTGTGTGTGTGTGTGTGTGTGTGTGTGTGCGTGCGCGCATTAGATAATGAAGAGTTGTCTTAATGAGTGGACTAGGTTAGAATAAATGGAAAGAAATAAATCATGATGGATGACTTCAGTTTTCTTAGTGAAGCAGGTAGTGAGGTCCTGGGCTAAGATGGGGAAGAGAAAATATTTGGAAAAGACACTATCTGGATCATGATGAAAAGTCAAAGAACAATTTTTTCCTGTGAAAAGGTAAAGGCCTAGAGGAGATTAAATTACATAAATTAATAGTAGAATTAATGGGCAGCATTGAAGGCCTTTCTGTAACAATATTAAAGAGAATTCAAAATAGGAGCAGAGAAAGTAGAAGGTAAGTGTAATATCTTGACAACTCTAGGAGAGAATTTATCCAGAAGAGGATAATCTATTCTTGAACTGTTCATCCATATGTACTGGGTATTTTTTTTAAAGACTATATGATAGCAAAGTGAACAGGCAGCCTTCAGTGGACAAACTGCCTTTTGCTCCCATGCAGCCTAAGGGAAATATAGAAATACCTCAATCAGGCCTCAACACACACCAACACTAGGATCTTGGCTCAGTACCAGGTGAGCTGACAGACCCCTATGACTTTCAGCAGTACCATCCACCTCAGCAAAGCATCAGACACTGAGATATACAGTAGTCCTCAGGGCAACACCAGTAAAGCACCAGATAAACAGCCAGGGCCTACATCCACTGGCAAAAGAAGCATGAGACAGTGCCTCTTACACCAAAGTAGCAATACATCAAAAAAAAAGAAGATAAGCAAAAATAAAACAAAACAAACAATAAGAAAACCATAATCTGACTATAGAAAGTTATTATGATGACAGGAAAGGTGAAGACACAAACTTAGAAGAAGACAACCATGTCAAAACACCAAGGGGAAAAACCCAAAAGAAAAATGGGAAATGCTGTCAAGCCCAGAAATAACTAAAAAAGGAAAAGTTCAAATAGGAAGTTAAAAATCAAATTATAGAGGCAGAAAAAAAATTGGGATAAGAAATGAGAGTGATGTAAGAGAATTATGAGAAAAGAGAGTCAACAGCTTAGGAAAAAAAAAAACAGCTGCTTAAAAAGTAGATTGGCCAAATGAAAAAGGAGATACAAAAAGCCACTGAAGAAAATTTCTTAAAAAGTACAATTGGCCAAATGGAAAAGGAAGTACAAAAAGTAACTGAGGAAAACAACTCTTTAAAAGTTAGAATTGGGCAAATGGAAGCTAGTGACTCTATGTGACATCAAGAATTAATCAAAGAAATTCAAAAGAGTGAAAAAGAGTAGAAGAAAACATAAAACTACTCATAAGGAAAACAAGTGAGCTGGAAAATAGATCCAGGAGAGACAATGTCTGAATCATTGGAATAAATAAAGCCATAATCAAAAGGAGAACCTGGACAACATGTTGTAAGAGATTATAAAAGAAAACTTCCCTGATATCCTGAAACCAGAAGGCAAAGTAGGCATTGGAAGAACCCTCTGATCACCTCAGGAAAGAGATTATAAAATAAAAACTCCAAGGAACATTATAGTCAAATTACAGAATTATCAGGTCAAGGAAAAATTATTGTAAATAGCCAGAAAGAAACAATTCAAATATTGGGGTATCACACTAAGGATTACACAGGACTTAGCAGATGGAATATTAAAGGACCAAAGGTCACAGAACATAATACTCTAAAAGATGAAGAATCTAGGACTACAACCAAGAATCACCTCCCTGGCAAAATTGAGCATAATTCTTCAAGGGGAAAAAGTCATTCAATGAAACAGAATAATTTCAAGCTTTCAAAAAGAGAAGACCAGAATTGAACAAAAAAAAATATCTCCAATATCAATTCCCCAGAGAAGTTAAAAAGGTAAAAACATAAAAGAAAACATAAGGGATTCAATGAAGCTAAACTGTGTACATCCCTACATGAGAAGATGACACTTGTAATTCTTTTAAAAAAAATTGTACCACTAATAGTACAGCTAGAAGGAATATACATAGACAGAGGATATGGGTATAAGGTGAATTGGAGGGAATGACATAAAAAAAATTAAAGGATGAGAAAGAGGAGTACATTAGGTGCAGAAGGAAGGGAGAGGTAGATTGGGAGTAAATTATTTCACACAGAGAGGTGCAAAACACCTATTAGAGTGGAGAGAAACATGGGAGAGTGAATGATGGGCATCACTTGACCCTTACTCTCATCAGTATTGGCTTAAAGAGGGAATAATACACACAATCAGTTGAATATAGAAATCTGTCTTATCCATTAGGAAAGCAGGAAGGGAGGAGCTTAACTTAATTTTTATAGCAAGTGTCTCTGATAAATGCCTCCTTTCTTAAATACATAGAGAACTGAGCCATATTTATAAGAATCTAAGTCATTTTCCAATTGATAAATGGTCAAAGAAAATAAACAGATTTCAGATGAAAAAGTCAAAGCTATCTATAGGCACATGATGAAGTGCTCTAAAACACTTTTGATTAGAGAAATGCAAATCAAAGCAACTCTGAGGTACCACATCACACTCATCAGATTGGTTAACATGACAAAAAAAGAAAAATGACAAATGTTGGTGAGAATATGGGAATCCTGGGACACTAATTCACTGTAGGCATAGTTATGAACTGATCTGAAAAGCAATTTGTAACTATGCCAAAAGGGCAATCAAACTATTTATAACCTTTGATCCAGCAACACCACTACTAGGTCTGTGTCTAAAAGAGATCAGAAAAAAATGAGGAAGGGCCTACATGTGCAAAAATATTTATAGCAACCCTTTATGTGGTGGCAAAATATTGGAAATTGAGGAAATGTTGGTTGATTGAGGAATGGCTGAACAATTTGTGGTATATCAATATAAAGAAATACTATTGTGCAATAAAAGATGAACAAAAAGCTTTCAGAAAAACTTGGAAAGGTTTGTATTAGTTGATGCAAAGAGAAATGAGCAAAATTCAGCTAACATTGTACGCAGTATCAGCAACATTGTATGATAACCGACTGTGAATGTCCAGCTCTTCTCAACAACACAATGATTCAAGACAAGTAGAAAGGTCTCATGAAGGAAAATGCTATCCATATCCAGATAAAGAACTGAATGGACTCTTAATGCAGAAGAAAAATTCCCTTTTTAATTCTTTTTGTGCTTTTTTTTTCTTTTGATCTGTTTCTTCTTTCACAAGTTGTGACAAATAGGGATATATGTTTTATATAAAAGCACATGTATAACATATCAAGCTATCATTTTAAGACAAGAAGAAGGAAAAAAGAGAAGGAGGGAGACAAATTTGGAAGTCAAAATCTTGTAAAAATGAATGTTAAAAACTGTCGACATGTAATTGGGAAAAATTAGAATATTATTTAAAAATTAAAAAATAAAAGGCTATGTGATATGATTTTAGAGTTTTAGTTAATCTATTTTTAGTTTTCTACATTAACATCCATAAGTTTTAAATTTTATCCCTCTCCCTCCCTGTCCCCATCCCTAAGACAGCATGCTATCTGATATAGGTTCTACATATGCATTCCTATTACACATATTTTTACATTAGTCATGTTGTATAGAAGAATTAGAACAAATGGGAAGAATGATAACAAAGAAAGAAAAAACCAAAAAGAAAATAGTCTGTTTTGCTCTGCATTCAGACTCCATAGCTCTTTCTCTAAATGTGGATGGCATCTCACATCATGAGTCCTTTAGAACTGTTTTAGGACTCTGCATTGCTGAGAAGGGCAAAGTCCATCAAACTAAGTCTTCACACACTGTGGCTATTACTGTGTACAATGTTCTCCTATTTCTTCTCACTTCGCTCAGCAGACATGATTTTATAATTAAAATAAATTGATTGAAGTAGAGTGAAAAGGCACTTTTTTAGTGGGAGGGGTCAAACAAATGCAACATTTAAGTCTAAATTCCTATAGGTAGATGGAAATACAGGCTTAGAACTTAAGAGAAAGGCAAAATTACAAATAAAAATGTGAGAGATTTATATATGGTTTTGTTAACTGAAGCTATAGAAATAAAGAAAATCTTATAAGATTTTCTGTACTATAGTTACAAAGGAGCATATTTATGCAAAGTAAAAGGCACTAAAAAGGTACAAGTGAATTAATTGATAAATGTGTGTGTGTGTGAGTGAGTGTGAACACACTCATTTTTAATCAAACTGTGACTTTATCACATAATGTGGAACTTCCTCTACAGATTTAGGTTGCCTCTAAATATACTTCTTCCATTCCATTCCATCTCATTCTGTGCTGTTCTGGCCCTTCCCTTTCCTCCCGTTCCCTTCCCTCCCCTTCCCTTACCTTCCTCCTGCCTTAACTATTAAATACAAATAGGCACACACACACATACACACACATAGGCAAACACACATGGATATATGTATGTATATGTGTGCATGTATATGTATATATGGATGTATGTATATGTATGTGTGTCTCTGTGTGTAAAATTATTCTATACCACTATTTACCAGTTCTTTCTCTAAATGCAGATAAGGTCTTTTTTCATATGTCCTTTATAGTTAATTTGAGTATTTATAATAGATAAAATAGCTTATTCACACAAAGTTGTTCCTAAAACAATAGTGCTGGTGCTGTATACAATGTTCTCTTGGTTCTATTCATTTCACTGTTCAACCTAATAACTTTAGAGATTAAAAATCAAATAAAACAAGAGTCATCCAGAGAGGCTGTCATTTTCACAGTGTCAGATAGGTAGTTAAACAGCTTTCATTTCAAGACTAGATCTAATAGATCCAAATTCAGTCACCTTCTAAATACTTTCATTCTTATACCTTCCCAGATATCAGCATTAACCCAAGTAATTTTCAAGGTCATGTTGTTTTTACAGTTTTAAATAAAGAATAGACACTACATTTGTTCTTCTGCATCAGTAATTATTTCCTACATTGCATTCTAAAGCAATAAGGAATGGTCCCTATTTCATTGAAGTCAAAATCCCAAGGCTGGGTGTTTAGAGCACATTGAGTATTTCCAGTTATTGTCAACCCATTGCTTAACTTATTCTACTACTTAACTTCAAATCTTAGTTACATAGCCAATTTGTTTATCTGACAGAAGGGGAACAGTTTCATTAAAAATTAGTGCAAACAACAACAAAACATCTTCATCTTCTTCTCTCTAGTTCTCGGGGGCCAAGTAATCTATTTTTTGTCATTAGTTATAACCAGAGGTGGCTCTCTTATTTGGTATCCTTTAATCTCTTATTAGATGTTTTTCTTTCTGAGATAGTAGATTCTTTTTTTTTTCCTTCATGTAAATTATATTGCTCCTTGATGCTCGTCATTGGTTTCATTGTCAAAATTCTATCCTGAGTGGAATTATCATGTGTCCTTCAGATTCTGTTTCACTTTAGGGTCTAGTCAACTTGACATCTTGTTTCTTCCCTCCACTTCTTGAATGCTGGAATAATATGTTCCTGTGTCAACAGAAGTATCTGTATCAGAAGCATCCAGTTCTATTGGTGTCCTCCTCACTCATACGTGTTCCAGCTGTTCCTTTATATTAAAATCCTAAGCATGTTGAAATAACTTTTCTTGAAATTATCTCCTTCATCTAATATTTCTTTTTATTCTTCTCTTGTTAGATAAATGGAATCATATTTTCACTGTCACCCTGATGTTGATATACCGTAAATTTCTTCCTGTTTGCAAGAACTTCAAATCAAGAAAATGATGCAACTGCACTATGTATATTGATCTGTGCCCCAATTCAGTATCATTCTTGTATGCATAGGCATATGTGAACTTCATTGCATCCCCATCACTTCTAGGAAAAAGTCAAACTCATTGATCTATCGTTCAAAGACTTCAACAAACAACCTGGGGAACCATCCAATGACTTAATTCAATATTCACTTATATAGTTATTACTTCAGTGCAGAAGACTCTGATTGAAACTGGGTAAGACACAAACTTTTTTCTTCTTCTTCTACCTCACAGATACCCTTCATTCTGACATTTTAGGAAGGACATTGATAATCCAGAGTATCCAAAAGAGGATAAACAGAATGGTGAAGGGGCTTGAGATTATGCCATATGACAAGTTGTTGAAGGAAATGAGAATCTTTATCATTGAGAACACTTCAAACTCCATTAATTGAAAAATTATAAAAAGGGAGAGGGGTGTTTGCATTTGTTCTGTCTATCTGCAGGGACAAGGGACAGTAGATAAAAGGTGCCAAAAGGAAGATTTAGTTTGAATATGTTAAAATTGTCTCATTTATGTTAACTGACAGAGTAAGGGACACTCTTGAAAGCTGGTGAGTTCTCCTTCATGGGAGCCATCATGTGGAAGATGGATAACCATTTACTGAGAATGCTGTTGAGAGAATTCCTATAGAGTTATGGTGTCTATGATATGATTTTTAAGTCCCTCCCCACTCTAATATTTTGCAGTGATATGTGGTAGGTATTTAATAAATGCTTATAATCCTAAGATCTTGAATCAATACTAGATCTCACCCCAAAGGTGGATGTTTGACCCAGGAAGGATTTTCATAATGGAGATGAATGTAATGTGAATTTGGCATAAAATATTTTGATAACAGAATGCTTAGAAAAGAATAGAGGTTGTGGCTGTCCAGGCCTTCCCTGCTATTTGCTGGTTCTTTTAATGTAACTTATTATGATTAGTTTCTAGTGAAAGTGGTGGTAATTAAATCTTCAAAGGAGAGCCATAGGCCTTTTACACAAAGGTGTAAGTTGGTATCAACAGAAAAGTAGCTAAGTGAAAGAACAATGAGTTGTCAAACTAAACTGATTTGCTGGTAACTATTTTATGTTCTGTTGTGTCCAAGTGAAAGGATAGTACTCCTTTTAGACTTCCTGCTCCTGGGTGTTATGTCTTTTTGCCATTCCTCAAGTAACCATTGCAGAGTAGTAAAGCTGACCTTCAAATGTAAATACGATTAAAACTGAACAAATCAGGTAATTACAATAAAAACATGGCTTGACAAGCAGCCTCTGGACAGAATTATGGTTCTGTACACACACTACACATTCAATTAAAGAGCTTGGAAATGCTAAAACTATTGCCTTTACCTTAGATAGATTTTTTTTCTGATGGTGTACTGCTGCTGCCAGGGGTCATTATACTTAACCAAATCACTGGAACCCTGTCCTCTTTTAAGGGGAGAATGACATTTTTCAGAAGCTTGATGATGCTTTTAACACTAAGGATCTCTCTGTCTCTCTCTCTCTCTCTCCCATTTTCACTGAAATGCTTTCTTTTTTCTTGGCTCTTATCTTTGTATCTAAATGTAGAAACTTTGAATTAGACTGGATCTGTGATTTCATTGTCATAGGGAACTCAAGGTAAGAAAGCTCCCTCTGCTAACTGAAATCAGTAACTTGTAAAATTTTTAGTCTTAGAACACCCTTTTGGGCACAAAAGGAGTTAGATGACTTGCTCTAGGGGGCGGTAAAGGCAGGATTCCAATTCAGATACTTTTGACTCTGAGGCAGTTCCTCTATCACATGCTGCCACTCATGGAACATTTAAAGGCTCTGAAAACTCACTAGTCTTTATGGTGTGAAGATTGTACTATTTGATTAGACTCAAATCTGGGGATAGCTTATAAAACCTGAAATATATCTACCAAGCTACATATAATAGATAAAACACATAAAGAATAATAATAATAAAGTTGCCCAGAAATTTATGGGAAACATTTAAAAAAGAATCCAGCAATAAAATCATTGGTTTCAGATGATTATACACAGAATATCAAGTATGTATAATAAATATGATGAACTCTATAGAGATCCTAGCACAAGAAGGAAAATTTGACCTAAGAGATACATTGAAATTTGGTATGACAGAAACATGATTGGGAAATGGCTTTGAAAGGGTACATATTATTCCAAAATGGATAATTTAAAGGAAAGACAAAGTAGTATTGCATTTTAAGACCACCTACTTACGTGAGAAAATTCAAGAAAGCTGGAAAAATCCAAAGGAGAAAAACATGATAATTAACATTTAGGTGAAGATCACTAGAGAGAGGATTAGAAATGATCAGACATAGAGCATAATAAGCAGTTACCTAGACTGAAGGAGGAAATAGGAGAGAGGTTTTGAAAATGGAGTAAAATCTCATTTAATTAATTTATTAATTTTTTGCATATTGTTTCAACAATTATAGGAAATTCATAGGAATTTCATAAAGCCCTGCATTTAGTGGTAGAGCAAATAGGTTCAAATTCTGATGTTGTCATTTATTAATTATAACTTTAGACAAAAATATTTATTAATTTTTCCTTTTCTTTTTAAAAGTTAATTTATTTTAAACTAAAATACTAAAACAAATACACAATAAGAAAAAGAAAAAATAATATAAACCTACATACAAAATAAGAAAAGAAAAAAAAACATTACCATGTGTACAACAGAATGTAAAAGGAGATTAAAAATATACAGAAATACAGTTTCATTTCAAGAAAGCTTAGATAATAAATACTAAATATTGTGTTCAGAGCTATCCATCATTTCTTTGCTACCTTGTAAGTTTTCTTTTGTTCTCTACTATGCACTTCTTACTTTGTTCTTTTTTCCCCCTTCCTTCCCCTGTCCGCAAAGAAAACTACAATTATGTGCAAAAATATCTTTGTGTATATGTGCCTATTTGTAAACACATATATACACATATACATATGCATACAAATACATATATACATAAATATACACCTAGAAACATGCATTCATACATATCTATATAAGGCCATACTATACTTGTTTGTCCTCTTGTTTCTCTGAGGGTGGATAATATCTTCTTTCATAAGTCCAAGTCTTTCCCTATTTTTCTAAGTCCACCAACTCATCATTAACTCCATCACAGTAATATTCAAACCTTACAAAGTCTACTTATTTTTAATAGTTTAAACAAATAGTGATTAATACAGCTGACATGTAATGTAGTCTCCCTATTTTTCTCTTAATTAAATCTCTTTTAGCTTCAACTTCATCTGAGGTACTGATTACTATTCCTACTTTATCCCTACAAATTCCAGATATTTATTTTACATTTGTGTATATCTCTTATTTCCTATCCCTCCTTATTTCTCTACTTCTACCCACTACATGGTCCTCCTATTAGTTAACATAACCTTCTCAAAGGATCCCTTATCCAATCCCCTCCAAAAATTTTCTCCTTATCCTCTTGTTTCTATCTGAATTATGATTTTTATACTCTTAGAAATACATATGTGTAATAGTAATTAATTTAAATTTGAAGACCCCTTTTTGCTATGTCAAGTGAGGAGGTACTTAGCCCTCAGCCAAGGCTCTGTGAAATAGGCAGAGGGTGTAAACCCTATCTCCTTTTGCTAGCATAACAGGAAGAGTTTGGCTGAAACAGGAAGCCAGTGCTGTGTGTGTGTGTGTGTGTGTGTGTGTGTGTATGTGTGTGTGTAAGAACAGCGCCAGAGAGGTAGAATCAGAATTTTTCTTCTGGTGGGCTCCTGGTAGAAGAGAAAGAGCATTTCTCTCTGTGAGCATCTAGAAGCTGACTGAGAACTGAGAGAGGATTTCCTTGAGACCAGAATCTGGTGAAGGCTGAAGCTGTTGCCAAAAAACGCCACCTGGAAGGCTGAGATTTCTTCTGGGTCCTAGGGCCAGCCAAACTACCTGAGGATTGAGAAGCATGATCAGGGTAAGACTTTGTTTGTTTGTGGCTAGGTTGATCCTTGAGTTCCCAAGAATAGATGTTGTGGAGGTTTTGAGATGTGCTCGACCCTGTGAACTTCAGTGTGGAGCAAGAACTGCCCAGAGGACTGGACAAGGACCTCGAAGCTGTCTGCCTCTGAATCCAGGTGGCTGTTTGGTAGATTCAGGTAGGAGCTGGGACCATGGAAGGGGATCCAGGGAATCTGAGAGACCACCCCAAGTCAAGAAGAATAAAAGGCCTCTCCTTGGATATTGAATGCTGTGATGAAATTGAAGTTTACTAGAGACCGAGGGATGGAGGGTTGTATTTAGTGATTAATGATACTTAGTGACTGATTGCTAGATAAATGACTGATTAAGTTAACCTATGATTGCCCCATAAGTGGAAGACTGACTATTGTATTTGGACGTGACTGACTGAATGAGTAAGGAGGCAAACCTCCTTATGGATACTGGATGATTGTTCTTTTGTTCTTTGTTCTAAATACCATGAACACTTTGGTGAAAACTATGTGGCCATTTTAATGATAAGCTATTGTGAACACTATATTATGATTTTTTGTGTTAAGTTGTAATGTTGTGAATATTATATTGTGATTTGTTGTGAATGTTTGCCTTGATTTGTTATGGAATAAATGGAATGTTCACTATACTGTATAATCAGAACCTTAATGGCTGTTCACAATAGCACCCTTTTGGGAACCTGCTCATGGCGTTACAATATGTTAATCCTCTTTATCCCATTCTCATTAATCTAGACACTGTATTGTACTCCATTTGAAAATTCCTCCCTTATTCTTAACACACTCCCTATCCCCTTAGACCAGCAGTTCTCAACCTGTGGGTTGCGACCCCTTTGGGGGTCAAACAACTCTTTCACAGGGGTTGCCTAAGGCCATTGGAAAACACATATTTCTGATGGTCTTAGAAACCAAGACACCACTCCTCTATCCATCTCCAGGCGAGTCTGCCCACATGCAGATACACCCACATATGAGTATCAAAGGGTCGCAGCATTAGGAAGGTTGAGAACCACTGCCTTAAACATTTATACCTATGTGAATTTAGAAGACTATTATTTCCTTCAAAATATGCATTATGCATACATACATACATACATACATATAGTTCCCCTTTTAACCCATTCCCAATGACGGTAGAATTCCAGAATTACTAACCCTTCTCCCCCATCTAATTCCTCTGTGTCATTTATTACTCTCATACCTCATTTGTATATTTATTCTTTTTACTTTTTCCTAAATGGTTTTACTTTTTAGAATCATATCATACTCAGATATAATCAAATGTTTTTTTTTCTGAACTATTCAATTACTGATAACAGTCTTAGGCATATGTTTTATATTTCCTCATAAAAAATGTCAGTAGTTTCTCCTTATTGAGTCTTCTAATAATTAGTCTTTGATTCATGCCTTATATTTCTCTTGAATCTTTTATGTCAAATTTTTTTATTGCATTCAGGTTGTTCTGCAACAAAATCTCAAAAGCGTAACAATTCATTGAATATCCTTTTAAAAAATAAAATGATGCTTAATTTTTCTGTGTGTGATATTTTCAGGTGCAACCCCAGGTCTTTTACTCTTCAGCATATACTATTCTAAGACCTGTGGTCTTTTAGTGTCACTACTACTTGGTCTTGTATGATTATAATTGTGTTTCTACCATATTTAAATTGCATTTTTTTCTTATTTCTCATAATATTTTCTCCTTTGACTGTGGGTTTCAGAGTCTATCTATGATATTCTTGTAAGTCTTCCTCATAGGATCTCTTCCTGGTGGTAATTTTTTATATTTGTAATTTTCTCTCTTATTCCAATGCTTCAGGACAATTTTCTTCCATTATTTATTCTATTATTGTACCAAGATTCTTTTTTTAATCATAGCTTTCAGGTAATCTGTTTATTCTTATGATCTGTTCTCCAGATCAGTTGTTTTTCTTATGTTTCATATTCTCTTCTATTTTTTTTC